>JARVGQ010001175.1:18038472-18056508 GCA_031762355.1 Hypsolebias martinsi | reverse complement strand
GTTAATCCCATTGAGCCTCGAGGACTCATTTACAAGAGAGACCTGTTTTCAACAAAGAATGATGACAACAGCAACAATAGATTTTCCTTTGACAATCAACAATAGACATAAGAGAGGTATCCAGATTTTTTTCTAAGAAGTTAAAATATGTAACATCTATATGTATATATGTATACATACACATCTAAGCATACATATACAGTAGTCCCTCACTACTTTGCGGTTTGTTTATCGCATACTCGCTCTATCGTGGTTTTTCAAAATAAGATTGGACATGACACACAACTGGCTGGTTGATGGATGAGCTGCACGATCGGCAAAAATTTTTTTTTTTTTTTAATAAATAATTTAAAACTATTTAGCACCTGCTGCACCTTTGTGCAACCCAGAGCTGCAGAAAAACCGTTGTCCTGCATCTTTATGCAACCCTTATTGCAGGATAAACTTCCTGCTGCAGCTGATTAGCTGTTCTCTGCAGAACAGAGATGTGGATGTGGCCAAGAGCGCTTGCAGGTGGTTGAGAGCAGTGGAGGTAGCTGAAATGACATTCTGTGCTCTTTTAGAGCTTTTATAGTTTAGAAACATTAGAATGTTGCAAGAGTGTGGGACGGGTTTAAAATGCCCCATTTTAATATATACAGTATACACACACACACACACACACACATATATATATATATATATATATATATATATACACACACACACACACACACATACATATATACATATATATATATATACACACACACACACACACATACATATACACACACACACACACACACATATATATATATATATATATATATACACACACACACACACATATATATATATATATATATATATATATAGTACTGTATATATAGTATATAACTTGTTGATGTGACAAATGTATATTTACTATTTTTAGAAAATAATACCACCAAGGCTCAAGAAAATAAGGAGAAATGTAGGGAGGGGAAATTCGCCTGTAAATAGTTTGAATTGTTAGTCTGTTTCTTATTTGAAAAAATAAGTGAGAATTAAAAAAACATTGTAAATGTGTTCTATAGTGTTGAAATTGTTAATTTGTGATGCAAAATCTGTACTTCATGTTCAAATGCAGTGTTTTATTTGCATAATATCTCTAAAATCTCATTTCGCTTTTTGTTTTTTCTTGATGTTAAACAGTTTTAATGGTGGTTTAGTATTAAGTATAATGTAAAATAATGCCAGATATTGAAAGTTCTACATATTCTGGAAAAATGTGCTGAAGCACCTGGCCATAGGACATTTTCTTCCTATTTTCTAGTGAAAAACAAGTAAAAAATGCCAGGCGGAAATTTGAGACTTAGGTGTTAAGGGATGCTTGGGAATTCAACACTGCAGTCTTTTTGGAAGGATGTTTATAGTTTTTCAAAATGCTATTTTTTGTCTATACAAAAAATGTAGAATACTGTATGTACAGGTGAAAAATTGTCCTTGGTGTGTTTCAAAAATGCTTTAGCATTTAAACTGTTTTTGTAATAACATGCTCTTGTAGTGTTTTTGCATTTTTTAAAAACTTGAATTGCATCATGTGTTGGTCATTACTCAGTATATCCTCCAATATGTAATGACAGTGTTACCGTAATACATTTGCATTATGCAATAAATTAGTAGACACTTGTGCCTTTGTAAGGTATGACATTAACTTCCTAATTTTGTCTTTTATAAACGTAATTTGTACAGTGTACATACATAATGGACGGTAGCATTACCGGTATATTAAAATATTCTTCCTAGTCTTATACATTTTATTTATCCTGTCGTGCATGCTGTATGCTAATTCTGTATTTCATCTACACTCTTCAGAGCAAAATGTTTTTATGTTTTATGTGTATAAATACTATTATCTCTTATAAAATGAGGGCCATACATCAGTGTGTCGGAGTATGTTGTGAAAACCCATCTGCAGCCAGTGGGATTTTCTTTGAAGCTGCTGAATTATTAATGAGCAGAGCAGCTGCCTGTGGTTTACCAGACCCAAGTAATCAACTCCGATGTGGAAGCGGGACTTAAAATCAAATTTAACCGTGATGAAAAACAAACTCCGTTTTTAAATAAACTTAACGACTTTAATAAAAATTATTTTAACCGTGTATTTTGCATTTTGCTTCAAATCGTAGCGCGGAAAGCCCCGCCACGAACCAATTGCTTTTCTGTTATCGATTGGTTGCGCCTCGGCGGAGACGCGAGCCTCCCATTGATTGATCTCCGCTCCACTCCCCGCTGACCAGAGAAAACACCCGACAGCGAATGCGAGAGGGGATTTAAATGAGACAAATACTGTCCGCTTCGCTTGACGGACGAGGTGGCTGTCTGCTGGTTCTCATGCGGGTTGAGCTGGTCCGCCAGTCGGTCTGTCAAAGAGCCAATTTAACACCGATTCAGCGCGACGCCAGTTAGGTTGTAATGTCGGCTTGTTTTCACTTGTTTTCCCCTGTAGAGCTCGCTTCCTGTTAGCCTCGGGCTCGCCGGAGAACAGAAAAATCGACATTGTGTTCATGAGCGAGCGGGTTTAACTAGCCCACGCAGAAGTAGCTAGTCATTCCAGTGTAATTATTATTTTCAAACGGTTTTATGTTAACAAGTTTTGTTTTATAACCAGTATCCGGGTACCTGGATTCCTGTATGCTAACGCCACAGCTAGCCATCTTCTCCTCGCTTGTGTTGACGGATTGAAGCGTTTTAATTTTGTTTATTTAAAGGCGACGAGCTAACGGAACGGGCTTGCGTTTCATGTAGAAATCACATTTGTGCCTATTTATTTATACCTATACCACTTTATTTGGCTGACGGCTTTCACTGTGATTATTAGACAAAAGGGAAGTGGACACTTCTCACTAAAGAGGAAAAAACGAGATTTTGTTTCAGTGTATATTTATGCAACTGTTGCGTTTTTAAACAGCTGTTTAGGATTATTATTATTATTGTGAAAAATACGACTTACAAATAGTATTTTTGTTGAGGGGGGGCGGATCTGATATGGTTGTGCTCTCCTAAAAAAAAACAAACAAACAAACAAACAAAAAAAAAAACCGCGGCTGCTTCCACGTTTTAATTAATTAAGCACCTCCGTGTAAATGCTCCCGGAAGTAACCGAGCAGCATCAGAAATAACCAGAGAGCTTCAGACGGCCACTTCTCTTCACCCACCACCGACTCTCCGGGCATGGACCCCCCAAGAACCCGGTCACGGTCTCGGTCGGGCTTCTACCACTTCGCCCTGAACGGAGGAGGCGCAGGAGGAGGCAGCGCTGTCGGTAACGGGAGCCTGATGAGCTCCACCGGAGGAGGAGGAGGTCTGAATTACCCTCCGCAGAGCAACACCGGCTGGGCGCCACACCACGGAGGACGGTACTACTCGGAGAGCCAGCAGCCTCCTCAGCAGCACGGCCAGGGGAGCTACCTGCCCGCGGGGGTGCAGCGCCACTCGGCACACGCGGCTCACAGGCACCCCGGGGCTGGTAAGCTGGCTTTAAAGTAAACAGGGGCCTGCAGTCCGGCTACATGCATCATTACAAACACACGCACGGATAGATGCACCCCCTGAGGGATGCAGGCGCACCACTTGCAGCTTATCAGGCTTTGAGGCTTTTAACTAAAGGCTTGGTGTTTTCTCTGCCAGCTGATGCACAGAGGGCCAGCTGTTGGTTGAGATGAACTGGAAGCTCTGCTCATGAAGTCAAACAGATTTCTAAATCCCCTTTTATCAGCTCTTGGCTTGGGGTCTTAATGTTGTGTGCAAGTCAAAAATCAGAAATGATTGACAGAATAAGAGTGTGTTTTGTTGTATTTTATTTAAAAACTAACTTATTTTTTCTTAACGGAATGTATATTATTCTTCATGCCAGAGGTTTCAGGTCAATTTTATTGTCATTTCCATCGCATATGGTACATGAGGTGGAACAAAATTATGTACTTGCTGTCCCAGTTACACCCCAAAATAGCAAAAAATAAAAAGAAACAGTAGCTCAGATATATGCTAAACGAGATAATCTTTTGTTGATGAAATATAAATTATGGAGTTGTAGCAGCTTTAGCCAAACCACTAGAACATAACCCACAACCTCATGTAACATTGCAAAGTGTCAAGCTCAAAGTATATGCTGAGAATGACACTCAGCTACTACACATCAAATTTTAGCTCTGTGTATGTGAAACTAGTCATTTTTGTGTTGACTAATGTTGATTAGTTGTGACAGCCACCTTTTAAATTGATCTGACTCCCATCAGCTGTAGACGCACATGAATTATTACTTTCTGGAAGTTTTATTAAAACCCATCAAGTGGTTCATGAGATATGTTGCTAATGGTTGACTTCCAGCAGTTGATGCTAAGTTTTAAGCAAATATCTTACACAGTGAGTAGCACTTGGAGCACGTGTGAATAACCCTCAGCTGCAATCACATCTTATTGGAAAATCCTTAAAACTGACTGAGTTATAGACGTTTATGGTTTTCTAAGGACAGTTGGCTGTGGTAGCCATCTTTAATTTGATTGACTTCACTTACTTTTCTGTTTTTTTTTTTTTTGTTTTTTTTTTTTTTTAATCTGTTCAAAGATTCATGTGCAATTTTGGTAACAGAAATGGGTAAAAACATCATCAGTGTTCACCTTTCATCAGTTTGCTATATCCACAATAATCTTCTAAAGGACGCTTTGTGGACATTTTGTGTATTTAAAGCTTTTTTCTTTTTGTTTCAGTTGTCATAATAGATACATGAAAATCTTGATCAAAAGTGATTATTTAAATTATTTAAAAAAGCTTTGTAAACTAAAATAAAGCCCCTTCCTTGATAGCATTTTTCATCTTTCTTTCCTCAGACAGTTCGCTGACTTGACGCTGACTGCTGTGGTTAAATTCTCTCCCAGTCCACCGTTAGTCCTTTCACTCATGAACTCTGATGGTCCTGAAATTCAAAGTTCTGAATCACCCTTAAAAAGATCAAACGTGTCATTCTTTTAGTGTAAAGTTTGATGTAACAAACCTGGAAAGATGTAGACAGCTGGTTTTGTTTTGCCTTGTTGGTATCGTCTCTGCCGGGTCCAGTTTATTTGTATTGCCTCGTATAAGATATTGATTAGTTGACATCTTATCATACCAGTGGTTCATCAAACAACTCAAAGAGATAATTATAACAAGCTAATCTGATTTTAATGTAAACCTGCACCTTTTTGTTTAGCGTATTAAGCAACCTTTAGGCCGCTGACTGCTTGAACGTTTTTAGAGAAACCTTTTGCGTGGTGGCAGGTTGGAGCCCATCAACTTAAAAAGGGCACTGAGGATGAGCGAACGAAGGTTGTTAAAGAAAGCTGAATTAAATCCCACCAAGAGGACGCTCACACAAACGCATGCCTAGTTTGAGTAAATCACTTAAAGAATGTATTACTTGTTTGTTTTTAGCTTTCTCTCTTTCTTTTGGTGCGTTAGTGCTAAGCGTCGATACGTTCAGCCCCCAGTTTCCCCACAGTCACTGAACCGTCACCTAACAAGACTTCAAGCAAAGGGTGGGGCGGTCGGCTGTTCATAAGGAGACAGAAGTGGTGTTTGACAAGTATCAAAGACATAAGGGGCTAGTTGTGATAAAAGTGGAGGCTGCTCAGAGAAACCTGTTGTACATCTTTTTTTTTTTTAACTGCTCTCTGTGCACATGTTGCATCCAGACTGCACATGTGGACCGTCAGATAAACAATGTTTCTCTGAGATCAGATTTATGGCATTAATGCTTTGTTGTGATGTCATTTTACTCCTCTTCTGTTGATTTTAGTGTTTTTGAATGAGCGTGTCTGTTGATCTTAAAAGATATCTGTATATATTATTTTTGTTTGTTTCCCCACAATGAAATGACAGTGAGCTGTCGCTGTAGAGCTAGTACCGTAGTGTTTTGTTTTGTTGGGGGCGCTTCAGCAGCATAAAAGCTTTGTTTTTAGTAACAGCTGTTTTTACACAAGTGTTGCTCCAGGTAATTTGATTAGTGTTTAAAAAGTGTTATATCAATGACACTTTTACCTTTTGAAGTGGCTCATGTTTGATTGAGTAAATGTCAAAATTAAGATTTAAAGGTCTAGCATTTGTTAAAGGCATGCATATCACCCGCTGCCTGTCACGCCAGAGTTTTAGACTTACGTCTTGTATTGATAAATGTTATCACTGTTTTGGTAAAATTCTTCAAAATAAGGTCACAATCTAATGTGATATGGTGAGATGTCAAGCTCAAAAGTTTATTTTGGATGACTATTGGCTACTACCACATCAAAATTTTTAGGTCAGGATCTGTACAACTGGTTGAGTTATAATAACATTTTGAAGGTCAGTTGACTGTGGCAGCCATCTTGAATCATTTTGACTCCAAATGTTAGTTTCATTAAAGTCTGTTCAGTGGTTCATGAGATATTTTGCTAACAGACAGACACAGACCTAAACGGATTCCTCTTTTAGAAGCTGAACCATTTTTTTTTTCATTAAAGAAATTCTAGGGAACTTTTCTCGCTTTATTTTTTCTCCAGATGTGAACTTTGCGATCTTGTGAGGAGTTGTAACTGGATAAACGGCGGCCATAAACAAAGAAACAAAAGCCAACAATGCTCTGGTTTGTTGGACGTGCTTCATGGTTGACATCTGTGCGTCTTAACGGCTTTTTTGTGTTCGGTTGGTGTGAGATTTGTCTTGAGAGCCAGAGAGGACGAGCTCGTCGTGACACCTTCCAGAGATCACTTTCTTTCTGCTCTTTGTTTATAAATCTGAAAACTTTGTTTGTGTGTGTGTTTTATTCAAAAGTCAAGTCAAAAGAGAAGCTTCTGCTGATGACCCAGGACTGGAACTGTCTGTGTTGTCAAAAGCACATTTTTGTTATTCTACACCCAGTGAAACTTCTAAAAAAAATTAAAGTGTGCGGTTTAGCCCACAGGGTATTTTTAATTTTTTTTTTATTATTTGAAGTGTGAGATAAAATCTTAAGACAACCAGCCGCCTGCATTTAGTGTTTGATTTTTATTAGCTAAGCAAATGCATATCCACATGTTTCCCCCAGCCTCTGCTTTCATCTGATTAAGCTTTTTATTCTCTGGTCTGCAGGAGGTGTGTTGCATTTTCACCCTGATAATGTGTGCAGCGAGGATCGAGACAAAGTAAGGATGAAAGATGACCACTTCCTGTTCTGGCTGCCTGGTTTGAATATAATTTGTGTTTCATTGTTGACTTCATCTTGCCTTTTCTTTTCTCCCCTCTCTCTCTCTCTTGTCTTTTTATGCAGCTGGAGGACAGCCCCAGCCCAAAGCGGCAGCGCCTTTCCCAGCAGTCCATGTTGGATCTAAGCTCCGCCCCGCCGTCCACTCCGTCCTCTCCCATCCGACCATGGGAGCTGCCCCCTAACCGCAGACCACACCCCCACTACATGCCCGAGAGATGCCACACACCTGTTAGAAACCGCCGCAGGTATGCTGCTCGCACAAATACTCATCGCAACAGTTGTTTTAATGAATAATTATATAATTCTTCACATAATTACACACAATTATGACCAATTTGTGTTTTGAAGTTTAATGCTTAAACTATCAGGAAAATTATGTTTAGTGAAGGTGTATAAATTTCTCAGGCAGTTGTAAGAAAAAAAAAAAACTAATCAGAATTATTCTGTTTTGTGCCTGAACTTATAGTTAAACTCTGAGTCCAAAACGGATTGAAAACTGTTATTTTTGCACTTAATTAATGCCTGATTAGATTTTTTTCTAATAAAGATTAAAATTGATTTAGTTTGGGATGATATAGCAGGAGAGGACAATGTCGCCCAAATATAAAAAAAATTAAAAACTGAATTGGTTTACCATCCCATGATTTGAGACAATTTCTCTTAACCAAGCCACTTAACTCTGACTTAGAAATTATTCATATATGTTACAAAAAACTTACAAACACATGGAATGACGGAGAGCTAATTTAACACATCAAGGCCAACTTAAAAGCTAATTTCACATCTTGGCTGGATTTATTTTTTTCTTCTGTTTCCTAAAGATACAACTTTCAGACATTTGTTGCTTTTGTCTTTATTTATTAAGGAGGAGGTGTGGCGAAAATGTTAAAATCAAGAATCAGTTATTGTCATTGCACAGAAGCACAACAAAATTACATTTCCATACAGCCGTCCAAAGAAAACAAACATGGGTAGACGGGGATGCCTGAGGCTGCAGCCTCGTGAGCCTGTGATTGAGAGGTTACTGGTACAAGTCCCTGTACTGACAACAAAAAAATTGGGTGGGAAAGGTGAACCGTTAACATCTGCCTCACTGTGGCCCTTGAGCTAGGCCCTGAAACCCCCTAGATGGCCCTCTGCTCCACACAGCAGGCTGTGGTAGCTCAGTGGTCTGTGGTTGCATCAGGAAGGGCGTCCGGCGTAAAAACAATTGTCAAGTCTTCGTGCGAGATTGTTCGCCGTGTCAGCTGAAAGAAGCAAATAAATTTTATGTATATATAATTTAACAGTCTTGTTTCACTTTAACTTTTACCAGTTTATCCAGAACTTCAAAAACAGAAAATATCTTTCTGTAGTTTGTTAATTTCTGACATAAATATCAACTTAACTCCTTTAACTTCTGTAGTTTCTCCTCCCTTGTTTCCCTTCAGCCCTCCAATGAGACGTCAGTGTGGCCGAAGAGACCGCCTTACTCGCCACCACCATCACCAACACTACAACAGCAACAACAATCACCGCCATCAACCCCCCGCAGGTCACCAGCATCACCCCCACCTCCCTCACTCCCACCACGGCCTAGCCCCTGGCCATCAGGATGAAAACTACCGCCACCCTCCTCAAGGTTACCCCCCTTACAGCCAGCCACCTCCACGAGGGCTGGGGTCCGGTCCTGAAGAGCGCCTGGCTTACCATCCCCCAAACCCCTCCCCGAGACCTCTTCACCAGTCGCCAAACCTGTCTCCCAGGCTTCTGCACCCTGGGCCTCATCCACAGAACCCACACCCCCACCCATCCCAGCAACAGAGCAGCGGCCTCCTGGACATTCAGGCGCAGGTGGGATTATTAGCTTTGTTGGAGGGCAGTGTACATTCTTGATGGATAATCATCTATATTTAGGTTTTGATCATCCTAAACGACTGAGTAGAGAAAAAAAAAAAAGATTAGCTTTGTTAGCTCTGAAGCATGGTTCCTTTGTAGAACTAAAAATATAATTTCTTTATGAGAAATGCCAGAAACGTCCAGTTAGTCAAACACTGAAAAAGAAAGAGTCCGTAATGAGCAAGTCTTCCATTGGAAAACGTAAATTCACACAGTAGTGCAAGTTATCCCATACAGTACATGAAGGAGAGCCTGTCTCCATAAAGTTGTAAACTCTGCCTGTCTGGACTTCATATTCAGGGTTCAGCTCCAGTATCGTATCCTGTGTCTCCACCGGGCACCCTGCCCGGCCTGCCCCCTCGCTCGGCCCCGCAGCAGATCCCAGCGTGCTCGGTTGTTTTCAGCGGGCAGCATTATCCTGTCTGCAGTGTTCCTCCTCCTGTGAGTGTCCTCCAAGAGGTTCTTACGTCTGGTTTCCCTTAAAAAAATTTTCAAGTACATTTTTTTTTTTAAATAATATTGAAAATGTTCAAACATGCCTGAATAAATCAAATCTCACCGGGTTTTTGTGTCTCTGCCAGGTTATTCAGACTTGTTCTGTCCAGCATTTGCCCATGCCCTACCCGTTTACATCACTACTTTCCAGCGATCCGGCCTTCTTGATTCCTCCTCCCCACCTTGCTCATCCTCCCACACACCTTCCCCACCATCCGACCCACCTGCCTCAGCCTGCACAGTTTGGACCCTATCCAGCTCAGCAGGCGCGATCAGTGAGTAGAACATCTTTACATTCTTAAACTTAGAGCTGATGTTAGACTAGGCTGTTTCAGGTCTAAAAATGAAGTAAAACAATTTGATCATCTAACATAAACCTTCATTGCATTCCTATTTTATTTGTATCGTTTACTTTTGCTGACTCTGATTTCTGCTGAAATCTGCCAATTGTCCGTGACATTCATACAGTGTGATGAAAATGTGCTAATAGGGATAGAATAACTTTTCTGTCGCATCTGTGGGTTCATAATTGGTGTCAGTTTGTTAGGTGTACATTTGGTTTTGAAATGTGTTTAAAAATGTGCTGAACATGTCATTTTCTCTTTGTAAATGGGCTGATGTCTTCCACCCATTTTATTTTTTTCATAAAGGCTGTAAGAGGAGCCATGCTTTACATATGACACTTGAAATGATAAGTTACGTTAAGTCCTTCGTATGACTAGTTAAATTTAGTTCAGTAATAATATCTGAATGTTAGATTTATTTCCCATAAGCTTTCAGACACATGCATTTGGTGCAAACGTGCTGAATGGGACCACACGCCCTCTCCCCTTATGACAGCTGCACACACATCTGTGAACATGCTGTCAGTTGTTAAAGTCTTCCCTCGTCCAACATGAGTTAAATACATCTGCTCCTAATGTAAACCTAGAAACTGTTACTGTCCATGTTTGTTTTTTCATCTGTTTGATATTGATGAATATTTACAGATTTTTTTATTTATTCATTATTTTTTGTATGAACAAACTTTCATGAGCTGAAGACACAGTAATCTCTGATAACAGTGTGAATGTTTATGAAGCATTCACACTTGGATCACAAAAATAGATCACAGTATCCCTTTTTCTTCCATACGTTTTTCAGCGCGATTCTCGTCCTACAGTTTTCAAGCTATTTCAACAAATCATACATCAAAATATTAAACTCTTTCAAGATAATCCTGCTATGACTTTGTATGACATTGTATTAGTGCAACTTTAGCTTTTTAAAAAATATTTAGCTATTTCTGCCCCCCCCCCCTTTTTTTTTTCCTCGTAGAAAATGAATTGTGCTCATTTTACATCTTTCAGAATTGTTAGATGTGTTTACAACCTTTTTCTGTTCCATTCACATTTTGTTCTGGTTCAGCTTTTTTCAGCTTCCTTATGCAAATTTAAACTTTTTTTTTTTTCAGGTAATTTCAGCTGTTTTGTGCTCCTTTTAGATTTGTTTTGCTAAGTGAAACATTTTTGTTGTTCTAACTTCTTTCTGCTAACTTCAGATTATTTCTGCATGTTTCAGCTTTTTCTGTTTATGCTAATTTCAGCTTTTTTTCAGACCTTTTCAGCTACCATTTTAGCATTTGAGCTAATTTAAACAGTTTAAAGATAATTTCAAGTTTTTCATGGTAATTTTTGCTACCTTCAACCTACCGGTAATTAATTTCTTCATGGTAATTTCAGCTTGTTGTGCTCCTTTCGGCTTTTAACTTAGCTAGTTTAGTCTTTTCTGCCATTTCAGCTACTATTTAGCTGTTGTATGCTAATGTTAGCCTTTTCAGTTACCGTAATTCAATTTTTTAGCTCATTTAAGCTCTTTCAGCTTCTTTCTAGTAGCTTAAGCTTCTTTCTACATTTTTGGCTACCTTTTGCTTATTTCAGCCTTTTTTAAAACTAATTTCTTAATGTTTGTGCTCATTCTGCCAATTTTTACCTAATTCAGCAAAAATATGTTCTTTCTGCTTTCTTCTGCTAATTCAGGCTTGTTCTTTCATTTCAGCTACAATTCAGCATGTGTTTTTAGCTAATTTCAGCAGTTTTTCAGCAAGTTCTTCATCAATAAGCATTCACACTGCATTTTTGCAGGAAAAGCAATTTATCTTGGCTTACTCTGATTCCAGTCACAGATATTGTATATTATGAATATTATCTTCATTTTGAGCAACTCAAACGGTTGTTTAAATTTGTAAAAAAAAAATTTAAATTAGTTTTTTTCCACCCTTCTTTCTCGTCCCCCAGCCTTTACAGAGGATAGAGAATGACGTCGAGCTGCTTGGAGAGCACTTGTCTCTGGGCGCCGGGCTCCATTATTCTCCTGCTGCACACCCAGCCCTCACCCCTCACTCCACACAGCTTCACTTCCTCTCCCATGATCCTCTGCCACAGGAGTTCTTTGGAGTGGTGAGCATTAATAAATCCGATTAAATTGGGCACAGACCTGAGTGGAAGTTTCCAGTTTTCCCTAAATTTTTAGCTTCTAAGGAGCCAGACTTGCTTGTAATATTTAAAAAGCAGTCCTTCAGATTTTTTGAAGGCCTTTCAGACATTTCATTGGCATTTTGTTGCTTTTTCACTTATTCTTTTAGTCCAGTACTTGACAAGTGTCAAAGGAAGATTTTTTTTTTTTTTTAAACTACCTAATTGTGACACAAAAGATTGACTCAAAAGATGAACCATTGTTAACGCCTAAAAGAAAAGCTTAGCAGAGAACTACAGTACACTTAAATTGAAATTTTAGGCACTTAGTTGACAGCAGCCTGTAACAGAGTACAAATTGTTTCCATTTCTTTGGAGGAAACCATGAAAACTACAAGGATAACACAGTATGACGTATAAGTGGTATTTTCAACAAGCTTTTAGATGAAAACTTGGCATAAAGTAGACAATCCGCTTAAGGATGATGCATCTTTCAGGTCTGATCTGCAGATTTGTTTTAATGCCTGCAGCTTCTTTTTGTCTTTGTGTTAAGCACACATTGCTCATCATGCTGTCATGGTCGAGTACAAGAACCGGACAGAAAATGAGTGAAAAAGCGGCTAAAGTCCACAGAAAATATTTGACTAATTACTGACTTCATATAAAAGACCGAGTGCTTGAAAGCAAAATGTAAACGAGGATAAAACGTCAGTGTGCACGTTTATTTCAGTGAACTTATTTTGACAAGTTTTTGTCCTCTTCCCTCCAGTCCTATCCGAACTTCATCCCTCGGCGTCTCCCAGGGCGGCGTTACCGTTCACAACAGCTTCCACCTACGCCTTACCACCCCAGCCTCTTGCCTTACTTTCTGTAGGTAGACTGGGAAACTCACTCACTGAAACAACTCGTTTCGTACTGAATTAATACAGAGTTATACGTAAATAGACTATTACTGTAGACAGTTGCTTAATTTGGCTCTAAAAAGATATATTAAATGGATTTCCTAAAGATGTAAAAGAAATCTGTTTGAGTTGGTTTTAAATAAGCATGATTATAGACAAAAACAATATTTTCATTGTTTACTTTAAATATTTTCTGTAACAACATTGGTTCACGTTGAGATAAATGTTCATAATGATTTTTTTAACATATGTTTGCTTCTCATCCAAACATGTATTAAATGTTTTTCTGCGTAGCTCAATGCTGCCAGTCCAGCCCACAGGTCCTGCAATCAGCCTGGAGCTGGATGTAGATGATGGGGAGGTGGAGAATTATGAGGTTTGTCCTGTATCTGTTTGATTAATCTGTGTATGTGCTCACAGGAGGCAGCTGTCTCATTCGTATGCTGTTGGTGACATTTTCTTCCTTAAGGCCCTCCTGAATCTTGCCGAGCGCCTGGGAGAGGCCAAACTCCGAGGACTGACCAAGGGAGACATCGAGCAGCTTCCCTCCTACCGATTTAATCCAAACAATCACCAGTCAGAACAAACACTGTGAGTTTTGTTGAAATATTCTCATGACGTTTTTTTAACTAGTTGTGATTAGGAGCTCTTTAACCGAAGTTTATTACGGTAATTAAAAACTTCATTTTTAAAACATCAAGTGACTCTTTTTTTTTTTTTTTTTTCAATTCAAATAATATTTATGAAACAAACACCTTTGCTTCTAAACCTTGTCCCTAAGTTATGTCAGTTACAGGTTAAGTCAACTGAAGTCACTTGTGCATCATGTTTACACAATATGCTTTTGTGTTGCTGCATATGATGCTAACCCACGTCTGGTTGCAGGTGTGTGGTGTGCATGAGTGATTTTGAGTCCCGACAACTGCTGCGAGTGCTGCCCTGCAGCCACGAGTTCCACGGGAAGTGTGTCGACAAGTGGCTGAGGGTGAGTGAGACCAACACCAGGACTAGAGACTGATGCTGTGTCCAGGAGCACCTCTAAACTCTTCCATTTTTCTATACTTGCTAATAATTTTATCTTTGTGTGTTTGTGTGCACCTTTCATAGGGTTCATTACTGTGGTATGTTTAATGAGGTTTACGCTTTTCTGACTGAGATTCTGCACTTTTTTTGTCTAGTTTTGTAGATTGAAAGCTCTGATCAGGTACTCACAACATGCTTTACGTGGAGGGGGAAAGGTTTTTGTTCTTTGACAGGCAAACCATTTTTAACCAAGTGTTGCCGTAACGTGAAATGGCAAGAGATTTGTCCAAAAATCAGCAGTAGTCCCGAAAACGTGCCAAACATCTAAATTAGTTGTACTTCAGATTGTGAATTCTCCTTGTAAAAGTCCAAAAAGCCTTTAACCTCTAAGTTCTTGTCAATCCTAACAGTTTTATGAGAGACATCAGCTGACCTGGGTCATAACCTTTTGACCAACCGACAGCCAAATCAGTACAAGTAATCCAGTAAACTCAAGAAGAGAAGAGTTCTGATTTCCTGCTCTTGTTTTTCATTTTGGAGCTGAAATATGTCTGCTGATGGAATCACCTCTTGAAGCTAATGCGCTGTCTTCTGTCCGCCCTCAGGCCAACAGGACGTGTCCCATTTGTCGAGCCGATGCCTCGGAGGTCCAGAGAGACTCGGAGTGACCGCGGGAGGGAGCCGTGCTCTCCCTGCTGTACATCCATCACTGCCTGCTAGTCGTGAATTGACGCACATCTGCGCACTCTCTCTCGCGCGCGCGCACGCACACATACACACACTTCCATTGTTGGTTTTCTGTTTCAAAATTAAAGCATTGCAGATTTTGTTTTTTGTTTTTTATTAATCATTAAATACTTGCCGTGCACTCCATTCTTTTCTGTACACTCGCGTAGACCCTCACTTTGAATGATCGACCAACTTTGTGTGTGTGTGTGTGTGCGTGCGTGCGTGCGTGCACGTGCGCACACACCGGCATGTGCCACAACTGTGCAAGCATTATTTTAGGGGGAGGATTAGCTCTGTAATGCAGGTACATGCCTGTGTTCTCAGTACACCTGTTTGTGGGTGTGAGACCTTTTTTTTTTTTTTTTTTGGTAAGAAGTGTCAGAGCATGCTTGAGTTATTTTGTTCAATAAAGGACAAAAGTAACATGAGAGTTTCTGCTTTCATGATAGACTATTCTTCCTGTTTGTATGTTTATGCACTGTCTGTACGTGCACAGCGTATGTGTGTGTGTGTGTGTGTGTGTGTGTGTGTTCCAAGACTTTTCTCTAGTTGGACACTAAGGGTCCATTCTGCCACTGTAGTTTTGTAGTGTCTGATGAATTTGTTTCAGATTATTATTATTGTTATTGTTATTATTATTATTGTTATTATTATTATTATTATTATTTTATTATTATTTTATTATTATTATTATTGATTTTCAGTCATTTAACCTCATTAATTCCAAGCACTTCACGGTACTGTTCTGACATAGCAGTAATGGTTTTCCTTTTCTTCCTTTTAAGAAGCAAAGTTAAGTTGGTGGTTTTTGCAGTGGCACATGTTACAAATATATCAGTATATACTGTATAAATCTCTGAATATGTATACCAAATAAAAGGCTTGATATGAACTTTTTAAACCTTGTTTAGTATTTATGTTGGTTTTCCTGCCATGTAAACGTCTAAAAGCAAAGGGGACCGATGAAGTCTTACTGGAATGCATGTCTTTAGTGTTTTTAAATACAGAATGGCTTCACATGTTCTGGTTATTTCACATGGTGCAGTAGCTACACCACTGGGTGGTGCTGCTGCTCTTCCAAATGAGCCAGTTTGAATCACGTTTGGACTTTCCTAATGATCTGTAATGGAAGTCCAACTTTCCCCTGCAGGTTGATTGTGAAGTATTCTCTGATTTGTGTGGAGCTGTGTGATCCTTGTAAGGGTGCGTTTGGGGTAATTCATATTTTCAATATGTGGTCATGTTCAAATATTTGAATCCAAATGACTTGTGAGGCTTTCTCAAAGCTGTTGACTGTAGTTTTTGAAATTATTGTTCCATTTAAAATGGTCCTGGTGTGGATCAACTCGAGGGTTTCAATCCCATGAGCCGACACACGTTTGAGCAGACTGAACCCTACACTCCCTTTTCTGACATGTAACATGGTCAAAACTACATGAGCATTAAATAAATACACTCCATACCTTTTTTTTAAGGAGAAATTGTACAATGTCAGTATTGTAGAAAAAGAGTATCGATGAAAAATGTAAAAAAAAAAAAAAAAAAAAAATAATTAAGACAACTTAGACCTTTATAAGATAAAGGTGACGTGATGAATGAATCCAGCAAATTTGCCACATGTTACATCGCTGACAGTTTTGTATTACATGCTCATTTAGATTAATTCCTGATTATTTGTAGTGGTAAAGAGTTCACAGCAGACTGCCTAATGCAAATCCAGTCAGAATTAAACAGTTTAAAATGTTTACTCATTCAATCATTCACAGTTGTGGTCACTATACAATAAACTGTCAGATGCATCTGAAACTTTTAGAATATTGTGAAAAGTCCCCCCCCCCCCAATAATTTCAGACCGTGAAACTAATTTATTTACACAACATGGAGTGAAATATTCCAAACCTTTACTTCTTGTAATTTTGATGATTATGGTTTACAAAGAATGAAAAAAGCATCAGCTTGGCCTTTTCTACAAAATATTTCTATTCAAATTGTCTGATTTTAAGCTGCGTAAATAACAGTATTACAAATATTTGTTTCAATGTGGCTTACCATGTTGTGATTTGAAACTCATCACGTTTGCATGAACAGTTTTGAATATCGTTTCAATTCACACTTTAAATAATTCTTTAAGGCCCACAGCTCAGACAGAGACGAGCTTCTTTATGGTCAAGATTTCTAGACATTTAAAGGCATTTAATATTGTGACTGAGCTTACAGCCCAAGTTGGTCATTCAAAGAGCCATCTGCAGCAGGTTAGACATTAATTGTTCATAATGTTTTCACAGAATACAACTTCAAAAAAAACCTTGACGGTCCTTTTAAGTCAGCAGTGACAGAAATCAGTGTCCAGTTGGTGCAGGCAGACTGTTCAGCTCCTCTGGGGACACTCGTCTGGTTACCTACTCTATGGTGTCTCCTCCCAGCAGCTCTGTTGTCTCCTGCCGTCTGCTGATGAGCAGCGACTGTGTTACTGTACGCACAAATAACAGTTTCTAAAGGCCAGGTGTCACCTCCAGGCTTTGCTACACAGATGGCTTTGTTTTAGCGAGCAGCTTGCCCCGGTCTGCTTGAGGTCCACAGAACACAAATGTCATTTACTGTCCCCGTCCATCCGTCCGTTCATGTTGTGAGCGATAACTAGAAAAAAGGTGAAGTACTAACTTCCATTTTGACGTGTGGCTGCATCTAGGGAAAGGTTCCGATTGAAAACTGGGCTGTTGTGTGAAAATCCAAGATGGCTGCAGCCAAATATTTACGTAAACAGTCCACTCATCATTTGAGAAAACTAAGCTTTCTAGATTTTATATTGCTTAAAAGTATAGTTTTCTCAAATGATTGATGGATGATTGATTTCCACCCTAAGATTACTTTATTCAATTCAATTCTGTTTATTTATATAGCGCCAAATAACAGAGGTTGTCTCAGGGCACTGAACTGCAATGTTCACATACAGCCAAAAGCCAATTAGTAACAGTTCTCTATCTGAGGAAGGAAGCCAGCAGACTCGTTGAATCTTCACTCCGTCACAGTCTCTAATTGACTTATGGGGGCCAAGGTCACCATTGGTCACCCCCTGACTCCGTCATTGCACCTGCTGATTGATAAAATTGCTCCTTCTTCAGATCAGTAACTCTGCACCTTCTCTTGCAAGAAAAAAAACCCCCTCTGTTCTAACACATTGAATATCTTGCTTTAAAACATTAAGGTTTATTTGCATTTCCTGTTCAGTCCCAGTCCAGAAAAACATTCATCATATAAGGTATGTAGTGAGATACCTCCATGTCCAATCCTCTCCCAGATGACCTTCTGGTGGACAGAACTGGTAATCCCATTAATT
>JARVGQ010001175.1:17948796-17959692 GCA_031762355.1 Hypsolebias martinsi | reverse complement strand
TATACTGTAGTTATTATATTATTATTACATATACTGTATATATGTGTGTGTGTGTGTGTGTGTGTATGTGTGTGTGTGTGTGTGTGTGTAAAGGTGTTAAACCCTTCACACTCTTGCAATGTTCTAAACAATGTTTCTAAACTCTAAATGCTCTAAAAGAGCACATGTCATGATTTCAGCTCCCTGCTTCCAGTGGGCCACGCCCACTTCTCCCTCTGCACATCAGCTGATCAGCTTATCTCAGTGCAGAGCTGAGATCATCTGATCAGCTGCAAGAGGAATATTCTCCCACACTTGTGGGCTGCACGCAAGTGCTAAATCATTTAAAATTATTTAATTTAAATAAAAAAAATCCATGCAGATCATGCGGCTCATCCATCAATAGAGCGAGTCCGCGAAAAATGAAATGCGAAGTAGCGAGGGACTACTGTAGATGGTGGAAAACCAAGGCCCAGTGCAAAGATCAGCAGAGGCTGACCTCTAGGCGGTGCCAAACAAAACATCACAACATTACATCGCAGGTTTTCATAGTTGTACAAAACTGAGCATGTAAAACATGGGGGATGTTTTCAACCCTAGTTTAAATATTTTACCTGATTGGGTCAGCAGAACCTATTAAGCACCACCCACTGCCTTTAAATCATGCTGTGGCACCTGCCATGCTTGGTTTAGTCATTGTGACAACAAAGTTTTAGATCCTGACGTGGTTCCTGTTGGGGAGGAGTGTGTGGCTGAAATAACTGTTTGCACATCTAACTGATCAAAAATGTTTTTAGTCTAATGACGTTCAGTAGTTGCTCTTTTGATGTATTTGAGACAAGATAACTGAAGTAAGTGTGACTGAATCATGATGAGGTCATTTCTGACTTTGTGACTCCTCAGTGCTGATGGGAGGTTTGAAGGCTCCCTGATGACCAAAGCCATTGTGAAATATAATGGCGCCATCACCTGGACACCACCAGCCAGCTATAAATCCGCCTGCACCATGGACGTCACCTTTTTCCCCTTTGACCGGCAGAACTGCTCCATGAAGTTTGGGTCCTGGACCTACGATGGGCACATGGTGGACTTGGTTCTCATGGACAACCACGTGGATCGGAAAGACTTCTTTGATAATGGGGAGTGGGAGATACTCAGTGCCACTGGTGCCAAAGGGAACAGGAAGGACGGCTTGTACTCCTACCCCTTCATCACCTACTCCTTCATCCTGAAGAGACTGCCGCTCTTCTACACGCTCTTCCTCATCATTCCCTGTTTAGGTTTGTCCTTTCTGACGGTCCTGGTCTTCTACCTCCCCTCGGACGAAGGAGAGAAGTTGTCGCTCTCCACCTCTGTCCTGGTTTCGCTCACTGTGTTTCTCCTGGTCATAGAAGAAATCATCCCCTCCTCCTCCAAGGTGATCCCGCTCATCGGGGAATATCTCCTCTTCATCATGATCTTCGTCACCCTCTCTATCATTGTTACCGTCTTCGTCATCAATGTGCACCACCGCTCCTCGGCCACCTACCACCCGATGTCTCCGTGGGTTCGAAACCTCTTCCTTCAGAAACTACCCCAGTTGCTGTGCATGCGAGGACACACGGACCGGTACCACTACCCAGAGCTGGCTCCTGAAAGTCCTGAGCTGAAGCCTCGCTCTGGAGGGCGGAGGGGAGGCCAAAGGGCGAGCGGCGGCGCCTTTGGACAGACGCCTGACGGGAAGGAAGAAGAGGCTTGGTCCACCATGTTGGAAAGAGCCATCTATTCAGTGCGCTACATCAGCAGACACATTCGGAAAGAGCACTTCATCCATGAGGTGCGTCTACTGCTACTATTTTTAAAGTCTGTGTTTATGTTAACATCTCCTGTTTCCATTTTGTCTTCTACTTCCTTCAGGTGGTTCAAGACTGGAAGTTTGTGGCCCAGGTATTAGACCGGATCTTCTTGTGGGCCTTCCTTACGGTCTCCATTCTGGGCACCATCCTGATCTTCACTCCAGCCCTGCAGAAGTTCATGAAAATCCCTCCTCCGACTACGAACGAGGATGCATCTTCAAACCCATTACAATAATCACCGCTCAGCATCTAAAGTCTATAAACTCTACCAAATGTTTCAAATGAGCGAGAAGAAACCATTACTGGCCCTTTTTACTGGAGTTGTTTTGATCATTTGAGTTTTGATCCTTTATATAAAATGTTGTGTTTGTGCAAATTATATAGAATCACATTGTCACAACAGCACAACACATTTTTGTAGATAAATGAGACAAGCTATAGGTGATGGTTAGAGCAGCAGTCAGAAGACATTTTAAACACAAATTGAAATTCAGGTCACACATTCAGCATTTAAAAAAGGGAATTTAGCCTAAAATGAAGTAAAATTTTAAATTGTAGTTAAACTTTAATATGGCAGTATTGTGTATTTTCTATAATAAACACAAAAAATGTGTGACTGACTTGATTTATGTTGTAAACTCACAGATCAGATGTTTTCAGCTGCTACAAAACAAATGTCCACATTGCATCAATCTGAAAACTCCACCTAAGATTCAGATTTTAAATATGCCAAAATTTTCATTCATTTTTTTAAAATACATTTTTACCTTTCACTTTTCCAATGCACAAAATTCCTCCTGCAGTCTTGACCTAATAGTAGTGTTTGAAAACGCATGTTTGTCACTTTCACCACAAAACTGTTTGTGCAAAAACACATATTTCAGAAATTAACTGGTTTTGTGCTGTTTTTTTGTCCCTATTGGTTTCACACCAGATAAAGAGCTCAATTAAAATGATGCAAAGTGTAATGTAAGGACAAACATTTTATTGCATAGTCTCCAAAAGTACATTCTTTGAAATGTAGAGTACTTTATTATAATAATAAAGTTAGTTTAAACTAATAAAACTTTAATTGATGGAATTATGGCCATTTTAAAATCACTTTCCATTCAGTAAGAACTGAAGTTGTTCTTAACGCTGTGTAGAAAACTTGATATAATAAATAAATGCTGCAACAATGATAGAAGGGGGAAATAGCCTGAAGCTGGTCACTCTCTCCCATGATAAACCAGAACACAAAGCAACCATTCCTCTTCTGTTTTTGTTATCTCAACATTTTATCATATTCAAGCTTGAAATACAAGATTTGTCAAGAATGCATGTGACGCAGGACAGAGATTATTTTCAAACGCTAATTAGAGTTTCAAAATGAACAGAGAAGCAGTTTCTTTATTAAATGAACTTTCAGCTTCTTAACATTGATTTTGACATGTATGTATTTAGTCACAGCTGTTCAGAGGCTACATTTTTACCTAAAAATTGTGGAAGTTTTTTTTTTGTTGTTGTTTTTTTACATCAAGAAACTATTTAAAATACACATTCAACACAGACATAACAGTTAATAAAGGTTCTTCATGAAGCGGTAACTAATTTCACCTTAGATGAGGATAAGTTTGATCTGTTTTTCTGACTATATCATGAAGTTGTAGCTCTTCACTCGTCCTGTTTATTTTCTACCTCTGTCGACGTGTCTGACTGTGCAGGTGAGCTTGCATGTTGCACAGCATCTCCACACAAAGTCTGACGTTTTCACTTAGTCTGGTACAAATATATTTATAATACAGTATGTACTTTTTGTTTTAAAATCACTAAAAAATGCACTTTCTCTAATTTGGTCTTTTTAAAAATGATCTGCCAAATCATGAAGTCTGAAGAAAATATCAGGAATCAGGCTAGGATAATAAGCTGGGCCTGCTTTATATTGCGTTTGAGGCTGATAAAACAACTCAGTGGTTGTCATTTGTGTGGGAAAAAATGCTACATTAGTTATTTTAAAGCTCTACACTTTTGTATTGTTGATTAACAGTAGTTTGTTCCTGTTTCCGCAACTAAACAATGAACACGTTACAGCCACAGAGCTATATTAAATGGTGGAGGACGCATCAGTCACGTGACCTTGTGATTCAGCAGCCATTACCAAAAGAGTTAACGTCTGCACTTGGCGTTTTGATTACATAGCTCTCAGTAAGTGCTGATTATGTACAAAATGTCAATGGTAAAGTGTAATAGAATAAACTATTACAATGTTTATAAAATTCTAAAAATCAATATGAATATGAAAATCAATATGGATGTTAGAGAAAAAAGAAAACATCAACGTGACTCCTTTCACAAGTTGATTTAATCTTATTTACCTCAATGTGAATTTGACCCAACCAGAATTGAATCTAATAAAATAACCATTTAAAAGTATAAAACTAATGTAACTGCTGTTAATTATTGTGTGGCTTGCAGATAGCGGATTTTGTGGCAGTTATTCCTATGCATGCGCTGAATCATGCTACAATTTAGTACAAATTGTTAAAAAGTAAAAGTTGTTATTTTATCCGGTAACAATTTAGTTTATGCTCTCTTGGCATGAATTCTGAAAATATACTTTTAGGTATAGCTACATTAAACACTGATCACTGCAATTAGCTGCAGAGAGCAGAGCCTACACAATTTACATGTTAAAACTTAGTTTCAAATTCATCAAGTTGAAGTCATAATTGTTGAAATCAGTGGAAGTCCTTCATTAATTACTGACCGACTTTACGTCTAGTTTAGATCATCATTCGTTATGCCCATATATTTTTCTTATATAACATCTAATTGTTTTACTTTAAACTTTCAGAAATTAATTTCTGTCCATACGTCTACACCTCAATAACTTTTGGATTTCACCAAAATCAGGATGGCCACCACAGATAATCAACCATAGCCAAGACTAAATGGTCTGATTATTATAATCTTAGACAGATTTACTGATACTGAGCAAAGGTTTGGATGTCTGTGCAGCTGAGGGTCATCTTCAACACATAGATCAGGTAAGAATAAACAAAATGTTCACAAAAATGTACCAAAGTGGCTAAGATGCTGTCCCTTTTAATTACAAGATGACCCCAGTGTAAAAGCAGTGATATATGCAGTCCGTCAAGGAATATTTGAACTTTAATGGAGATATTAATAATTATGAATGTAAAATTTGGGTGTACATTCACCCTATGTCCATTAGGTGGCAGTATAATTAAAGCTGAATACACAGGATTTCATGTGTCTGCAGCTGATTTTTATTTTTTTTTAATGAATGGAGAGTAAGGAAAATGCCAGCTGGACAAAACTGTCACAACAGATGCAAAAGCGAATGTAAGAAACAAAATTAGCAAAATAAATGAATGACTGTATTTAAGCTTTAGTGTAATAAACTGTAATGCAAATCATTTTGTGATGTCGATCTAAGAATAACAATAAATTCACCTCTCATACTTAATATAAGGAAAAATTGCATAACCTAGCTCAGGATAAAATAATTCAAAGTCTGCTTCTGAATCAAAGGCTGAGACTTAAAAAGAAAATAATAAAATAAAAATCTAGTCCCAGGAGTGGTCGTTTTAAATTTCATCTTGCTGAGCTGCTGCTTTAAATCTCTCCTCCTTTAAAGTTTGAGCTGACGATCTTATGTGACTTTCTTTGTGTGATAAAATATTAAAATGCTGATGCAGCCACACAACATGAAAGCTGTAGGGATGAAAGTTAATTCATGGACAGGACAAAAAGGATTAATCATTTAAATTAATTATGAACTTAAGCATTTTAAGTATGTAGGAGTATATGAGCCTTTCTTTGCAGATTTTATTTGATTCTTCTTATCCGCCCACATGTTAAACCAACTTTCTTTGTTTTTTTTGTGTTCCCACTTCAGGCCTCCCTCAGAGCCAACAATTACCGACGTTCTTCACAGTAAACTCCAAACTGTGTGTGAGGGCTTTGACCTTTCTGTGACGTCCACCAACAAGCTGAGTGTCAACCTGAACAGATTCAGACAGCAAGCTGAGACTGAGACAGCAGAGGACACACCGTCTCAGAAAGAGCCAAAGAGTTTTCTAACTAAAGACAACATGCATAGCTTAAAACACAACAGGAGGGGAAGGTGAAAACTGAAGAAAGGTGAAGATCTGAGGACATTTGTTTCTTTTTGTTGTTATTCACTGTTCTCTTTCAGTAGAAACTTACTTATGAGCTCAATAAGTAACAGACTGCTGCTTTGTTAGTTTCTGCCTGACGTTATATTTTCCTCAGACATATGAATGTTTTGTTGTTTCCACATTATGCAAATGAACTGTTTACAATGCGTTTTTGCCCCTGTCTGTGTGCATAACCACTGGATGCACTTCTACTCTGATTAACTTTTAGCGTCACCTCAACTTGAGACTAACGTTGCAGCTAATTGACATTAACAATCACGACAAAGGCGACAACTCTGTCAGTTTTACAGATATTAAGCTGAACCTTGGTGCCACTGAGAGTCATCCTCAGCACATTCTCTGAGCCTGAACAGATCATGTCTGAGACATTTCCTGGCAAGTGATATCTGCACACAGCCAGAAATAACAGACTGCAGAGAAGCCACATTTTGACTGTATTTTTTTAATTAATGTCAGAATTAAAGCTTAAATCAAAACTCTTGCTAATGAGTCCTCGAGGCTCATTGAGACTAACCTGTATAAATAAATGTTGAATGAAAAGCATGTCCCATCCATCCATTTTCTTCCACTTATTTGGGGTCAGGTCGCGGGGGAGGCCCAGACTTCCTTCTCCCCAGTCACTTGGACCAGCTCCTCCAGGGGAATCCCAAGGCGCTCCCAGGCCAGCAGAGAAACATAGTCCCTCCAGTGTGTCCTGGGTCTTCCTCTGGGTCTCTTCCCGTTGGGACGTCACCTCACCAGGGAGACATCCAGGAGAGATTCTGTCCACAAAAGTTATGAACAGAATCGGTGACAAAGGGCAACAATGGCTGAGTCCAACTCACCGGGAATGAGCCCGACTTACTTCCGGCAATGTGAACCAAGCTCTGACACCAGTCGTACAGGGACCGAACAGCCGGTGTCAAAGGGCCTGGTACCTCATTCTCCTGGAGTACCCTCCACAGGGTTCCCCCGAGGGACATGGCTGAACGTCTTGTGGACTGGTTGGGCAAACCCCCACACACCCTCCAGGATCCAGCTGAGGGTGTAGAGCTGGTCCAGTGTTCCACGACCAGGATGAAAACCACACTGCTTCTCCTGAATCTGAGGTTCGATTATCTGACGGATAAGCATGTCTCATGTGCACATACTGATATAAATATTATATGTGACCATGTGCACAAACATGGTTTATAACTTCAAAAAACACACCAACATATTTTGATGTCTCTCACATAACCTCATCCTCAAACACCTGCACATGAACAAGGCTTCATGTATTTCATTTAGAAACAAAATGTAGTTATGTACTGTATATATATATATTACCAGATCCACTTCAAGTTTTAAAACATAAATGTTGTCATTTTTCAAAATGTTAAAATGCTGTTATAATTAATACTAAATTACTACTTGACCAGACTTATGATTCCTTTTAGAACACGGGTGTCCAAAGTATGGCCCGGGGGCCATTTGCGGCCCTTGGAGTGATTTTGTGCGGCCCGCAGCTGCAGTTTAAGGATTGTATCATTTTGGCCAGCAGGCTTAAAAGGTCGATGCAGACTTTCTGCGACTTAGTTGGTAATCATTTTTTATGTAATGTTTAGCTTTAACAGCAAAATGAATGAAAAACAATGTTCTCAAAATGAGCAATATTAAGCAAATTACAAACCTTTGACTATAATCATTTTATTTTCACTTCAAGGTACAAAGCACCAAAAACTTTTACTGATTTCTACCAGAAAGGCAACTTTTAGATAATAATTCATAAAACTTGTTTAATTATTGGTTGATAAAATAATCAAGATGGAAATTGGACATAGTTAATGTGGGATTCCTGGGTTTTGCCTGTCACTCACTCTTCCTTCCACAACTAATTAACATCAACTCACTCCTGCTGCTGAAGCTGCTCTGAGGAGGACTACCTGACGGTGTATTTAAGCTCCTGCCAGACACCTCTTCAGTGCTGGGACATCTTCTACCAAATGGTAATTCGAGTACAGCCAACTAACTTTTTGTTGCAGCTGGTTCTCACCAACTGTGATTCCTCCAGGACCTTCCAAGGCCTACCTCTTCAAGTCCTCCCTAGAACCTCATCTCTCCACTGGGCTCCACCTGTGGATCAAATGTGTCCCTTCAACAACCATCTCCAAATAAATCACAACTGGGTCAATCTGCTTCTCTCTCCGCCACCAATCACCTTCAAACGGGATCCTCTGCAAAACCCATGACCTCTTCTCTGTTCTCCTTCTCGGTCTTCACCTAAAACACAAACACTGCGACGACACCAAATCACCTGTAAATAAAGTTCACTTACCTTTTGTACTCCTGACTCTGTTTTTACGGAATCAGTCTGCTTACTTGGGGGTCGACGGTGATACAAACCTGATAGTTAAATGAATAGAACGTGGTGTCATCTACACGCGAGTTGATCAACTTTATCAAACCTTTGAATCTGTTGTAGCGACTGATAGCTGGATGATTTTTCAGAACTTTGATCAGCCTTTTGGGCCGTCCATGGTCCAGAAGACAGATCTACCGCCTTTTTTAAAGGACACTTTACTCAAATTATGCTTTTGTTGTTTAGAACAGACTAAAATGAACTTTCCAAACACAAGAAAAGATCAAACATAGACCCAACAAATCAAATAAATCAAATATTTTTAATAAAAATATAAGCATAGTGTTTATGATGCTTTTAATGTTTTGGATCTACAAAAAAATTTAACCCTTTCTCCACCAAAATTAGTAAATTTTTCTCCTTTCTTCAAAATATTGTTCATGTTGAGTGTTAAATTCACATTTTTGTGGCCCACGAGTCCTTTGATAGATTTGGCCCATATATGACAACGTTTGGACACCCCTGATTTAGAAGAATAAATCCCAGATTTAACAGGTCGTTGTGGCCGTCAGTCCTCCTGCAGCACTGATGCTCCAACAAACCAAAACGCATGCAAAGTAAAGAAAAGAACAAATAACGGCTCTAATGCTTCTGACATGGGACTATTTTTTGGATCATACTCCTTTTTGATTACAGGGAAGAGGACAAACGAAACCAGGTGGAGAGAACATTTGGAGAAAAATTAATGCATCGTTCCTCCTCATCGCCATGGCTCCCAGTTTCCAACTAAAATTATTTATGCACTGGAATAAATAGGTCACTGGATGATGTGCCGGCTTGGCACAAAAATAGGAGACAAATACAACAAAAGTGCAGTTGATGAGACTCTTTGTGATGCCAAGAAGCAGGAAATTGCAGTGTGACACATGGCACATCTGTATAAACAGCTGTGAGGAGGTGATGTGCTTCATGAGCCGGAGACGCCGTTCCTGAAATCAGTCAGAGAGACGACGGCTGCCTCACCTTTGCTCAGCTTTGTTTTTTTATTTGACCTCTCAGGGAAACTAAGAAAGTCTTTTAATTTTAATTTAGTGTTTTAAAACTCTGTGGGGGGAAAAATAAGATAATTTGTTATTAATAATTAGACAATGATTTTAAATGCACAAAGATTCTTTCTTGTTAAAACCGACATTCATATAATTGTATTTCTTTGCGTGTCCACTTTAAATGTATTTTACTACACCACCATTTATTTTTGTACCGTAATCCTGATGGCTTTAACATGAGCGTTTTGTATCTTTTGCAAATTCAACAACAAAAGTTTCTCCTTTTTCCCAGCTTTTTCTGTGGTTTTGAGCAACAGTTTCCAAACTTCTCATTTTTGGACACACAAAAACAAGTAAATAAGTCACAGAAGCCCCAATTTTTACTGATTAAATACAAACATTGTAAATAAACCACAACAGCCTCATCAAACATTATATATTTTAAAATAATTTATTGACGACTAACATTTTAATTTTTTTAGAACAGTTAGGACTGCTAGCATTAATAATTTATAAAGTTAATGTAAGTTTCTCAGGACTGCCTGTTTGGTTGATCATGATCCACAACAGGACCCCAAACCCAACTTTGGGAACCCCTGATTCAGAGAATAATTAAAAGATCTGTTGAACATCTCCTTAGAATCAGCCTCCTCGTTCACTACAATTAGCTAAAAAATCAAAATTTTCTCCAGCTCATATGATAACAATAAAAACCATTAATTTTACAAATCTTTCAAGTATCAATTGGGCAAAAAGGTTTGAACTTCTTCCAAAATTTATGCAAGAAGAGGCAATTAAGTGTAAAACTTTAGCTTAACGGGATGATCTGGTTATTTTTGAAGTGATCTGTTCTGCTCAGTACCAGAGGTGACATCAGTCAGAGATGGCACATGATTTGTTTTTAAAATAATTTGTTACATTAACAATAAACTGTTTGAATGTTTATCCCCTGAATATTAGGAGCATGTTAGCACCGACCGGCTGCACCACTGAGCTCCTCACTCCCTCACCATGTCCCCCCCTCCTCTCCGCCTGTGTTCATTCCAGCAGAGAGCCGATGCAGATTCCATGTTGTGCTGAAACAGAGACACCAGCAGAGTTTACCAGACCAGCACCAGGATGCAGTGCCACAAGTTCTGGAGCTCCTGCGCGGTTGGATTTTTTATTTGGACAACGATCCTTTTCAAAGGTAGGAGACGAGTTCTGCATCACAGAGGCAGACTGCAAGCTTTGTGTTTTTAGATTAGTGTTTATGAAGCCTTTCCAGTTTGACAGAGAATGTTTCCTCATCTGAACTGTGAACTTAAGTGAAGATGTAAAACATTTTGTTCTCAACAAAGTTGAGCTTATTTACAGTTTCACAATGGACAGATAGAGAATGAACTTTTACTTGTTTTTATCCCAAATAAAACTTAGAAGAACTGAATATCTACATTTTTTACATGATGTGTTAAATGTTAGTCTAAAAAAGCTAAGTCTGGTCCTCTGGACATTCAAAAAACAAAACAAAACAAAGCAAAAAAATTGTAGAA
>JARVGQ010001175.1:17931467-17941835 GCA_031762355.1 Hypsolebias martinsi | reverse complement strand
TTTCTTTACAATTTATACTTTTGTTGGATGTAACTGGGACCCTGTGTACACAGTTTTGTTCCACCACATGTACCACATGTGGTGCTAATGACAAATAAAGAAACTTTGACTATGACAGATAAAAGACGTACGATTTAACAGATGGAGCTGATTTGTTTTGTACTTTGCACAGCTGTACGGTTCAAACACTGAATCTGACATTATAGTGGGAATTTAGGCACCATGTAAATTGATTGATCTAGCAGAGGGCTGTGATGCAGTTTTTTTCAGCATTTCCACAACTTTGTTTTGGTCCCGTTTTAGATTGTCGGAAAGACTGTTTTCTTTGACAGTCATCTTTTTCTGGTGGCTCCACGTAGGCTGGAAAAATAAAGCCCTTTACAAATAAAGTTGTAGCAACTTGCTTTTCAGCGGTGAAACCCAAAGAGGTATGAAGAGGTTTTAACATTTTTTTTTTTTTTTTAGTTAGACAGTTTCAGGATCTAATGAGACAAACTTTAACCAAGAGCTGAAATGGGTTTAAAAAAAAAAAACAAAACAAAACAAAAAAAAAAACAGAAGAAACTGTAAATAATATAGTAAAAAAAGTATTGGAAGAATTTCCAGTCAGGTTAATTCCTTTGGTGTATTTTGATCATGTCATTTGTGGGACAGCATGGGGATCCAAGCATGTTTACTAAAATGTGTGTGTGAAGACAAATTAAAGAAAAAAATACAGATTGGGTGCTTAACAAATGACAAACCCTCCATTGTCTATGTCCTCCTCTGATTGTCTTTTTCTGCTCTTTGCTGTTTGAAAAGTGTTGTCTGTTTCCTTAGTGAAGCAATTAAAAAGGGAACCCCCGCCCCTCATGGATCTTCATCCTGATTTCACATTGTACTCTGTTATTTCTGAATTAAAGTTGGCACAGAGTACCATATTTATTCATTTTTTTAAAATCAGATTATTTAATCCCAACAGAAACAGTTTTATGAGACGAGCTGCAGCAGAGACCCGAACGTTCAGTCGTTCTTCTGATTTTATTAGTTTAGTTATGTTCTTCTGGCTCTCGCTTCCCATTTTGCAGTAATAAAACACAAGAGAGACAAGAGGGACGCTGGATCGCAGCTGCAGATGAAGCGTCTGTAATCTGATTCTGCACATTTGGGACAGTTTTATGACTTTTCTCTCTGCTAATAATTTGGGATTGTAATTTTTTTTGTTCCTTTTTTAAATCAAAAATTGAGAAACTCCCTTGGGGACAATCAAATTGTGCATTATTGCGCAACCAAATTATTTTTTTCAGGCAGAGAAACTGAAAAACAAACGTGTGAAAGGATCTGTCTGCATCAGTGTTTAAGATTATCATGTCTGTGAAACTGCATGAAACATCTTCCATGAAGCGCCGTGTGGCTTCACAGAAGCACTGAGAAAATGTTTGTTGCATCTTCTCCATGCTCCTCTGTCTCTGAACTCAGGCTCAGTTCTGCCATAACTCACCTCGTTACGGCCTTAACGGGCCAGTCAGCAGCATGTAGGCTAAATGTAGCTCTTCACAGGTTTTTATTCCTTTGACTTTATTTCTCTTTTATTTGTCTGTTTGACTGATTCCCTTCAGCAACAATTTATCAGAGGATCAATCACTGACTGTTAATACGACGGAGACTGTATACTGTACATGTCTGGATGATGATGGTGTGATTGATAGTCTACATCCAGATGTTTGTCGAGTATGAGCTCACAGAAGTGTGCAATAATAATAATAATAATAATGAAAATGTAGCTTGTATTAAGCTGCTTTTGTAAATGTGATGCTTGGTAAGGATCAAAGACAAATTGAAAGTAGTTTAACTCTGAAATAAATGATCTGTAATTCCATGAAAAAAATTTAATTGAGATTTAGGTGGTTAATAATTAAAAGATGCATTTTAGCTGTATATCTTTAACTTAGATGATTTAGCCTAAGATGAGCAGTGATAATGTCTGATGGCATTTTTACACTTTCATACATCTCAATTCATCGCACGTTACTTACTTTTCTGTCAATTATTTGAACATATTTCTGTTTATTGTGTAGTTAATTTTAGTTTTATTGTGTACTTATTTCATTCTATGCCTGGTGTTTTATTTATTTTTTTTTTTTTTTGCTTTAGCAAACATGCTAATTATTATTATTTTTTTTTATCAAGAGACAACCGAAGAATGATACTGCTTTCTATTTTTTGTGGAAATCCAAGCAGTTCGCCTGATTTTTTTTTTTAATGGGGGGGGGGGTCCTGTGGAAAAATTATGAACAACAAATATCTTACCTCTTGTAGATAGTGTTTTGAACAACCTCAATTTAAAGAAACTGCATTTGAGTTCATAGTTTGTGGTAAAAGCTCATTTGAGCAGGTCAAAGTGGACAGCTCCAGTATTAAATATTTAATTGCAGTTTATAAAACAATACATTTTAAACCTTTACATCATGGTCAGTTTCACACAAAAAAAGTTTGTTTTTTTATTTAGAATTGAATTTCAAGTACAAATACTGATTGCAGCAGATAACTGGGGCACTTTGACATGAGTACAGTAGTCCCTCACTACTTCACAGTTCGTTTATCACAGACTTGCTCTATCGTGGTTTTTCAAAATAAGATTGGACGTGACACACAACTGGCTGAGTGATGGATGAGCCGCATGATCGGCATGGACTTTTTAATTTAAATAAATTATTTAAAAACATTTAGCATCTGCTGCATTTGTGCAGTCCAGAGCTGCAGGACAAACTTCCTGCTGCAGCTGATCAGCTGTTCAATGTGCAAGGCGGGTAAGTGGGCGTGGCCAAGAGCGCTTGCAGGTGGCATAGAGTAGAGGAGGCAGGGAGCTGAAATCATGACATTCTGTGCTCTTTTAGAGCGTTTAGAGTTTAGAAACATTGTTTAGAATATTGTAAGTGTGGGAAGACTTTAAAATGCCTTAATATATATCTACATATATCATAAAATAAACTACTAATTACTTGTACTATTATTCCTATGTTTTTTTTTTTCACTTATTACAGGTGTTCAGGGTACTGATCCCCCTCAATAAACAAGGGGCTATTGTATTACCTTTCTGTTGGAAAAAACTTTGAGACAAAACTGATATTGTTGTAAAAGTTTATTGTTCACACAAATCTTTATCATGTTTTGAGATTCTTTTTGTTTTATGGCAGCAATCCCCTTTGGGCTTGGTTAACCTTAGACTACCTATTTGCTCATCAGAACGAAAATTTATTTTTCCAAACTGAGGTTGTCTAAAGAGCTATCTAGAACAGGTAAGATACCAACTGTTCACAACCTTTCCACAGAGTCCCACTTCAAAAAACAAAACAAAATAAAAAACTGAACTATTCCTTTAGCAGGAAGTGCAAATAAAAGTTATTCCTTTAACTATTCACCACTTTTATTTATGTCAAGTTTGAAATTTGTTCAACGAGAGCATACAATCTATTCAGAAGCTGAAAATATGAATTTAGTTTTATTTTATGCAAAGCTCATTCATTTAGATCAGTGGCTGTAAATCAAAATACTGGTGATATTCTGCCTTTCTTTTCTTTTCTTTTTTACATGAATGGGTGCCTTTCTAAAACATGAACAGAGTAAGTTCAAACGGATCCAGAGTTGAGTCAGGCCAACAAACACATCATCCTGATCACCCGACGTCCCCAAACTCTCCCTCCTCACGGCTCTGCCACTCAGTGTGTCACAGTCAGCAGATATTAATGCAGCCGCCAGCACCGTTTATTTATTCATGATTTATCAGAACCTCTATATCAATGCCTTATTGTTCTTTTTTTTTTTTTTACACCAATCACACATTTCCAAAGGAAAACGATAAGATCAAGCTCATCCTGCCACAGTCTCAGCAGATTAGCTGATGATGATCAGGGAATTGCTTTTCATAAAATCCAGCAAGTGGTTAATAATCTGACTGCAGGCAGATGTGCAAAAGGTTGGACGGACATTAAAGGCACTTTTCGGGATTAAAACTCAGCGTTGGTGCTTTCCCAAGAGTATGAAAGGTCCAAGCCAAAATAAAAGTGATGCTAAGGTATTAAAAATTATTTTTACTTTTTTTCCTTTTGGCTGCTCCCTTCTTCAGGGGTCACCACAGTGAACTAAGTCACACAAAATATTTGGTAATTGTTTTTACGCTGGATGCCCATCTTGATGCAACCAGACCACCGAGCTACCACAGCCCTCTGTGTGGAGCAGAGAGCCATCTAAGGGAGCAGATGGTGGGGGTTAAGGGCCTTGCTCAAGGGCCCAGAGTGGGGCAAATATGGGTGGAGACAGGTACAAAGAGTTGAACTGGCAACCTTCCGATCACAGGTTCACTTTCTCTAACCTCTGCGCCACCACTCTTATTAAAAAAAAAGAGTTAGTTAGTTAGTTAAGTTTATAGCAACTTAGTTACTAGTAAAGCAGTCTCACTATTTTTTAATCAGCTACATTTTCCAGCTAGCTCTTGTTCCAACAGACTCATGATATATTTTGTAGTTTATGTCCCAAAGCATCCTTGAGTCTCACTAATTGAACTAAAATAATAATAGACACTATTATTTTTTACGTTACTCTGATAGTTACTGACTTTGTGATGAACGTGTGCTAAAATCAATCAGAACAGAACAAACGCCACATTACTTTCTGCTTCTTTCCTCCAGAATCGCTGCAGGGCGAGCACCAGAGGCGACTATACAAGGAGCTGCTGGTTAACTACAATCGATTAGAGAGACCCGTGGTTAACGATTCGGCTGCCATCCTGGTGGAGCTGGGCCTCACGCTGCTGCAGATTATAGACGTGGTGAGGAAGCTGGATTATATTCTGCATACCTTGAAGTTGTGAAGAGAAGAAGGAGTAACCTGGAGTGGTTATGTAACAGTGTTTTGTGTTTAAGTTTTGGAAAATTCAACCTGCTGTGGCTGTGCATTTCTACCAGTTTAGAAGAAATTGTAGGGGGTATCTCTCTGTGCTGTGACTAGTTGGTAGACGAAATTCACGATGGTGTCTCCACAATGTCCTACAATATTCACAAAAGCTCTCCACCTCTTCACGTGGGTCACAGGGCTCACACAGTCTAAATAAAGGATGAATGAATGAATAAACAGTGATGCTGCTGAGTTTTCATTGGGTTCAAAAATTTGAGCAACAGATTTAAAAATAGTTCCAAAGATGTTGAGGGGCTCACCAGCCTTTCACCAAATTACATATAACTAAATGTCATAGCCATTTCTGTGTAGGCTAATGTCAATAAGTTGTTGTGGTCATCTTGAAATGGTCATCCAGGTAAAAAAATAAAAAATAAAAAATCCAACAAAGTTAAATCAGATCATCTGGACAGTTTCTTTCTTTTATTTTTAGTTTTTTGTTGAAATGTTTCATCCTTCGTCCAAAGAACTTCATCAGTCCAAGGAGACACAACAAACTCAGTCCCACAAGCAGCACATTCACATAGTGCATCAGCCATTTTGATGGTGATAAGATGGTTTCTAGAGTCCGCCCTCTCCCCCGTCAACTTCTCTGAGGCAGCCATGGCCAAAGTGGTTCAAAACATCAAAGATTATGTTCAATAATCCAGGTAAAAAAAAATCCAATAAAGGTAAGTCAGATCCTCTGGATGGTTTATTTTGATTTTTTTCTCCAGAAACCATCTTATCACCATCAAACTGGTTGGTCCACTATGGGAGTGTGCTGCTTGTGGGACTAAGTTTGTTGTGGCTCCTCAGACGGATGAAGTCCTTTGGATGAAGGACGAAACGTTTCAACAACAACAACAAAAAGAAACTGTCCAGATAACCGTACTTAACTTTGTTGCATCTTGACATGGGCTGACTCCAAAACATTATCAGATAAAGAATCAATGGTTTTATTAAAACTCATCCATGAATTTATGGAATATTTTGCTAACAGACCAACAGCATCGACTCTAGTAGTTAATGGCAAAGTTGCATGATCCGTTAGTGTTTAGAGTTTGTGTTGTTGATGAATCACCTACTATCACTTTAAGTTTCACTTTAATATCTGTAAAACTGGCTGAATTTACAGTAAGCTGCGTTGTGTTTGTCCAGGTGGTGATACCACTCTGGATAACGTGCCTATTTGGAGAATGTTTGATGGAGCTGCATTGCTTGTTTTCTTTCTTTTTTTATTTTTTATTTTTTAATTTTAAGTAGCAGAATGACATTTTACAGCTCATTGGCAGAGTTGATCCCCTCATGGGGCTCTCAGTAGTGTTGTTCTATTAAAGGACTGGTAAATGGTCCTACTGTGAAGCTTATAAACAGCTGCACTCACTGACACTGAGCCAGCTCTGAGCACGTTCACTTAACCTGGAAATTAAAAGCAGGACAACTTTGTCCTGACGATAACATAGTCCTTTTGCCACTAATGAAATATGAGTTTGGCTGTCTCGTACTTTTTTCCCGTTTGTGCACAGGATGAGAAAAACCAGGTGCTAATGACCAACGCCTGGCTGCAGCTGGTGAGTCAAACTTTGTGACGAACACATTATCACCAACCAAATGTGCTTTAATTAAGATTTTATGACACAATTATCTTACAAGGGCTGTGGTGGACAGTGTTCCTCAAATGAGCAAAGTGCCATGCATGCTGATGAACTGTGGCATGTCCAGATGAATTTGGTCATTTTTGCATTTTCATCTTAAAAGTTTAAAGTATTTTTTTTAACCTCTCAGTATGAAGGTTGCAGGACCTGGCCTGGGCCGTCCTTTGAATGTTCTTCCTGTGTGCACGTGGGTTTTGTTTGATTACACCAGTTTCCTCCTACAGACCAAAAACATGCATGTTAGGATAATTGGTAACTAAATTGTCCACAGGTGTGAGTGAGAAAGTGAATGGTTGTCATGTTTCTGTCTGACCCTGTGGAGAAAACCAGAGAAAACCCACATATGTACAGGAAGAACATGCAAACTCCACACAAAAAGGCCAGGAGATGAATCTGCACCCTTGAGACAACAGCTCTAAACACTGATCCGATTGCATGTGTACCTAAAAATGCTGATCTACCATTATGAAGCAAACTAATACATAGAATGTGTTGTGGTTCCAGAAAAGACTTTTTCTCCATCCCTAATATTTTAATTTGATTTAGAAAACCATGAAAAATGCGTCCTTCTTAGAAAAACACATTGAAATGTTTGATTTACAGAATGTGACTCTTGAACTTGATTTTGTCCTTCATAGAGTGGCTCTTTATTTTTTTATTTTTTCCATTTTCTTCACTGTGTACACGCCATCTACACCAAAAATGTGATTATTATTATTATTATTATTATTATTTATTTATTTATTCTGTCTCAGCATTGGACTGATGTCTACCTAAGCTGGAATCCAGAAAACTACCCCGGAGTCCAGAACCTGCGTTTCCCCTCAGACCAGATCTGGACTCCTGACATCCTCCTGTACAACAGGTCAGAACGGCCATGTTTACAAAACAATAAATTTGTACTGAACAAAAATGTAAATGCAACACTTTTCATGAGCTGATATCAAAGATCTGACTTTCTATGTACACTAAACGTCTTTTGCTCCGAAATATTGTTCACAAATTTGTGTAAATCTGTGTTAGTGAGCACGTCTTTGCCGAGATGATCCATCCGCCTCACAGGTGGGGCATGTCAAGATGCTGATTAGACAGCACGAGCATTGAATTGGTGTGCCTCAGGATGACCACAATAAAAGGCCACTCTAAAATGTGCAGTTTTATCACAGCACAATGCCACAGTAAGTTTTAAGGGAGCAAACTGACCAGCTTCATCTATGTTTTGTGAAGTGGAATCTCAAGACGGACTGGTCTGTGTGGCCGTTTCATGGAACTGTCTTGTGGATGAGCCTTAAAAGTCCAGCCTGAAACTTGGCAGGTGCACATTCCTTCAAGGACTGCCAAGCCTTTAAACGGAGTCAGCAATTCCACCAAAACACTCCTGAACACGTGGAATAAACAGTGCTTTAAGAGTATTAATCCAAATTTTAAAAGCTTTTAGACCGGTGAGGATTACAAACCATAATCTCTGAGCTCCCGCCTCTCTTTTAACCCCACCCGCACCCATTTTACCCTCCTCCTTCACTTCATCCCCACCTTCTCGCTTTCAATCTATTTTTATCGCCCTCCACCTCTCTTTAATACCTCACCATCTCACTCTCTTCACCACCATATTTTATTGTTCCTGCCTGTCACTATAGCTCGTCTTTATAAATTATTCCATCTAACCTGAGTCTTTCACAGTTTCAGCATTTTACTGTCCTCTCACAATCCACCTGTCCTGTTTCTCATCAGAACTTTCTTTGTTTCTCATCAGACTTTTCAGCTACCTGTTCAAACATATGTTGATATTATTAAATACTTTTTTCCTAAAAAAACAGTTTTTCTCTTTCTTTGTAAAGAAGCAGCAAGATTCAGCTGTACAACAAGCATGAAAGGAAGGTTGGCTGCAAACACTTACAGATGGATGTGTAAGTTAGTACTGTATGTCCCAAATCAAGCATCAGATTATGTAAAGATATAAACAGTTTTATATTCTGACATGTGAGGCATGGCAGAACTGTGGTTAGTGCTGCTGCCTCACTGCAAGAAGGTCGTAGGGTCTCCTCCTGGCCTTCCTCTGTGAAGTTTGCATGTTTTCCTCGTGCGTGTGATTTTCCAGGTAGTCTGGTTTCTTCCCACAGAACAAAAACTCATTTGTAATTTGGAAAGGAAGAAGACGGTAAAAGAAGAAGGATGGATATCCAAACATTTAGAACCATGTTTTTTAAATGAATAAACTTTTTTCTTTTCTTCCATCCATCCATCCATCCATCCATCCATCTATTTGGGGACTGCCTAAGGCAGCCAACTATTATTATCCACCTGACAAGCATTTCTTAACTTTATATCTTACTCTGCTGTCAACTTTAATGTGGCCGGAACCACAACATGTGCCCCCACAAATCTTATATCATAACGATCAGCTTGGCACCGTGATGTGTACTATTATTTTTAATGGTGTTTTCAGTTACCATGGCAACATAATTTGCAAACAAAGATGATTTTATTAGTCATTTTTCATAGACTCTGGTTGCAAATCAAATGTCCAAGATGGCCACCAGAGCGAAAAAGGAAAAATACGGTAAATCAGCCATTTTTATAAATATTAAGCTGAAATTTGGTGTGTTGGTGGCTGAGACCAATGCCCAATAAATAATGAAATAAAAGAATTCAAGATGTCCACCAAAGCTACATTCAAATGGCTTTAAATCAGTTATTTTTACACATGGAGCTGAAATTTGGTGAGGTTATTGAGAACCTACCCCATCACATACTGAATCCAAGTCAAACATCCAAGATGGCATGATAGCTTAAAAGAAAAGAAAAAAATACTTTAATTCAATGCTATTTTGCCTTTTAAGCTGAAATTTGGTATGAGTGAACCCTAACTCATAATACTGTCAAATCAAAATGTTTAAATGATCGCCATGTGACAGTCCTCATCAAAGTTTCTCCAGGAACTTTCTAGTTTATTCTTTTTATTTGTCACTAAGCAACACTATCCATGCAACTACTGAAGGTGGTCCTTGGTCAGAGAGAATATATAATCCTTCTCACAACATCTGGATTTGCCCCAGGGCTTCTTCCCAGTGAGACGTGCCAAGAAAACCTCCAAAAGGATCCACCCAGGAGGAATCCTAAGGCTGAGCCCAGCCAGCCTACAGAGGAAGCTCATTTCAGCTGCTCACATCTCATTCTTTCAGTCGTGATCTGCATCTCACGACAATGAGTGAGGGTTGAAATATAGATGGACAAGTACGTCAAGAGCTTTGCTTTTTGGCTCAACTTGTTCTTTATCATATCAGATTGAAGCAAAGTCCTTGTTACTGCAACCATGTCCTTGGATCCCTTGATCTTCCTCCTGCTCCATTCTTCCATCAGTCATGAACAAGACTCCCTTAAACTTTTCCACTGGAAGCAGAAACTTGCCCTGCTGGATCATTTTGCCCTCTTCTAGTTGATCACCACAGCCTCAGACTTAGAGGAGCTGATTCTCATTTCAGCTGCTTTAGACTCGGCTGATCATCACTCAAGTGCACTCTGAAGGTCATGAACTAAAATGGCTGACGGAAAGAGCTACATCATCTGCAAACAGCAAAGCTGAAACCCTGACGTTCCCAAATCAGGCAACGCTCTTCAACCGAGGTTCATTTTCGTTGATAGCATCTGCCATTTGTAGCTATTCTGCAATCAGCTTGCTATATGTGTGCTGGTGGAGATTCTCAGTCATCCAGGACATGATGAAATCAAAAAAAGTTCAATACAGAAACAACTGGACTTTATTTGTAAGAGGAAAACGTTTCGCTCTCTATCTGGAGAG
>JARVGQ010001175.1:17828969-17850683 GCA_031762355.1 Hypsolebias martinsi | reverse complement strand
AAGAAATGATTTAAAGATGAAAATGTACCAGTGGAAGAGTCTGCGTGAGGTTAATGATGTCCAGTTAACCAGTAAATGAGTCCTCGAGGCTCAATGGGATTAACCTGCCTAAATAAAGGTTGAATGAATGAATTTACCAAGTCATTCACATATAAAAATAAACAACTTAACTTTAAGCGCTAACAGATCATGCAAAATCACACGAGATACTGCATTACTTCATGCAATTGTGCATACCGTAATTGTCAAGGTTTGACCAAAATGGCTACATCTATCATTTGGGGAATATGTATTCCTTCAAGGAATGTTAGGCTTTTAATAGACTTCTGAATCTGACAGTTTTGTTTGGAAATTGTTGTGCTTTTCTCTCTACAAATACTGTTTATTTAAAACGCAGCTGGAAACATCTCAAATCACAGGAGCTCCTGATCTTTGCTCATCCTCCACACAGTCAGTATCACTCTTCCACGTTTATCTCAGTGGACATGCAGGAACAGAACCATATACCTGCATGCACAAACAATGGCTGTTCTTCTTATGTCAGAGCCTCAGCCTGTCTTTTTGGGGACAAAGCAAACCTTTAACTGTTTCCTTCCAGGGTGGTGAAGTGCTACAAAATTAAAATACACGCACGTACAAGCGTGTATGCCACACCCTGTTTGTTCCCCACAAAGCAGCACGGCTACTTCCTCAACTCCTGTTTCTCGCCATGTTGTTTGCTATTTAACATCACTGAGCATGGGTGTGACATGAGAAAAACAAATAGTTTGATAGATGTCGAGAAATGAAAACACGAGAAAGCACAAGTGTCACATGTGACATGAGATGATGGATAAATAGTGGACATTTAAAAACCTGTAATCCACAAACAGAAGCATGATCAAACACTAACAGAAATGGCAAAAGCTTCTAGTATAAAAATAAACGCGTAAACTACCAAATATCTTAAATTAACAGCATTAATATATTAAAATGACTGGTTTATAAAGCAGTTCAAATGAATGCAAAGTGCTGCATGGTGTTGGAGAAAAAAGGGCACTTCAGGTCATCTGACATGGCTGCAGGGTACAACAACAACAAAGAGAATTACCGTAGTTGTGCCATCTTGTTACTGCGTTTCAGTCACTGAACTCCTTTTATGATACGTTTTACTTTATGACCAAGTTGTCCGCTTAACGACTGCCCATGAGGCAAAAATCTTCTAAGGTCACCATCCAGTGTGATTTTTTTAAAAAGTTACTTCATACAACAGCTTATTTTATTTTTCTATAAATAATGACCAAGTTTTTAATTTAATAGGAGGTATTTGATATTTATTAAAGCTTATTCAGGCAGCTTTGAAGAATATAGCCTGCGTAAGAGCCACAGAAAAAGAAAAACTGAAAGTATTTAGAAAATATTGAGAAACTGCTAAGCTAGTGAAGGATTACCAATAAAACATGATATTAAACAGTATATTTCAAACTGATTATTAGAAAATAAAGCAATAAGAATTCTATGGTGTTCTTATCAATCATGCAACAAAATACTTAAGATAAATAATATATTGTACTGTATTTATTTTCTAATGAATTTGAATACAAACTGTGTAAGTGTGAAATGTGTTAGTTCAGAGTGCTATTGCCTCTTGTAAGACTTCATCTGTAAACAGATGCATTGTTTAAGTTTGTGAGAAAAGAACGTCATGAATCATTTCGTTAATGATAACCTTGAATCAGTTTGTGTGCAGTGATTCAAATGCCTTAATAACATGTTTATACCTTCGTCTGTCACATAATACTCACTTTGTGGTGCGTTGCTTTGTGCGCTTCAGAGTCATTTGAACTGATTAAATCATATTTATACAGTTGAAAGTGTTGAATAAGGACTTCCCTTTGTGTACGACTGAGGGGAAAAATGTTTCTTAATCACAAACTACAGTTAAATTGTTGATTACAAATGCAGTTAGCAAGCTGTAAACATTTTCTCCTAAAAGTTAAGCTTGCTTTTTTAGTTGCAGGCCTCTATGTGGAACAGTGGGTGGTCCCAATGCTGGGGACCACTCCCTCACACAGGTCCCCTCCCTTGCATTTCCCTCCCTCTGAGAACCAGGAGCCCTACCCAGCTCCCTGTCCAACCACTCTGCTTAGCCCAGAGGAGAAGTCACAGAAAAAAAAAGAGGCTTAAATCAACCGTGAGCAAAAAGAGGGAGGGCAAAAGGAGGGAGGGAGAAAACGCCCTGGAAATCTGGTGGATAGAGAACTAGGAAAACAGCAAGACTCCTGACAGACTGCAAACTTGTGACAGTGTGAACGTACACTTCTTGGGCTGGGGTGCAGGGGAAAAGACGTTTCCAAGGATGCTCAAGTCGATGTGAGGCTTCTTGGGCGCAAAGATTGCGCACAGGTAAAGATGCACATTTTCCTTTTTTGTCTAATGAAGTGAAAGTTTTTGTTAAACTGCTGAAGTTTGCCAACGGTGCTGTTAACGATCGGATCCTACTTTACAACTCACTCAGAGTTTTACAAACTTTGCTACAAAAGTTTTGTGCAGCCATTGCTTTATTGTGCCAGGAAGCACTTATGAATGTGTTGTGAGATTACAATGATGCTGTCCAACTTTAGTACATGTGCTAATCTGCTGTGATGTCCTGTGGCTTCTCCAAAGGGAAGTTAAGCTTCCGTAGTTTTTTTTTTTTTGTTGCTGTGTTTTTGTTGTTTAAGATGGCACTAGGTTTGTGTGTAACTCAATACGCACTTATAAACACTGAGCACAGAGCAAGGCATGAGAAGTGGGTGTGTACCCAGGTCAACATGAATGCACGGGGTTTTAGTGGAGTTGCGCACTTCACTTTTATCTTTGTCAATGGCTGTTAACACAAATGCGAGTGCTATATCAGCCTTTTCAAAATGGATTCAAGATAGTACACGAGTTCATAAACAGTGACAAACATTGTATATGTAGATGTAAGTATAGTATTTTTTGTAGTGATTTGACTTGTGCAAATTAGATGTATTCTACATGCTTATTAATCTACAGTCTTTAGGACATTTTCCCGAGAGAGAGGGGAAAAAAGCTGAAAGTGGGAATGAAGTGCCAGAAGAAGTTTGTTGATGTCATGGTTGATATACTTTTCTCATCAGTTTGCCACCTTTTGTTATGGATAGAGGTTTTAAAAAGTGAAGGTGCTTCCCTGTGAGAGACAGCAGCAGCAACAGATTTGGGTGTGGATCCCTCTCCTGCACCTCCCTTCGCCTACTTCTTTTCTTCCTTCCCTCCCTTCTTGCTTCGCTGTCTCCTCGGAGAGGCACACCCTTCACAGTCGGAAAAATATGAAAAGAGAAAATAAAATCCTACACACCGCAGACTGTCGTCACTGCGGGTCCTTTAGCACTTTCAAAGGTCCCGCATGCAAAAGATAAAAAATAAAAAAGTACGTATCTCAACGTTTTCTGCTAAATTAGCGTTGCGTAAGCGAAACAAATCTTAAGGCAATTTAAATGCAAAAGACTTTTGAGAAATGTAAGAGATTAATAGTAAGGTCATTAACAGTGCATCTTTTAGTAGAGTTTTTCTTCTCCCAACAAAGTAGTTTGGTTTTTCTTGATAAAAACTTTAAAAGTATCCAGGCTGTTTGCCTTTGATGCATGTATATATTTAATAATTTACATTTTTGGAAGTCTCAAACAGAGGGCAATTTCTTTCTTTTACCTTGGGTTTCTTAAGCTGGGCGTCATGCCAGGGTGTGTGGGGGAAAAGGATGGGAGGAAGACAGGGAAACAGAGTCAGAGAGCATGTTCGGGAGGGAGGGGGATGGGCGGGACTGGGGTGAGGAGGGGAGTTATGGAATGTAGTGGTTTGGAAAGACAAGCTAATTGAAACCAGGTTTGGGGCTGGAGAGGGGAGTGAAGACTTAGCACTTTTGGAGAAGCACAAATAACGCACTTCAGAAATGGAAAAGTCAAAGAGGTTTTGAACTACAGTACAGTATACTAAACTTAAAAGACATCTGTTTTATGTACAAATACATATAGTTTTATCTGTGCTTAATACATCAAGCACATGTTCAAAGTGTGGAAAATGAAAACAAAGATGGGACAGATGTAATCCTTCATTTGAAAGTTAAATGTCACTGTTTGCAGTTGCCTGCCCTTCACATTTCCCCTCTGCCACACCCTGAAGTCTGTGTTACTTTCTGCGTAGCTCTGTACAGCATTTTCTACTGCGCACACTTACCCAACGTTAAGTGTCCTGCAGCTGCAAATGTGTGGCACGTCTCAAATTGCTCTTGTCAAGGTGATTGATGGCAACAAAGATTGCTTAAAGGGCCAAATCGTCACACAGAACTTAAAGTTATGTGAGAATTTGGCTTGATTTATAGAGTATTTTTACTTTAAAAAATCTATTATGTTAAGTACAATGCAGATATCAAAAACCTTGAAGTTGCTGGCTTAAAACACCCAGTAAAATCAAGCAAGTCACATTTTTAGGAGGCGCAACGGTTTGTTCTAAACTGTCAACAGCTGAAACACTTGTCAGTTAGCAGGGCCCCAGTTTGGCTTGGGGCAGAAACAGTTTGTCTAAATACGTTCACTGTCTGTGCAGCAGCACAGAGCCTACATTATGTTGTTACCTTAACTAATGTAACCCGTTTGAAATTAAAAAATGCACAGCAAATTTATCAAGAATCTTTATTAATTAAATTTAGCTTAGCCAATATGGTGAAAATGGCAGTTCATAGCGTTTAATTTGATTCTTCCTGCCACCCACATGAGAAACACCATCTTAATAGGGCTGACAAGAAGGCCATGCCTTACCGTTTAGTGTCTTAAGTTGGCTTGAGATTTGCATCAATGCACTAAACCATACCAAGCTGCATACTTTGCTGAGATGCCATTGATTGACAGCAGGAACACGAAGTGTGGTGCTGCTCATACGTGCCAGAGTGAAACTTAAGGAAATGGGTCTCAAGCACACTTCCTTTGCTATTTCCTTATGGGTTTGTTGGGTGAGTGGTTAGAAATAAGGGGCATAGTGGGTTGACAACAAGCGGACTGTGGATGTGTTGGATAAGATAAAAAAGAAAGAAAGAGAGAAACAGTGAATTGGAGTCACACTATGGTTTATTTGTTGCGCAACTTGCATTCGTGTAAAACAGAAGAGACTGTGCTCTGGACACTGAAGCTCCAAGCGGTCTCATGGTTTCACCTAATTGATTGGTTAAAGTGTAGTTCCCTTTCTGTTGCAAATCATCATAGCGCTCAATTTTAGATTTAGTTCTTCGAAGCAGTCTCAAAGCAGCCACTCCCTGTGCACCCATCCTGTGCTGGTTTGGAATGCTTCAGTGTGCACTCTGTGGATACTCTTATCATTACTATTGCTTGCCTTGTTGTTAAAAAATAGCTTTTTGAGTTACGATGAGACAGCTAACATGGGTCACACATAACTCCAAACCCAGTCACACCCATGCACGTGCATGCAATTCAGATTTGGTTACTGTAGCTTTGTGTTTGGCTGGGCTTTAGCGAGTGCAGAGCTCAACATGGGTGTGAATCTTTTTCTTTCCCCCGATAAGCTAATAACTTACACCATCGCAAACATCTGCAATACAGAACCACCCAGAGATAATAAATCTTGTAGTGCTTTTGCCGTAGTGCAGCAAAATCTATCTGGCTTTCACTCTCTGGACTGTCATGTTACTCCAACTGAGGAATGACACACATCTGTTTCCAAAACTACGTATTTTGAATGAGGGCCCAACATGCTAGGTACCAAGACCTGGAATGCAAATTTAGAAAAGCATTCAGCTGTGTTTAGGTTTACTTTATCTGGCACAAGATACTCAAGGTTGGCACCTTCACCACCATACATGTTTTCTTGCTCTAAACAAAGCTGCCCTGCTCTGGTGGGCTTTAAATCCAAATACGCGCTTTCTGGCCTGCTTCAGCAGAACGTTCTGCATCTAAGCAAGTTTTATGTCTGTTTACATCTACAGTATTCTGTTGATATTCTGACTAACTAGTAATCATTTTGTCACTTTTTCCATAAATGGATTTTACTATTGTTCCACCTCAAGTTGTCATTGCAAGAAGCAAACTTCCCAAATAAGCTAAGTTGTGGTCGAGTAATTACAAGTTATACCTATATAGGTTTGCTATAAACGTTACAAAATGCTTTAAAACTAGTTTTTTTTAGCCATCTCTCTCTCTCTCTCTTTTTTTAAAGCTAGTTATGTCTGTTAAAAATTAGCATTTTTATTCTATCTGTCAAAGAAACATGCCAGGCTTTTCAGTTTTTATGATTTTGTTAATTGCTCAATGTTTTGGCTTTGAAATGATCTGCTGGCTGGAGCCCAGAATCACTTCTCTTTTCAGGAAAGAAACGCCAAAAGATTATTATTATTTTTTTTAATAAGTTACTATTGTGCTTAGTACCAATGACAGTTTGTGTTGCATTATGTAAAAAAAAAAAAAAAAAAGGCAAATTCATATGGATGCGGGCTATAGTGCTATAGTAGACAACAATAGTAATGACAGCTGTGTGTTATCCTCTACCTTTTCAAATAATTTTGAACTCTTTAGTTAACGTCCTTTGGAAAATATGCCACATGACCTAAACTATGAATCACATTACATTAAAGGCTGGGGTGCAATGTGCTTTCAGTGCTGGTTGGGCTTGTTTGTGATCCTTTAAAACCAAGAGAAAAACTTTTCTTCATTTTTTTCCATTTGCTGCCTAACTCTTGCCAAACTCACAATGGTTTAATCAGCAGTCGGCCAAGCTGGCGTCAGCGGGCAGGCGTTTGGTCTTTTCAGGACTTGTGGTTTTATTCAGGGTTATGCGAACATTGAGAGCAGAAAGAAACAATTTGTTTTGATGCTCATTCCTTTCTTTGCGTCATACATTTATGGCCTATCAGCTTCTCTGAGGGAGGACTGAAGGTTGAGGCCTGGTGTGTCTCTTTTAGTGTTTGTTTTACTTGCTGTGTCAAACTACAATGCAGTGAGAAGAACAGGGAGTCTATTCTGTTTCACCAAGACGGATTTTGCTCACTGCTTTTTGTTGCTTCTATGCCTTGGTGCACAGAGATCTCATTGATTCACTCAAAATCAAATCTGAGCATTTGCCACAATTGCTGTGTTTAATATACTTAAGGATGAAATGTAACCTTTGTCATACTGCTCCTTTTCTTCTTGCACACCAAATTGATTAGATTTGGCAATCAACTTGGTGGACAAACTTCAACCACTTGTGCATTTCCAGCTGTGACCTACTTCTGTAAAAATTATGACAGCTGAATAGGTATGTGCCTCCAGGAGTTTGGTAATTAAACTGAAGAAGTGAGGGGTGTTTGTTGCATTGGGAAACATCCATAGGTAGAGCATGGGAAATGGCTGTAGTGAACATTTCAAAATGCATATTCACTTAAAAAATGCATTCCATGGTGTCTTTGCGTGCACGTATCTGACTGAAAGTGGCCCTGTTGCGCATTTGAACAGAACCTGGAGTTGTGGCGGACTGACCGTAAGAGTGCAGATACTCAAGTAGGGTACACGGTGGGCGATTCAGAACGAAGCGGGTGTTAGTGTGAGAGAAAAAGAGGACATTTCTTCGAGGTTAGTCACTGTAGGGAGAGGCTGGGCTCCCTTCCAGCTGGCCTGACAGCTATATCAAAGAATGTGTTTGACTGGAGGCCTGGGTGGGGTTGTGCAGTAAGCCGCTAACTCTGCAAGCAAGTCACAGAAGCAAAGCTACATGATCTGCTTTGTTGAATTCGGTTGCAGTATTTCTAGGTGAACAGCATGGGTTCTCATTTGCTTTTCTAACTGTTTTTGACCACAGCGCTTATGGATGTGCTGATGTGAAAAGTGTTACAAAGATGCAAAAGGTGGAGCAGCTTATCTCATTTGAGTTCATTTAATTTGATACTGTCAAGATATATTTTACTACATTCTTACACATATTAACGCATTATAATTTTAGATCTCACATACTTTTCAACTAGTTTTTGGGGGGGAAACGAAAACCCACACAGATTGTACATTTTGATTGCTACTCGTACCTTTAAAAGATGTGAGTCAGAAGATATCCGAATGGGTCCTGGCACAGCAGTCTGATTAATGCTTCTGTGTAACAAGAGTATCATCTGGAAAGTGTACACAGCTGCTGGAGTATAATGTAGGTCTTCCCACACACGCATAATGACAGCTATGTACTGGCTGGCATTTATCTCAGCTATTTCATTATGAGAATCATTCAGAAGGGTCAATAACAGTGTATTCTTTAAAGAAAAATACCCTAAGATTTTAGCATCAGTGTTGATTTTAAGCAACAGTTGTACACACTTTTTCTTAAAATTATTAAATTATGATAGACTGTGACTGATTAGAAATGCTTTCTGTCTCAGTAACACTGTTATTTGGTTACATTTTACCAAAATAATGAGCGCTTCAGCCTATTAAACACAGGGCATTGTGCAGGGTAGACGTTAATGATGGGGTTGGAGAGAATTTTTCAGACAGACGTGTTCCCACTGGTAGATGCCTTTCTACACACACATCAAGTCTGGCTCTGTTTGTACTCGGACTGACAAAAGGAAGACTTTGTTTCACAATACACCACTAGGTTGACACAATAATCCTCATAAGACTTTTAAGAAGTTGGACCAGTTACAGCGGGTTGAAGTAAGATTGACTCGGCATGCCGACAGACACTCGCAGTCCAAACGAGGACTACATTTGCAATAACAAATTTTTATTACTATATTGGGCTTTTGTATATTAGCCCATCAGCGTTAGTGGTTTTATACATTACGAAGTTATAATTTGAACATTTTATTTCTGTTTTTATAGTTCAAATTATAACTTCGTAATGTAGTTCAAACGCACATACAGCAGTGTATTTCCCTTGCAAGTTCCTTTAAAACTATTCCCACCGCTTTGCTTCTCATTTTAAACTTTGACTGTGCAGCTAAAGTAAACAAGTCCATTTACCGGTATTTTTTTTGCTCAAGTAAGAGCCACGCCTTGCAGGTATTTAGATTTATTTACATACAGGGAGTTTTGGAAGATTGCATAGTAGGGTAAATATTGCTACCAGTGCTTGGTCAACTATTGGAGCACCTTTGAAAACACTTTTTGATGATAAATGACCTGTTGTGTACACAGTGAAATGTCATAAGAAGCACAAGACTGACTTGTGAAGAACCACTTTCTTTTTTCTTTTTGTATGTGAATTATATGACTGAAACATGGCAACCTGTTATTATATTGTACTCATAACAAAATTCCAGCGACTAAACCCCCATCCTGTTTCTGTGCTTCTTTCAACAGAAGTCGAGAATCAAGAACACAAGTAGCAGACTGAAGCCCTTGGCTTTGCTTGAGCAATCCAAGGTAAGTGTCTTCAGACCATAAAATCAACACACCACATATGTAACTGGTTAAATAAAAAGCAAAATCTAATTTATGCATTGTCCCACTTCAAGAACATAGACTCATTGTCCAGCGATGTAATGAGGAAGCAGATACCAAACTATGGATTATCTGCTGTGGGGCTTTGAACCTCAATGGCCACGCTTTCTCTATTTAGCGTGAAAGACCTTCCCTGTAAAAACCTGACATTTGGCTGTTTGAGCCTTTTGCACCGTTGTTATTTTCACACTCCTCCCTCTGCAAGTGACAACCTGCTTCATTTAACGCCTTATAAAACAACCTTATAAAAAGCCTGTCAAGGTCACACTGTTGGTTTGATTTAGGTTGAGAAAATACTTTAGGTTGAGAAAATACATTTTCTGTGTGTAAATGACAAGGCAAAAAGATGTAGAAATGCACTGTGATTGTATTTTAGTAGTAGAAGCTTTAAGCTTGCATGCCCCCAACCCCCACCCTGCACAAGACAAATGCCACACTGTAATAAACATGACAGACAGACAAGCTTGTCTGTCGCCCTTTATCCTTCTTTTTCAAGGCCTTCATGGTTTTCTTCAAAGCATTGTGCAAAGATAGAGAGCATTTAGTTTACAGCATAACAAACGGTAAATGAGAGAAATAAGAGGAACAATAAAGTACAAGTTGATTGTTATGTTTGATCACAATGAGTCACACGCTGCCTGCCTGTCTTATGACTCCAAGAACAAAGGCATATTTATTCAGCAGCTGTTTACAGCAGTCTGTATCTAATCATATGATTATCTGGATAAAGTTTGTTAATGCTCTACTTGCAAATGTTGTTCATGTAATATTAAAGTTTATAACAAATTTCTCTCAAATGGGACACAAAAAGCCATACCTGAGACTAAATTTGGTCACAAAAGAAAAAAGAAAAGGAAGAAACCTTTGTAAATGTCCAGTGTATCTTTCTGCAGTTTGATGTAGTTTCTGCTCTGATAATGTTAAATTAAATTTTCTATTTGGATTCTTTTACATTTGTGTGTTGACCTGTAGGCTAATGTTTCATTCAGTAGTTTAAACCATCTCTTATGTTCCTTCCCAATTTTTTTCCCTCCCAATTTTCTCAATTCTTCCTCTCTGTTTTTACCTCCTGTATCTCCCAGGAGCATCCCTGCTATGCTCCTGCAAGCATCAACTTGTCTATAAATATATATGTTAAACCTGGGGTAACACAAAACAAAAAAGCGAGAGGTGAAGAATCAATAAAAAGATGATTTTTGCAGACAAAAAAAAAATTGCCCTATCAGACAATGCATTACAACAATGCTACTACCGGTACATAAAATAACAAAGCCGAATAAGGATAGACCCCTGCTTTCAGTTTACAGCACAAAAATGTCACCTTTTTGGACGTTTTAACTAAACAGTTAGGAATACTCAAAAGGTGATAACATAAGGACTTAGTTAATGTACATTAGGTGGCATTATCAGACGACCTGTTTAGAATTCAACCATACAAGGTACCTGGGTGAGGTAAACTCTTTGGCACCGTGTGATGCTTTGTTCGTTCGCTTCATACTCACACATTTTAGCTGTAATTGATGCTTATTAAGTTCCAGCTTGAGATCTTCATAGATTCACATTTCAAGTCTTAGCTGGCTAACACAGACAGACACAATGAGATAGAAAGCCTGAGGCAGAAAGGCAGAAAAGAAGGAAAGATCAGATTACTGTTAACTTCAGGAGACTGGCGTCTTGGACTAAAAGACCAACCTACTCTCTGATATTACACTCTCAGTGGCCTTATGTTATTAAGTCTGCACAATACTATTTTAGTAAGTGTCATTTAGCGGGTTTAATATTACCTCAAAGCATTGCATGCATTCTTATCACCTCTTAACACGCAAGACCAGTCTATTTATTCACTAGTGATAATTAGTGTCCTTGACTTTAGTCATTGTCTATGTGTGCAACTAGGTTGCACATCATGTTCAGTTCTTTTACCAGGGTATTAAGGTAATACAGTCTCATATAACCAACTTTCACAATTACCAACAAATTATACTTCTGAATTTCTAACAATGTAAAATGTCTGCCTTAGCAGGCTCAGCAAATGTATTTTCTTTTTAAAATAAATTCTAAATCAAATGAGATCTAAACTAAAAGCATATTTGTTTTACATAATTGTGAAGTTACCCTGTTGTTTACATGTAGCATGGTAAGAAATGCAATGCTTGTTAGTTATTCAATGTTACAGTTCCATTCTGAAACAGCTGTTATTTTTATCCTTGCTTTAGGATAATCTTATTTACAGTTGCTTTGCCACTTTCTCCCTAATAAATACAGTAAATCTCTGTTTTTCCTCATGTCTATAAAGTCCATGGTACTAGCAACCACTTTCCACAATGGCATGTCCTCTACAGTAACTTGACCCTTACATCATGAATATGTGGTGACATTTCTGGTGTTATAGCATTGTTCTTCCTCAAGTTTGTACCCTAATGTATAATGTCTAATTTGAGCAAAAAATGAAAATAAAATGAAATAAAAAATCCAAAATTACACTTAACTTATATGAACAATTTAACTTAGGTCACCTTGGAAAAAGGCTTGTTCGTAACATAAGAATAAGCTTGTAAACTAATTTTTAGATGCCTGTTAAGAAAATTAGTGGAAATTACAAACATGCTTGCTTATTCAGCAATATAATCTATTGCTATGAAAAATGAAAAGCGTAAGTGCTATATGTTGTACTGCATGTTCCCATACAATGATGAAAATAGGTTCTCTGCATTCAACCCAGCACACCTTGGATGCACCTTCCTCTACCCTATCTTGGCTCCCAAATAAATATTGCTATGAAAAATGAAGAGTATGCAGTTTTGTGACTATATTCAAACTACTGTTTGATATGGGATGTTGTTTTTTTTTTTTTTTTTTTTTTTTTTTTAATTAGATCGTCATTACCAGATTAATAGGAACGTGTTCTGTGCGTATTTCAACTGTGCATTTCTGCAGTTCTGTGTGCGTTTTCATAAAGCTGGGTAGATTGTTCTTTTTGTTGACTTTGGAGCTGGGGTGTAGGCACAGGATTAGGTGGCTCTCTTCAGATCAAGGTGTGGCCTAACTTGAACCAAATTTACAAAACATACACTAAAGCATCCAAGAATCAAAGCTAGAGAGATTGATGATAGTAATGATAGTTTGGTTTTAGAAGATAGTTGTGGCGTCTGAAAGAGTTTTACCACCATCTAGTGTTCAGCTTAGGTTCTTAAAAATGTCTTATAAAGACGAGACATTATTTTAACTCAGAAAAAAATCTTATTAAGAATAACTCTTTCTTTTATTATGTTTCATATTTGAACTTGATCTTTTTTTGTGCAGGAAAACAACAACTTTTTTTCATCCGACCAGGGCTGAAAAAGAGGAAAACAAAAGCAAGGTATTATTTTACGTTAATCGAAAAATAAATGGTATTTTACTTAATTATTCTTGTAGCAGTGTTTTTTTTTTTTTTGTTTATTTATCTTGTGACTTTTGTGTTCACTGATTGTTCGTATGGCTATCTTTACAGATGGAGGAGGATGAGGACACCAGGGAAGTGCTCTTTCCAGACTGGGAGGGCCCAGACCAAACCGGATTGACCATTGAACAGGCCAGTGGAGGAGAGCTATTTGTCAAAGAGGTTAAAGGAGAGTCACCTGCAGCACGATCTGGAAAAGTGTATCAAGGTAAAGTCTAATTGTTTTTTGTTAGTGTATTTTAACAACCAAAATGAAGTTAGATTTGTATCACCTACAACTTTATTTTGAAGCTTCTTTAATATCTATCATAAAATTTAATGCTGCATTCTCAAATCTTAACTCACAGGTGACCAGATTGTGGGTGCCACTATTTACTTTGATAATATGAGCTCAGAAGAGACAGCAGAGCTATTAAAGACACTGAACAAACACAAAGTTGGACTGAAACTACAAAACAAAGGAGAGAAATCTCCTTGCCACTCACCCATGAGTACACCATGCCGTTCTCCAATGGGCACCCTCACGTGGGAAGGGAGACTTGGAGCAACGAGTCCAGATGTCATTCTCGTAAGTTTTGTAAAATAGCCAGGTTATGACATAAATGTTGTGGGCAAGCTCTGAAATTTTGAATAATATTCTAACATACCATATTGTATGTTTACTTACACTTTTTCATGAACAGAGTGGGGATGATGAGGACTATAAAAGAATATACACAAGAAAGATTAAACCACGACTGAAGTCTGAAGATCTTGCAGAGGGAGTGGATGTTCGTACAGAGCGACACAGCAGCACAAGCAGTGACGGCAGCACGATTACGACAGTTACTCGCCGCATCACTACGTACACAGTGGAAATGCCAAGTGGCATAAGTGAACTGTCAAGTCCAGAGTTTAAAGGGCTACAGCATGAAACTGGAGATGGCTCCCCACGTATGAGAATTGTACATAGCAGCTCTTCAGGTAAAGTTGAAAGAGATGATGGTGTTTTTGAGTCCACTGGTATCAGAGGTAAAAGTCCTAATATTGAAGTAACAAGTCATGAAGGCACTGAAATCTTAAGAGGGCGTGGAGAGAAGGGAGCTAGAAGTGTTCATGTTTTTGAAGCACTTGGGGACAGTACAAAATCTAGTACTATGCATGTAACAATAGGAGGGTCAGAAGGAGCAGGAAAAGCCTCAAATGATGAAAATGGAAGATCAATCAAACATGAAAAAATCAATCAAATTTCAACTACTAGCATGGATAAAACACAGACTGGAGGGTCAGGCAGTAGTTTTGGTGAAAGGACAGTGAAAACATCTAAAGTTACCATCAGTCAGCCACAAAAACAAGGGTCAAGCTGTTTTAAAGTCAGAATGGAGGGAGAGTCAGAAGATGTTGATACTGACTTGGCACCAACAATTACCACAGCTGAGGTCACAACAGGATTTTCCTCACATCCAGGTGAGACATCATTGGCAGTTAAAGACATCAAAATTCAAAGTTCAAAGTGGACAGATAAGAATTCCAATGAGGGAGAAACAGTAGCAATGAAAATACAGAGTAAAAGTCCAGATGTAAAAATGTTCACGAAAGAGGGGGATGTGATAGTGTCTCATATGAAAATGCCATCTGTAAAGACAACTGAAGCAAATGTCAAAACTGATTACAAATCCCAAGACCCCAAAATAAAAACTGATTTAAATGTACAAGTTCCAAAAATGGAGAAAGATATAAAATTACCAGAAGTTAAAATCAAGAGCCACGAAATGGATATTGGTGGGACAAGAGGTGAAATTAAAATGCCTAAATTCAAAATGCCATCAGTGAATATTACAAGCCAGAAACTTATAGAGGGCACAAATGCTGACATTAAAATGACAGGCCCTCAAACTGAAGGAGATGCAGTTGTTACAGTGTCAAAGCTCAAAGGAGAAATAAAAACTCCAGTCATGGATATTGATATCGAAGGGAAAAAAACAGACCCAAAACTAAAGAAAAATGAGGATATCTCAACTAAAAGGATTGAAGGAGACATTAAAACATTTGACATTAAAATAAAAACAACAGAGATTGACCAAAAAGGGAAAGAGGGAGATTTTGTAATGCCTAAAGCCGAAATGCCATCAATAAAACTAAAAGGACATAAGATTGACTGCCAAGACATTGAGGGAGATGTGGATGTTAAAATGCCAAAAGTTACAGGAGACATAAAAGCTCCTGGTGTTGACATTGAAGACCCAGATATTTACATTGAGGGTCAGATGGGAGGAATTAAAATGCCTAAATTCAAGATGCCATCATTTAGTTTAAAAGGTCAAAAGGTAGATGGTTCAGATGTTGACATAAGCATTCCAAAAGAAAATATTGATGTGAAAGCACCTGCTATTGATATTAAACGGCCAAATGTTGAAATAGAGGGACCAGATGCAAAATTAAAAGGATCAAAAATCATTATGCCATCTATTTCAGGACCCCAAATCTCCATGTCAGATGCGGACTTCAATTTGACAGGCCCAAAACTCAAAGGTGATGTTGATGTCAATGCACCAAGACTTAAGGGAGACTTCAAAACACCAGAAACTGAAATCAACATTCCAGAGATCGGCATTGAAGGGCCAAGGGGTGGATTTGGAATGCCTAAAATAAAAATGTCATCACTGAACATCAAAGGTCCAAAAATTGAAAGCCCAGATGTTGACATCAGTCTAAAAGGCCAATCACATAAAGGGGATGTGGATGTTAAAATGCCAAAGGTCAAAGGAGAAATTAAAGCACCTGATGTTGACATTGAAGGCCCAGATATTGACATTGAAGGCCACAAAGGTGGAATTAAAATGCCTAAATTCAAGATGCCATCATTTGGAATGAAAGGTCCAAAAGTAGAAGGTCCAGAAGATGATATCAACCTTCCGAAAGCAGATATTGATGTGAAAGCACCTGACTTTGACATAAAGGGACAAGATGTTGATATTGCAGGCCCTGATGCAAAACTAAAAAGAACCCAAATCAATGTGCCATCTATTTCAGGACCCAAAATTTCCATGCCTGATGTTGACTTCAACTTGAAAGGTTCAACATTTAAAGGTGATGTGGATGTCAATGCTTCAAAAATAAAGGGAGACATCAAAACACCTGACATTGACATTAATGCTCCAAAGATCGACATTGAAGGGTCAAAGGGTGGATTTGAAATGCCTAAAATCAAAATGCCATCACTGAACATCAAAGGTCCAAAAATGGAAAGCCCAGATTTTGACATTAACCTAAAAGGCCCAAAACTTGAAGGGGATGTGGATGTTAAAATGCCAAAGGTCAAAGGAGACATGAATGCACCTGATGTTGACATCGAAGGCCCAGATATTGACATTGAGGGCCACAAAGGTGGAATTAAAATGCCTAAATTCAAGATACCATCATTTGGATTGAAAGGTCCAAATGTAGAAGGTCCAGATGTTGACATCAACCTTCCAAAAGCAGATGTTGATGTGAAAGTACCTAACATTGACATAAAAGGGCCAAATGTTGATATTGAGGGACCTGATGCAAAACTCAAAGGACCCAAGCTTAACATGCCATCGATTTCAGGACCCAAAATCTCTATGCCAGATGTGGACTTCAACTTGAAAGGCTCAAAACTCAAAGGTGACATGGATATCAATGCTCCAAAGATAATGGGAGACATCAAAACACCTGAAATTGACATTGATGCTCCAAAAATTGACATTGAAGGGACAAAGGGTGGATTTGAAATGCCTAAAATCAAAATGCCATCACTGAACATCAAAGGTCCAAAAATGGATACCCTAGATTTTGACATAAACCTAAAAGGTCCCAAAATTGAAGGGGATGTGGATGTTAAAACGCCAAACGTCAAAGGAGATATAAAAGCACCCGATGTTGACATTGAAGGCCCAGATATTGACATTGAGGGCCACAAAGGTGGAATTAAAATGCCTAAATTCAAGATGCCATCATTTGGATTGAAAGGTCCAAAAGTAGAAGGTCCAGATGTTGACATCAACCTTCCAAAAGCAGATATTGATGTGAAAGCACCTAACATTGACATAAAAGGACCAGATGTTGATATTGAGGGACCTGATGCAAAACTCAAAGGTCCCAAATTCCACATGCCATCGATTTCAGGACCCAAAATCTCTATGCCTGATGTGGACTTTAACTTGAAAGGCCCAAAAGTCAAAGGTGATGTGGACATCAATGCTCCAAAGATAAAGGGAGACATCAAAACACCTGATATTGACATCAAATCTCCAAAGATTGACATTGAAGGGCCAAAGGGTGGGTTTGAAATGCCTAAAATCAAAATGCCATCAATTAACATCAAAGGTCCAAAAATAGATACCCCAGATTTTGACATTAACCTAAAAGGACCAAAACTTGAAGGGGATGTGGATGTTCAAACTCCAAAGGTCAAAGGAGACATAAAAGCACCAGAAGTTGACATTGAAGGACCAGATATTGACATTGAAAAGCCCAAGGGTGTTCTTGAAATCCCTAAAATCAAAATGCCGTTCGGATTCAAAAGTGCAACTTTGCCAGGTGCAGATGTAAACACTAACTATCCTAAAGGTGAACTTGAGGTACCAGATGTGAAAATTGATGTTAAAGAAATGAGTCCAAAGAAAACCAAATTTAAAATGCCTAAAGTTGGATTTAAGGGTCCCAAGGTCAAAGGCTCAGAAACTGATGTGAAATTGGACCATGGAGACCTAAACATTGAAGGATTTTCTGGTAGCTGTGAACAAATGGACTTGGATGTAGGAGTATCTGGGTCAAAAACAAAAGGATCCAAATTTAAAATGCCAAAATTTGGCTTCAAAAGTCCAAAGGTTGACATGCCTGAAGTTGATATTAATCTTCCAAAATCTGTTGGTGAAATGAAAACATCTGACATCAAAATAGGAGGTCCAGAAGTCAACATTGAGGGTTCAAGTGGAAGCCTAAAGGGACCAAAACTGAAAGTGCCAGGCATTACAGGACCAAAAATGTCTATGCCAGATATGGATCTTAATCTGAAAGGTCCCAAATTTAAAGGTGATATGGAATTTTCAGTTCCAAAAAATGAAGGTGAATTAAAAGCTCCAGAAATCAAGACCAAAGGGACAACAGGTCCAAATGTTCACATCAATCTTCCAAAAGCAGATGGTACAGATGTTGATTTTGATAGTCCTGGTCTTAAAGTTAAAGGACCACACTTTAAAATGCCAAATATATCAGGACCTCAAATCTCCATGCCAGATTTTGATTTAAATCTAAAAGGTCCCAAATTTGAAGGAGACATTTCGGTTCCAAAGACTGGAGGAAAAGGTTCAACACCTGACACAGACATCAAAGGACCAGAGGTTGATATTGAAGGATCTGCAGGTGGATTCAAAATGCCATCAGTTGACATCAAAGATCCAAAGATGGAAAGTTCAGATGTGACCATAAGCTTTCCAAAGGCTAATCTTGAAACAGTATCACCCAAAGTTTACATTAAAGGGCCTGAAATTGACATTGAAGGTCCTGATGCAAAACTTAAAGGATCCAAAATTAAAATGCCAACAACATCAGGTAAAACATTTCCAGATTTAGACATTAATCTGAAAGGCCCCAAACTTGAAAGTGATATGGATGTTTCAAAAGCCAAAGGAAAAATAACAACACCCCAAGTTGACATAAAAGGTCCAAAGATTGATTTTGAAGTACCTAAAATCAAATTGCCATCAGGGCCAGAAGTTGATGTCAATCTTCCTAAAGCTGAGATTGACATGAAATCTTGTGAAATTAATATCAAAGCACCAGGAACTGATGCATTCATTCCCAATTTTCAAGAAGATATAAATGGTGCAAATGCTAGCATTTGTACTGATCAAAAAACAACTGCTATTACATTTCCAAAGTTTAAAGGTCCTAAATTTGCAATGAAATCTCTAGAAATGGAGGGTTCAGAATCCATGAGAATTCAGTCCCCTAAGACACCCATTTTCAGTGCGGGAGCCAAAGATTCCAAAACCGAAGTTAGTTTTTCAGGCACTGAAGCAACTTTTGATGCTCCTGATATAGCTATTAATGTAAAGGGGAAAAAGGGAAAATTTAAACTCCCTAAAGTGAAAGGAAAGGCAAAAAAATTAGAAGCTGATATTGAAACAACACAAGTAGATGTGGGTGATGACACAACTAATCTTCATTTTAAAGAAGCAAAGACAAAGAAGTCTTTATTTGGCAAGCTCCATTTCCCTGATGTAGAATTAGACATTAAATCACCAAAAGTGAAAGGTGATGGATCTTTATCTGAGGGTCTTCAATCAGCTGATGCATATTTACCAGCTGTTAGCTTGAACACTGCCAATGATGGTTCTGGCACTGACATTGCAAATGTTTGTTTGGAAGGGCAAGATATTAAAGTAAACACTCAAAATATTTTCATGCCAACTGTAAGTGCAAAAGGTAGTTCAGAAAGTGCAAGTGTTTCAGGAAGTACAACTGGTGGTTTTCAATATCCAGAAGGTACAATAACATTTTCCAAATTCAAAGTACCAAAATTTGGTATTGCACTGCCTAAGGTGGAAGACCAAAAAGATGAAAGGAAAGCTAAACCAGAACTTGCAACTGACGTAGGCATGCATGTAGAGTCTCCATCTGTAAGCTGTCAAGTCAGTTCACAAAATATTGAGATTCCCAATCCAGAACTGAAGCAGAGTGAAGGCAAAGTAAAAGTAAAGATGCCAAAATTGTTTGGCAAATCAAAAGCTAAGGGAAGTAGTACAGGTGACCTTCATGAATCAGAGGTAGTATTAGGCTCAAGTGGGAAAGAGGGTAAAATCTCTAAAGTACATTCTGGTGAAGTGACTGGTGGAACATTCAAACTGGAAGGTGAGCCTGTAGTCAGTGTATCAACTAAAGGCAAGTCAGCTTCGCTGGACCTATTTAAAAAATCAAAACACCAATCTCCGTCTCTGAGTGATGAGGGATCACTTGCAGTTAGTTCTCCTTCAACTCACTTAGAAGCTGAGGGTGGTGACATTTCATTAGACCTTGGAGGAAGCCAGACCAAGGGTAAGAAAGGCAAATTAAAGTTTGGCACATTTGGAGGTTTTGGTTCTAAGTCTAAGGGCTCATATGAAGTGACACTTGGAAGTGACAGTGAAGCAGGGATGGAAGGGAGTGCAGATGTTTCTGTGCCTTCGAAAAAATCAAGATTGTCTTCATCCTCAAGCAGTGACAGTGGTTCAAAAAGTGGTTTGAGATTCCCAAAATTTGAGCTTTCAGCTTCACCCAAAAAGTGAGTGAGGTACATTAAGCTGCCTTTTATGCACTCAAACCCTAATAAAGTAAACTTTCAAAAGTTTTGGTTCTTTAAAATGAAAGATGACATCTACAGCCATCTCTATTTTGTTACATATGATTTTTTTTTAAGAATAATTATTTAGGAGTGCATGAGATTGTTGAAAATCAATTCAAACTGTAAATAAGATTAATTTGTACTTTAATAATAATACTGATTTTGTACATAGTCAAGATTTATTGAACACATGCATCTCACAAATTATCAACAATCCTACATAACAAATTATGTTCCTGCATCCAGTTTCATTTTTTAATGAATGTTTTTATTGAACTGGTGTATATTTGTCTTTGGGGATTTATTGCACAGAGCATATACTTCAATAGATATTCTGAAGGAAAATGTTTTTATACATTTAAACACACACAAACAGTTACTATTTTATCAACTATGGAATCGTTATTTCTGTGATTTGATGACAAATAATCAGTGCAGAAGCATATTTTTGCAACATAGAGCTGGCCCTTTATAATACATTCTGAAGATAACAATATTGTAAATATTGTAATTGCAACGACAATCGCTGTTTGGAAATTTTCTGAAGTGCTGTGAGTACTTATTTGTTCATTTAACACACAATTTATTTGCTGAAAGTTGGTGACATCAACAACAAAAATTAAATAGCATCAGTTTTTTAACCGTGTTGTTATTGTCATTTTTCAAGTTTACAAATCAACTGTATCTACATTCACTTTAACACTTTCTGTTCATGTATATCTCTTACTTTTACAAAATTGAAAAGAAAAATAAAGTCACTTTTTATGTATTTTTTTTGCAAACAAGTTCTGTGTTGATATAAAGGTGCATAGCCTTGATCAGATGAGATGAACAGCATAATTCTTTGGGTCTACGCTTTTGTGTGCATTCATTCTAATAAACTAAATAAACAGATTTGTAGAATTTACTCTGCTTTTATATGTAAATTATTTTTGTGTGTGATCCAGCTGAGTTACTTGTACTGCATTCCAGCAACGGCTGGGATCTTTCTAATCCCGTATTTGTATCAATCTTTAAGACAGGACTCATTCTTGAATCAGATAATAGACTGAAGTTACTGATCTATCCACCAATCCAAAATTCACTGACCTGTGGCACAACATTATATTTTGTCTATTTACAGTACAATGAGGCATCACAGTAGCACAGTTGATAGAGCTGCTGCCTCTCAGCGAGCAGGTTACCCTGGTTCAAATCCCTGTCTGGGGGCCTTTCTGGGTGGAGTGTGCATGTTCTCTCCGTGCACATGTGGGTTTTCTCTGGGTACTCCAGTTTCCTCCCACAAATCAAAAACATGCATGTTAGGCTGATTGGTAACTCTGAATTGTCCCTAAGTGAGAGTGACTGGTTGTTTGTCTCGTTTGTCTCTATGTGGCCCTGTGATGGACTTGCGATCTGTCCAGGGTGTCCTTCGCCTCTCGCACAGTGATTGCTGACATGAGCACTGGCGACCCCCACAAATAATGGATGGTTTGACAGTACAATTAATGTTC
>JARVGQ010001175.1:17758103-17769281 GCA_031762355.1 Hypsolebias martinsi | reverse complement strand
TGTGTGTGTGTGTGTGTGTGTGTGTGTGTGTGTGTGTGTGTGTGTGTGTGTGTGTGTGTGTGTGTGTGTGTGTTGGCCTTTACATGAGTTGTACCTGACCAGGTTGTGGTGCATTCCAGATAAAGGTTACAACATAGAATGAAAACATGAAACTAAATCAAATCAGTCATACGGATACTTTTTAACCTTAGACCTGTGAACATGTTTTTTTCCCCCTGCAAATAACAAAAAGTAAAATATAAAAAAAAGAGAAGGCTTTAAAGCAGATATAAACGTTAACCGACATATACATTGGGTAGCTTGTTCTCTTTCAAATAAAATTTTGATTTGCACCATAAAGGTGGGCCTTCCTGCAGTGACAAGTGCATCTCAATCAACACTCATCACGTTCGTCCATCATGTGTCACTTCTGCTTGTAAAAAAAAAAAGACAGCACAATAATGAATAACCGCTGAGCTTGCAATCGATGCTTCATGTGCACAGAGACTTGTTTATGATGTGTCAACTCACCACAGAAGATTGAGCTGCTAGGAGGCAGATGGTTTCCAGCATAAGAAAAAGCAATTTTATTCCCAGAACTGAACTCCCAAATTGCCTTGATTAATTTTACATGGTGCATCTAATTAGCTGGTTTGGTAACTTTAGCAACCAGTCAGATCTGGAGGAGCCACCTGGGCTTACTTTATCACTGAATCCCTCAATGTGATGATGTTTAATTCCTTTATTTTTTATTTTTTTATTTTTTTATTTTTTTACAGTTGATTTGTAATAGCTGTCTGAAAGCTCTTTAGATGGAGCGATATTGGGTTAAATAAGGTGAAAAGGCCGATTAGTAAATCACTTTTTTAATTCACAAGATAGTTTTATTAAACTCAAAGAGCAAAGTTTGGAAACGTGTAACTTCCCCTGCATTTTCCACCCACCAGACTTCAAAGGCTGTGAAACAATTCAGTAACCCGAATTATATATGATGTGACTAACAGGTTAAAGAATTCTATTTCACCTTTATTTTTACTGTGGCGCAAAAATACTCTGGTAATGCATTCAAGCACAAAGGCAGATCCTCTACTACGCTGAAAAATGGGATAAGTACACTAATTATTTTGACTTTCTGTGGTCAGATTTCTTTTTCATTATAATAAAATAAGAAAATGTCCAAACCCTGCAGCAAATAAAATATGTGGGATAAAAGTAGAGCTATATTAGATACTATATCACCTTCATGCAAGAAAATTAATAAAATATATTTATAGCTTTTCATATCCAAGATGTAATAATTTTCAATTAAATTAAGAAAAACACTGTTAACTTTATTTGATCTGCTTTTTAGCTTTATTTCCCTTTGACTGTAAATGAATTATTTCTCTGCTAACAGAATTTCAAATTTTTTTCCAACCACTTTAATTTGATTTTGGGAGCTGTCTGAATGTTTGTAACCATTTCCAATGGCCCAACTGGTTTCAGTAATGGTCACATGGCTTTGTTTGATGAATGAATGACAATAAAATCAAAAGCTGCTTCACAATCGTTTGAGTTTCAAGTCTAATTATTCTTTTTAAGAGGCAATGTTTTTCATTAAATGGTAAAAGGACTGTACTTATACAGCGCTTATCTGTGTTATGAAAATACTGAAAGAACTTTATTCTACAATCTGTGACCTCATTTACCCATTCATACAGCACTCTACTAGAGCTATACAAAGAGTAATCAATGCTTTATAACATTCGTACACGGATGAGACACACATTGGGGGCAATGAGGGGCTCAGTGTCTTGCCCAGGGACACTTTCAGCATGTTGCAATTGAACCTCCAACTCTTGCATTGGAGGATGACTGCTCCAACCACTCAGCCACATCCGGCCCTAAAAGCAGACTTAATGAGTGGCTGAAGAAGATGTTATTAATTTGACAAGCAAACAATGAATACGCAAACTGAAAATACTTAAAATACTGAAAATACTACAGTACATACATGCACTTTGCCTGAATGACAAATTAGCATATTTGACCAATATAATATGTGGCAGGGTTATTCAGGATCTCACTGTTCAGTCATGGAGAGAATACTGTTTGGTTTGAGAAGCTCAGGGTTTCATCTCTGCTTTTTGCCGATGATGTGATGATGTGTACACCGAGACAGTTCACAGCTGAGTGTGAAGCAGCTCAGCTCTTCTACTTGTAAGTCTGAAGCCATGTTTCTTCATTGTTTAAAGGATTGGCCCCACTGGGTCCAGAGTGAGTCCCTGCCCAAAGTGGAGGAGTTCAAGTATTTGGGAGCCTTGTTCATGAATGGTGTAGACTGGAGTGCCAGATGAACGGATGGATCAGGGCTTCATCCTCAGTAATGAAGACACTGGTTTGGTCTCTTGTGGTGAAGGAGGAGCTTTAATTACCTTTAGGCTCAGCTCTCCATTTACTGGTCCAGTCACCTTCCATAAAATAGCAGCTGTGGCTGAGTGGTTAGAGCAGTTGTCCTCCAATGCAAGAGTTGGGGGTACGATTCCACCAGCAGCCACATGCTGAATTGTCCCTGGAAAGACAATGAACCCCTCGTTGTCTCTGATGTGTGTCCATCAGTGAATGAATGTGATAAAGCACTGATTAATCTCTTTAGAGTGATTTGTTCCATTAGCTTTGTAGAGAGCTAGTAGAGTGCTGTATGAATGGGTAGATGAGGGCACAGATTGTAGTGTAAAGCACTTTGAGTATCTTGATAAGATAGAAAGGTGCTTTATAAGTACAGTCCATTTACCATATGGTTATGTGGTATTGATCAGGACTGAAAGAACAATTTTCTGGAAAGAAGGAACCAAAATTAACTTCCTTTGTGGGGTCTCTGGGCTTAGCTTTAGAGATCTGGTGATGAGATTTATCAACCAGGGGGAGCTCTGAGTTAGAGTCGCTGCTCCGCTGCATCAAAAGGAGTCAGGTGAGGTGGTTCTGATCAAGATGTGTCCTGGATTTCTCCTTTGGAAGTTATCAAGACATATCTGACTGGAATGAATCCTCGAGGCAGAACTAAAACCCGCTCTCTATCTTTTCTATTCTAGTCTGGGAACGTCTTGGGATCTCCTAGGAGGAGCTTGTTGAAATGTTTGGATTTCCCTTCAGACCCTTCTAACTGATGACTCCATGACGCAGAAAATGTATGGACAGATGGTTTCAAATGCAGCACATTTGAGAAAAAAAGGTAAAACAAAATAAATAAAAAACAGTGACTGACCTGGTGATTAGATCTTTAATCCTTTAATAAAACCTTTTTTCATCAAGTCTTTGTTGAAAGTAAAACCTATTTTTGCAATATTCTGCTCACGTTCTCACATTTGCAACAAGTCAAAAGTATTTTTTTCCAGTTTTTATTATTTCCATTTTTTTTTTTAATCGTAAATGATGACTAAAACTGTAACTGTTTACCCTGTTCTCTTCTGGCCTTTTCTACACACAAATAATAATAAAAAAAAAAATCCATGTAAATCTTTCTACAGTGCCTTTGTACTGTATTAATAAAGTCCTGACAGATGTGAGTGATTTCAGGAAAAAAAAAAAAAGAACATATATAAAAATTGTAACGGATTACTTTAATCTTCAAATCACTTTAAATCCTTTACATGCATCCAATGTTTTTTTTTTTTTATTATTTCAAAATCCCATAGACAGAGAGGTCAAACTTTTATTTTAATTCCCCAGATGCAGCTCTGTACCTTCATACATGAACAGGAAAAGGACAGTTGTGCACACAAATGAAATTATTGAGAAACTAAAAATACAAACAGTGACGCAGTAAACCAAGCACTTCTGCCACAGAGTTGGAGCTTCAGCTAGAGGTCCATACTTACCTACAGATGACAGAGACATACAGTACCACATTTGATTTAATCTTTTTTTTTTTTTTTTACCTCAGGCAATCCATATCACTCGGCAAAACCCACAACGCAGACTCGTTGCCAGAAGGATCGCCCACGGTGGACAAAAGCTGAACCTTTCATATCCTCCTAAAGCCTGGTGTCTGAATCTGATGGTGTACATATGCAGATAACAACTTCAAAAGACTAATTCTCATCTTCCCAGACATTTTATTTTTCCTTTACAGAAAAACCTCTTGTACTGAAAGCTGCTTTCCTCATATAGCCCTTAGCTTGGTGAGAAACTTTCCTTTTGAACGCGTCCTGAGGCTCATTCCTGATGCGTCTTTTTGATATGCAGAGGCGCTAAATTATTTAGCTCGAATCTGTGTTTAGTTGTAGAATGGAGTTGGAAGGAATACTAAACCACATTTAGTTACCATCTTTGAAGGCTACTTTATTGTGAATTTAATGCATGATATTGACCTTGTAAATTGTAGGTTTTCATACCTGAAGATTACATAGCGTAATGTTTCCCCTGACTAACCCTTTAAGCACATCATATATTAGTGAGAGAAAATTTGCACAGAGATATTTCTCCGGGGAGTGGTGCATGTGAGCTGGCTTTTAATGACCACCATGCATATGCTAGATTATCACCTAAAATGGAAGACGTGGGACGAGGATAATTTATTAGGGTGTAAAAAGGAGGCACTGCTAATGATAATGCGTGAATATCGTTTTTGGACAAATTACGAAAGCCATTATTTTAACCTGATCAGTCCTTTTCTTGCACTGTACTGTGTGTTTTATGTCCTTCACAGTGCAGGAAACCAGACATCCCAGCATGCCTCGGGCACTCCAACATAGCTGCCAGCAGGATGCAACACTGCAAAAAAGGTGCTGCCTCTTTAAGTCTCCTCTGTGGCATGTTAAGCAATGGTAATCTGCCGCAGTGCAGACAGTAAATTCCACATAACTAGTGTCGCCCTGATGTTGGAGCTGGATGGAATATGATATCAACAGATGGAGGGATATCTGCATGAAGGCCACAACCTCCATAGTTCTTTACGTACACAACAAAAGGGTAAAACCTGACCCCGACGCAGTGTTACGTCTTTTTCATTGAGGGGAAACAAAGAGGACCCTGCTTTAGTTATTTCATCTGTCTTAGTGCCGCCTGGCTGGTCGACATGCAATTCATCTACTCGCTGCAACAATGAAGCTCGATGCTATGGCACATCTGAAAGCCTGGGCTCTAGTCCCAGTTCTCAAAAGCTTAATAGAGTACCGTGCGGAGTGATGTAATGCTAAAACATTGCAAAACTTGAGTGCTTATACCAGCTTTACTGGGGGTTGGGGTGTGTGTGTGTGTGAGGAGGGGCGGCTACAGATAGCGAGGGAAAGAGACAGCAGAGGACTCAAAGGTCCTGATTACTGCATATCATCTGCAATACAACTTGTAGCACACAAATCTCCAGTGAGATCCCCCATACTGCTGGAGTACGATAACAGCAATGAAAAGCTAGTTTGTGTTCTGGTGCTGGTATAATGCAGCCGCCTCACAGTTTTAAGGAAAGTCATGTTCTCTGCATGACTTAGACAGCAACTCTGCAGCTGTTTGACAAACTAAAAGCCATTTCAGGCTGTCACAAGCCATATTTCTTTTTCGAAATACCCTGTGGCAAGGACTTGTAATCCATAACAAAGAAATGATATTATACACAATAAAGTGAAAGAGGCATACCAAAGCTGCCCTGCACTAAATGCAGGTTTTGCTCATTTTTCTTCACATTTTAAAAAAAGATAAAACATGTTAAACAGTTTTTTTTAACTCCTTTCGTTTCTTTGAGCTTCAGAAGATTAGAAGATGGAGTTCTATAGCAAGCAAAGTAACTTGTTAAGACCTGAGCAACAAAGAAACTACATGCTACATAAGGAAATGCATTTTATTTTACATCACAACAAATATGTAAAATGAAGAAAATAAATTGATTCACTCAGACCTAAATACAGCTTAAATGTTTTCAGCTGCGCTGGACAAGTTGAATAAAAAGAAACCAGATGACTATATCTTAAAAAAAAAAAAAAAAAAAAAAAAAAAAAAAAAACATTTGTGAAATAATATATAACATCTTGTTTTAGAAAGTTTATGCAACCCATATGTTAAATTCATCATTGAAACCAGTTAAATTCAGAGTATTAAGGTTTTATTTGTCTGTTGATTCCATCTGTGGCCCAAAAACAACAGTTCAGAAAATTTGAAATGTGGATTTGTGGAAATAGTCTGAACAATTATTATCTTACCTGTCGCAGATAGCACTTTGAAACAACTCATTTTGGGGAAAAAGATTTTAATTCCGACCAAACTGATAAGCGAAAAGCTAGTTTGAGTCAAAGTAGATTATTTCCACCTTAAAACAACTTTAATTTAAAATAATTTGCATGGTTCTAGCTATTGGTATTCTGTAAACATTTACGCTTTCATCAGTTTTACAGCTGTTTATGAATAATTTATGGATATTCGCAGGCTCAGTTAGTGGCAACAGTAGCTAGCTGTAGCACTTCTGGTGCGGCTTGTGCTCTCCCATCAGGAACATCATAATATTTTTGCTAGAATCAACATACTATGTTAAACTAATGACAATGTAAGGGTTTACAAATTAGCATTTGCAAAAATTACAATTAGTTTTTTTCCCATTGGAGTTTATTTTTTATGATTTTATGGCAGCAATAAACTCTGAATTTAGCTTCACATAGACTAGTTTTCGTTTGTCAGTCCAATCAGAATCAAGCCTTTTTATTTTCTCTTAATTTAGGTTGTTTAAAAAATTATCTACAACAGGTATGGCATTATTTGTTCAAACACTATGCAGAACCCTACATTAAATAAATAATCTAAACTGTGCCTTAACTCCTTTCACTGAAAAAAAAAATGCTCATGAATACATCAGCAGTGTTTTAATTTTTTTTGCACATCAACATCCAAATTGCATTAAATCATTAGGAAACATAACTGCAGGTTATATTTTCAATTATGAATCTGATGAAAACATTAGGCCCATGTTGTATGTGGGTTTTAAAAGGTCTCGTCGGGACACTTTACTCCGTGGCAAGTCTTTATTATTGCATGGTGCAGAAATCAATTACGGCTTTATTGAGATTCTTAATCCCTTTAGAGAAATTCAGCAAGGAGCACTTGCATTTTTTTTTTTTTACAGGTCATCATAATTAAAAAAAGACAAAAAAATATTGCTTGCAAAAAAGTGCCAAGGAAAAGTTGCGGTATTAATAAAAAAAAAAAAAAAGATTTAAAACACCAATTTAATGCTGAAAAGCACAGAATAAATTACTTTTGTGACTTTTCTGAGGTCGTATGACAAACTTTGTGTCAAACCTTCAAAGCTGATTTTCTATTTCTATTCAGATTCCAAACCAATTTGTTGCAGTCCATAGAAACATGCTCTTTACTATGCATGGATTCTAATACTCTTGGCCCTTTTTGGACAAAAGGCAGAGCAGAGAGCCAGGGGCATTTCATTTCATGCACTGTCTCCTCAACCCCAGATGTTCACCTCAAAAACATCTCCACCGATACAGGTAGAAGCTTAATGGCCTGCAAACTGCCCCGAGCCTAGGTAATGAAATGCAACCTCTGTATAATTTTAATTGAGAACTCTGGATGGAAACCAAATGATAATGTGCCCCATGCATGGGAAGTTTTCAAGCACAAGTGAAATCTGTATCTGGTGTGTAAGTGCATTGTGAGCTGTAGCAAATGGGATTTTCTTCCTCGTGAGCCTTTCTTCCTTTTAATTGTGGATTGCATAGTATAATAATCAGGTTGGCCATGGCTTAACATCAGGTAAATGAGGCAGAGTATGTACACACCTCTGAATGCACAAAGGTGCTCCATATTTACAATTCAATCTGACAGGCTGCCTATTAGAAGCCATAAAGCTGCTCAGCTGTTAGATAAAATACCCCCAATAAGCCACGCCACGCCTGTCTCCACCTCAGTGCAAATACAAACCCAACCCTGATTCATCTTAAGGCCCTCGTTGTTATTACATGGTTTCTCAGAGTTGCTGGTTTTAATTTTTTACTTGAAGACCCACAAAAAGTAATGCTTACATATAACCAGCTGGTTTTCTTTAGCAGAGCTGCTACAGAACAATATGCTATTTGTGAAGCTAGTAAAAAATGCAAGACAGAAAAACATTAATTTATGTAAAACCTGTGCATCGTTACATCTAGAGTTACAGTTTTCAATCTAAACTGCAAGATTATATCATGATTTGGCTCATTGCTGAATCGGCGTACACCCCCGGTTTCCTTCAAGGGCTCAAATATTGTAATCATTAATTTAAGAAGCAACAAAAAAAAAAAAAGAAAAAAAAAAAAAAAAAAAAAAATTGGCTGGGCTCAGTTTTTCCCAGCCAGTGATTGTTTTTATTGTCTGCTGCCAAAATATGAGACAATAACGTTTTTGATTGTGTTCACGTGCCTGTCTGTCCCAGAATATCTCATAACCCTGGACAAATTTTAATGAAAGTATTCACTGATTGTACAACTACTTTTGGAGTTTATTTAATTTAAGATGGTCACCATTTAATCCAAATAACCAACACAAAATTGTCCATAATTTAGTCACCTATAAAGATAAAAAGGTAAACTCAGATGCGGGTGCTTCTGAGAGTCATTCACAACACACTATCACATAAAAATGTGTATAACTTTACTTTAAAAATGGATACAATTTCTTTATTTCTCAGTTTAAGGTGATCTTAGTCCAAATCTCTGGCATTAGAGGTAATGAGTGCTGACATAAATGGCTGCTGGACCTTTTTTCTTAAATAAGTGATGACAGTTTTTTTTGTTTTTAATACAATTAAAACTTGAAAATGATTAGCTAATGTGCTAATTTACCAAACAGCAGTGAAGCCAACCAAAAAGTATAATCGTCTTTGATGCTTCATGAGATTGCAAACTGTTACATAAACTCACATGGGGTTTAAGATTGTATTTGATAATTGAAAGACAAATGGGTTTTTACCAACATCAGCGATCCACCATGTTTGCAGAACCTCCAACGGAGGAGCATGAAAGAGGTTGAACACAAAGATGAATTGATCAGGGTTTATAAAAATAATGTGAAAGGAATGAACAGAGAATTCACATAAACTCAAATTGAGCATCTTTGGGTAGAAAACACATCTAAAGATTATCTTAAATGTTCTCAGACTTTTAGGCAAAATTTCAACTAAAAGCAGTCTACAATAAAAATGCAATGTCTAAAATCAGACCTACAATCTTAGATTGACATCTGTCCCTGTGGTGGATAAAACCTATGTCCTTTTCACTGCAAGTATGTCTAATTGAGCTAACCAGCCACACAAACAATATGACACATCTGTAAACTGTAACCACATCAGGATATGACCAGACTCAGTGCACTAACCATCTGCATATGTCAGTGGCTAAAAAAAGTGGTTGAAAGATGCTCAGACAGTAAATCTATCTTATCAGTCAATGTTAAAATTCCAGTTTGTGCTCTCAGACATATATGATTCAGTCTTGAGTTGTGTGTCTTACATATTTCCAGCTGTTTTTGTTTCATAAAATGTCCAAATTTAGCCAAAGATATTCAGAGCTGAACGAGCGCTACAACTCGACCCAGATTGAAATCACATTGATTTCTCTAAGGGCTACAAACAGCAGTTACCTGTCAGTCAAAGCAGGTACATCACTGAGGCCACAGAAGTTTAAGATCAAATGCAGTTTTAACAAGTGACGTATTAAAAATAATTGGAGCGTAAAGTTATTGTGAACTAGAAACAAGCAATGGAGAGACTGTAAATCAGTGGATTCTTCTTCTTCTTTTGGCTTTTCCCACGTCAGAGGTTGCCACAGTGAGTCGTCCTCCTCCAACTACCCCCATGTCCTCTCTAAGTGCATCCATATACTGTATCACCTCTTTGTCCTTTTCCTGGCAACTGCATTTCTAACATCCTTCTACCAATATACCTGCTGCCCCTCCTCTGGACATGTCCAAACCATCTCAGTCTGGTCTCTAACTTTATCTCCCAGTTGTTCAACATGTGCTGTACCTCTGATGATCTCATTCCTAATCTTAGCCAGGCTTGTCACTACTAAGGAGAACCTCAGCATCTTCATTTCTGCCACTTCCAGTTCTTTCTCCTGCCTTCTTGTCAGTGCTACTGTTTCCAAACTAAACACAGATGGTCTCACTATTCTCTTGTAAACCTTTCCTTTGACCTTTGCTGCCACAATTTTAAACACCAAAAGTCAGTTCTTGTTCTTGTTTAAACATCTGTGTGACGAGAACTGAAGTAACAAAAGAACTTGTTGAAAAAAAGAACAAGGCACAGAAAAAAAGCATAAAGCCCTCACACACAAACCTTTTATGAATCATTTTACTAGAAATTATGTTCAAGTGTACTTTAGTCTGGTGTAAAATTAATTTAGCATGACTCCTTCTGACTCAGCTACTGCTGAGAGCAATCAGTCACAGAGTTGTGTTTGTTTCATCTTCCATTCTTCCCATCCTTTTGGCACAACATCAGCAGATAAGATCTCTTATCTAAACTGGGTCACATCTTTGGTTTGACCGGCCTCCTCCGGCTCACAGAAGGTTAGCTCTTATTAGCAGCCACAACACAAAGACATTTATGACTGTTTTCTTAACGTTACACAAAGCACCTGCTGACCTATATGCAACAAAAGAAGACATTATTTCTAAAATAAATGATGTAAACACAAAAAATTACACATCTTCACTGTATTATTCAACCAGATTGTGTCATCTAAAAAGTTCTTCTTGACCCATCATTTGAGGTGGCAAACAGGAGGGTAAACAACTGAATTACTGCCAAATACTTTTAAACAAAATAAAACACACAAAATGTATTCAAAGATGCGTTCCTCTTTGAAATGCACTGACCTGTCTCGGCGTGTGTGGCTCCTGGTAGCTGGGTAAGATCTTCAGCACCACGCTGCCGCTCGCCTCCTTCAGCATCTCCTGGAGCACTTTGGGGTCATTGCCCACCTCCTTGCCATTCACCTCCTTGATGATGTCGCCCACATGAAGCAGACCTTGCTGGTCAATCATGCCACCGTGAAGGATCCTGGCAATCACCAGCTCGCCACTCTCAACTCGAAAGGTCACACCCTATGTACAAAATAGTGGTATATAAATAAAGGCTTAGCATGCCTTGAAGAAAGTGATACGTTGTCTTTCATGCCAGAGTTTTAGATTAAGATCATCTAATGTTGAGAAATGAGTTGTGTCCACTTTGGGCAAACCTCAACACCA
>JARVGQ010001175.1:17517806-17529553 GCA_031762355.1 Hypsolebias martinsi | reverse complement strand
TTTTGAATGTCCAGAGGACCAGACTTAGCTTTTTTAGATTTTTCTACCTGGATTATTGAGCATGCATCAGGATAAGATGATTTTAGTTTACCACTTTGGCATAAAAGGCAAAAACTTTTTTTGTGTTGCTCTAAAGAATAAAACTATTTTGAAACAATGCTCATCTGATTGCCTGGGTAAATAAAGTGGACGAGCAGGCTGTCGATTTATCACAGGGTTAGGATTTCACTTCAGCTTCTTCCTCTGGAAAGACACTTCACCTGAAGTTGCTCCCAGTGGCAGACCCATGCCTTGGATTGCCACATTGTGCCTATTTGAGAGGCAGCATCACCTGTAAAGAAGTGCACTCAGGCAGAAGCTCCATATAAGTGCACACTATTTGCCATGCCCAATGGTTTTTGGGGATTTTCTTTTTTAAAGGTGGAATGACTGTAGACTGAATATAGATGTGAATTTAGTCATATTTCTGCACACAGCTTCTTAGTGTGACCTTAAAACTTTGTGCAAATGTAGAATGTTTGCATTATGTTTTGCTATGCTCTGACCACCTTCAAGTTATCTGTTTGGTCATGTGTGCAGCATGCCGGATGTTCTGCAGGTCAGCCCGCATGCTGCAGCGGCTTGCTAATGCAGCTGTGACAGGGATGTTGTGTATATGTAGACCCTGCTGCCTTTATTACATGGCAGGCTGACTGTGTTGCATACCTTTTGCCATTTGACACAGACATGTGCTAGTGACAGATTCTGCACAGCATTGGTCCCAGAGGTCACAAATGACCTTTCGGATAGCTTTTTTGTTCAGTCACAAAGCATTACTTGTTTGACGATGGCCACCAATGCAACCCCGGGCACCCTGATGGAGCCATGGGTTGTTGCTGCTTGTCTTCTGTGATCACATTTACTTCAGCTGAGTTGTGCACATGTGTGTGTGTATACGCTAGACATTGGGATTGATAGATTAAATGCATATGTCAGTGCACTTGCATGAAAGACAAATTTGGATCTACATGTTCAGGAACATGCCTCACTAAACACATTCTATGATGCCTTAAACTAAAAACTTTGCTGCATGACGACCCTGTTGTTTGAATGCCAGGGGTATTTTTATTTTTATTTTTTATATCTATACAAAATGAATCATCAGCCCTTACTTGGCTTCAAAATGCTGCTGCACACAAGATGTGTTAAGCATTTTATCCATGACCACCAGTGAGTTCATATTTATTCAGCTTCTAGGGATGAAGTTATTTAAGTAGTAGAGTGTTTGTTGAGAATTTCTGGCGCTAACTTGTACTGTACAGAGCAGAATGTGTAAAAAATAAATAAATAAATAAATAAATAAAGAGTGCGTAAAATGTTCTGTGGAATACACCATTCAGGTTAGAGACTTCAGAAATGGCAGGAACAAGGTGTAGTGCAGGCCCCATGTTGTCAGGATTGCTTGATCTCAACCCCCACCATTTACATCCTCCATCTGCCGCCTATTTTTGTTGTGCTCTTAATATCTGTATACCTATAAATATGTCCTACATGCACTCACTTAAGTATCCAAAATGGGAAACTAAATGCTTTCATGACTAAAAACCAAAAAAAAAAAAAAAAAAAAAAAGGAAGAAAAAACAAAAAAAACAAAAAACCTCTTTACCAGTTGTGGTACTGGAATGTTTTTCTACAAGTTTTGTTTGCATTTCTAATTAAGAGTTTATTTTGTCCTTGTCATGCAGCGCTGAGAAACAGCAATGCATGCTTCCCATCCAAAAGAAAACCCTTTGAAAAAAAAAAAAAAAAAAAACAACCTTCATGATTTCAATCGCCTGAAGCCTCCTGTCAGAAATATGATCTTACCTTCACCTCTTACTCTGAATACCGTACTGTAATGATGCTCTGAGGTGAACCCACACATAAATTATTCACACAATGCGATATTTTCACTCTTTATCTTCTTGCTAGCAAGAGAGGACCGTTTAAGGGAAGCAAGGGTGAACAAAGAGGAAGAAGAAGAAAAAAAGAGGAAAACACTGGGTGTATGAATGTCAGAATTTGTGGTGGACAGACAATGCTCTTGATGTGAGTTATAATTGTAGTTTAACAATGTGCGGACCTTGGGGATATTCGACATGCAATATATGGCCTTTAGACTAGTATCACTATGGAAACCAAAGGCCCTGAACGACCTGCAGTGCCCACCCACTTGGACAGCCGTTAATCATCTTCGCTCAGATCCTGGCACCGCAGAATTTGGCCAGTGTGTCAAGAAGCAATTATATATACTTAGTGCTCGGGCATCAGATCTCCTCCCTCCTCCTCTTTCCTCGCTCTCTCGCACTCTTAATATAATCATAGAGCAGTCAGTTTAAAAGCCCTCTGTTCATTTCAGTGTCTATCGGGGGGATGCGCACAGTACAGATGAAAAAAAAAAGTTTTAAAAGACAGAGAATATTCTATTCTGAAAGACATTATAATCAGAATACGCTACATACAAATCACATTCAGACGTTTACTCATTTTACCAGCCTCCTGAGCTGACTGACGTCCTAAATTACCCCAGCTGGCCCATTGCATTCGCCTCACATATTGGGCTGGTGCGAATCATGGAGACTAATGTGAGCTGACTAGAGGGAGATTATGTTCTGCTGCTAACAGCTAAAACATGAATAACACCATACGCAAACCCACGGTGTTCCCCCCCGCCCCCGTTACATCAGCCCTGATCAACTGTTCCAAAAAAAAAAAAAAAAAGAAAAAGAAAAGGAGCAAGATAAAGACGTAGAAAGAGATAAATTTGGTGGTAGATGAAACGATGTAGATGACACATTTTCTGCAGAGCTTTAATTAGAAAGATGTTCCAGCATGACATCTTTCACTAACGTAAAATGGCAATTTTTATATTTATTATGTTTGAACTCATTCTAACAGTGTACAACCAAGTCAATATTTATGCGCTCAACAATGCCTTAAAGCACAACTACAAATCTTTTAAAGGGGGGCTTTGCCAAAAGGTTATGAACAATTATTATCTTACCTGTTGTACATAGCTCTTTGAACGACCTCAGTTTGGAGAAACAGAGTCTATTTCTGATCGTATTGATGAGGTCAAGGTTTCTTTATTTTCATTCTCATCACACAGCCATTAGGTAATGGCTACTTAAACAAGAGTCAAATACCAAAGATGAACGTTGTCTTAAAACTATTTGCATTTTGAATATTTCATAGTAGGTAATGCAAACATCATTTTACAAATATTCATATTGCTGTCAATTTTGCATTGCATGGTTATTTGAGTAAAATATTATGGCTATTTGAATGTGAAAATGGCAGCAGTTAGTGGTAGCACTTGAGGTGAAGCCTGGTGTACTATCCCAAAGAAGTAGCATGATATACATGCAACGTAAGTGCAAATGTATTTATTTTTATTTATATGTAATTTATTGAATCATTCCCAAAATGTCAAAACCATTGCACAATTCACAGGGTGTATCAACGCCAATACCAATATTAATCTGTGCATCCATAAATACATAGTACCTGCACATATACACACATACGTACATATACGGACATTTGAATACACAGAACCCCTTGAAAAACAACCCACATATGCAAATACATCTGCTTGGACTGAACACACACACAATAATAATAATAATAAAAAAGATTAATAATATTTTATCGCAATGTGCACACACCTATCAATGTACACATACCTATGCACACACACGAATCCCAAATTTATAAAATAGTGTTTCCGTGAACTGTGGTATTTTTTTAAAAACTGGATGGTACAAGTAGTACTATGTTTTTAGTTTTGCTTGGACTTGGTGCTACCTTGTTAATCCTGTCTGAATTTTATTTATTTATTCAAATTGATGGCATTCAACATATCCGTAACAGGTAAGATTCTATTTATTCAAAGCTCTTCACAGAACGCCACTTCTAAAATTCTGAACTTACACGTTATGTACAGCTCAGGAAAGTTCAGACCACGCTGTGAGAATTTAATCTTTGTTTTGAGTTTGGAACCAACTTCATTTTTATTTGGGTTCAAATACGGCTGCATAATATATTGGAAATGTATTGCCATTGCCATGTCAGTGAATTACATTGCAATATGTTTTCATGTTCTGCATGCAAATCATACTTTTGGTCAATCTAATAGACTCTTATTGACCATGAAGCCCACACCTGGTTTAGATGATATTAATGACAGCAGAGAAAATGAGGGCTGAGTAAAATATGTATTTCTTTTTTCACAGTTAATATCAGAATCACACAATATCAAATAATATTGCATATTATGTTTTTCCAATATTAAGCAGCCCCAGGTCTTGGTACTAAAATAGTTTGGCCAAAAAAGCTAAACAAAACAAATCTGAATCAGACAAAAAAAAGTTGATGAAATACTCAGTGAAATTCAACTTGTTAATACTCAGAAAAAGCAGCAGTATGTGGCTCATAGGAAAAGACGCTCTGCATGGCAACACAACAAAGCAAGAATTAATTACATAGAAGTTAATTGCCTTCCGTGTAATTTCTCATTGACGTAGCAGAGGAGGACCATCCGTACTTTGTTATTAGTTACTGCACATGCGAACGCAGCCAGCCAGAGTCATTTTGGCCAGCTAGATGTGCATTAGGGACGCAGAGCAGTGTTAGACTGAACACTTGATGACAGGCTGTCAAACAGCTTCCATCTATTGGGCTCCTTTTTACCAAGGTCCACTTTTGCAATATGCCACTCTCCACCATAACAACCATTCATCCAGAAAAGGACGCGGGCATTTTTTGACACGCTTGGTGCTAAGTGAACTAAAATTGTGTGAATTTCACTGTATAGCACATTATCGCAGTTTGCAAGAGGCGTGCATGAAGAGCAAATGTTGAAGAGGAGAGTTATTTGAGAGTGTTGAGATGACTTGAGACCATCAGAGTGAAATAATGGCTTTGACTGTGGCTGTTAGGTACTAATTAGCATTGAATAAATCTGGCCTTCTTGACTCATGTTAAATAAGTCTTGAATGATTAACAGAGCACAAAGAAGAAAAGCGGAGATGCAAAGAAATTGTTTAGTCTATAAATTAATTAGGAAAAGAATACAGCATTGAATGTGGTGCTGATCAACATATATATAAAGTGGATCTTGATACGAGACAGATCTGATTAATAAAAAGCTAAACACAAACAGACAGAAGGAAGTGAAGAACACCATATTCCTAAAATACTAGTCATTATTTTGTGTTTTTCACTCTTTGACTGAATTCCAGCTGAAGCTTACCTTATGAGGACAAATAGGTGGCGGTGAGTTAAAAGCCTTCTCGGGTGTTTGGCTCAGGTTCTGCAAGAAAATAAAAACATATTCTTTATTAGTGCCAGCCATTTCAAAACAAACCTTTTGGCAACAAAATTTGCAACACTTCAAAACGGCAATTTTTGGAATCTACGACAACAGTTTTATCTCCATTTGACATCCGCACTATCCCAGAGATAAACGTAATGCTTTTTTGTTTTGTTTCCCAGGTCCTCTTAGTTCCATCCCTGCTCAAGGATTATAAATCCTTCTTTGTCAAAAGATTTTACTGAACATATGTTCAGACGTTTGCACATACGCCCGACTGCAGTTTTTGAGGTTAAATGATTATCACATTGTTAATACACCAATACATCACTCAAACACAGGAAAACACCATTAAAAAGCAGACACAAGGTAAGTCAACAAGCCAACAACAGATGGTCCCGCTGCTTGTGATTATGCAAAGATCCAAAGTATTTGCATACTCGCAAAGCCACCGTTAAAAAAAAGGAAAGAAAAAATAGAAGGAAAGGAAACAAAAAGCCATCTTGAAATGACCGGGGTGACAAAAAAAAAGAGCAACAGGGAAGGCAAACCCAGCAGGGAAGTGGATGGGCTTTGCAAATGTCTTTGGGAATCTACTAAGGGTCTGCCTCCTGGGAAGGTCCTGTTGATTTTCAAGCAGCAGCTTTCAGTTATGTCCTCAGATCCAATTATGTGCCTGTGGTACGTCTGATGCTCTGTGACACTATTAATGGCTGCCTTATGGTATCACCGGGACAGATGAGACGCTCGACTCTCCAGACTCTCAACATCTATATTTCATCACAACTTAGGAGAACACCTCACCGGCCAAAGGAGCTAAAGGAGGAAAAAAACAGTCAGGCTTCCACTGTAGCATAAACACCATGTCATGAAATATAGATGATTAAATGGGTCTTGCCGGGATGGTAGAATTAGTAAAAGATTTCCTCTACAGATTGAGCAGGCAATGTAACTATGATATCTTAACTGATGTGACAAGGAAAGAAAAATTATTTTCATTGGGGATTCGAGTAATAAGTCTAGAATTTTTGTAGGTTTTAACTCGAGAGACAAACAGCATGGCTTTGGCTTTGTCCATTGGTTCCAAAATAAAAGCATTTAGAAAATTTGGAATATGTTTTATTATTTAAAGAGGGATGCCAAAAAAGTAGTTTGTCCAGTGAACTTTGTTTTTATAACTGCATAATACAATCGACCATCAAATAAATATTTAAATAATATTAATTTAACTCTGAGCAAATTAACAAGCTAATGGCTATCTGAACACGGCAAAGAACAAAATGAATTAGTGTCATATTAAACACTTTTAATTCTCACAATTTTACGGCAGTTCATCCGAGTACTATTTTACAAACATAAATTAGTGTTAACGTTGCATTCAGTTATTATTTTGGCAGAAAATATGCAATATTCTTGGTAGAAGTATCTCCTGTTCCACTGGAGATGCTACAGCTATTGCTAGCCGAGACTGCTGCTATGCCTAAAAATGACTGACAAATTAATAAAAACTGCAATGAATGACCCAATAACACAAAACTGATGGCAATGTCAAGGTGTGCATTGCAGTGAACTGCTATTAAATTTTTGAGCAGATTTCAGAATCATTGTCTCTGTCTCACTCTGACTAGCCACTAGCTTTTCAATCTATCCATCCATTATCTTTACCCACTTCTTCCTTTTCAGGTTGCGGGGTCACCGGTGCCCATATCCAGCAGTCACTGTGTGTGAGAGGCGGGGGACACCCTGCACAGGTCTCCTGTCCATCTCAGGGACGCATAGACACAGAGACAAACAACCATTCACTCTCTCACTCACACCTAGAGACAATTTAGAGTTACCAATTAGCCTAGCATGCATGTTTTTTGGTCTGTGGGAGGAAACATGTACCAAGAGAAAAGGTGAGATTTGAACTGGTGACCTTCTCACTGAGAGGCAACAACTCTACCAACTGCACCACCATGCTGCTTCTTGTCAATATACTTTTATTTATTTATTAATTTTGTTTTATTTTTCAAACCAAGGCTCTTCAAAAAGCTATGTACAACAGGTTACATACTAGCTGTTCATCACCTTGAACCCCACTTAAATGTAAAAAAAAAATTAAAAAAAATACAAATAAATAAATGGTAAATGGTAAATGGACTGTACTTATATAGCGCCTTTCAATCTTATGTAGACACTCACAGCACTTTACTCTACAATCTGTGTCCTCATTTACCCATTCATACAGCACTCTACTATATCTGTACAAAGTAACTTGAACAAATCATTGTAAAGAGACTACTCAGTGATTTAGATCACATTCATACACTGATGGGACACACATAGGAAGCAATGAGGGGTTTAGTGTCTTGCCCAGGGACACTTCGGCATGTGACTTTTGGTGGATTTGAACCCCCAACTCTTGCATTGGAGAACAACTGCTCTAACACCTCAGCCACAGCCGCCCTAAATAAATAAGATAAGTAAATAAAATAAAATAAAATAAATAAATCCGGGGATTGCTATATTTCTTCTTCTTCTTCTTCCGGCTGATCCCTTTGTAAGGGGTTGCCACAGCAAACTTAGTTGAACAAAGACTTGGCAAATAATATACTACATTAAACTAGGGGTGCACCGATAAATCGGCCGGCCGATTTATCGGCCCTGATTACCTTAATTTTGGGAAATCGGAAATCGGCCAATGCTTGCATGAGAAACCGGTTTTACAGATATTTTTAGTTTTAACAACAATTGTCTAAACTTAATTTTTATTTCAGAGCACTACCTTGTGACCGGTTAAAACAAGTTTGTATTGTTTCTAGAATATTGTTCAAGGGTCTGTTTTTCAACAAAATAAGATTGAAATTTGAAGGCGCATTGTGACCTTACAACATCTAACAGTGTTGCTTATAAAACTAAATCGGTATTGGCCAAAATCGGAATAGGCAAGTCAGACTTTGTAGAAATCGGTGATAGGCCAAAAAACTGCAATTGGTGCACCCCTATATTAAACTATAGTTAAACTATATTAAACAGTTACTAGAACTGGTAAACAATCAGCTAGGTGCAGTCTTGAAATGAGATCAAATGCATATGGAACGGACTCGCAAGCAAAATAAAATGAAATTAAAATATGTTTCACAGTGATAGCCACCACAGATACGTGGAAGCTGTTTTCTTTCTTTCTACATGATGCTTTTGGTTTAAAGAATGTGACTAAGAGCTCATCTTGCTACGGCTCAGTCAAACTGTTTTGGGGGCTGTTGTGGAGCTGGAGTTTCATGTGTGAGCAGAGAAAAAATGTCACTTTTTAACACCACCTCCCTTTGTCACACATCCCTTGTATAACTCACATGCAGGCAGTAATTATTAATCATTAATGTTTCATCAGCATAGAAACCATGCAGCTTTGGTGAGAAATTACTCATCGCTCCTCTCTGCATTTTTACAAGAAATGGAAAAGGATGATGTGTTTAGGAGAGAAACCAGAGGGGAAACACAACAAGGAAAAGCATCTGTCATTTTTCAACTTTGGTAAGGGACAATTTGCATCTGATAAAGAAATGCTATTGACAGAACTTGCAACGGAGGGCTTTTGATTACACCGCATATTGATGTTTTTTGTATTTGCCGAGTGCTTCGGGTGGCTGTAATTTGACGAGGCCCAGAGAGCACACTTCTCTGATATATAACAAAAGCAGTTTTCTGAGGAAGTAGAAAGATAACTGAAACATGATGTTTTTTTGTCTGGTTTCTTGGAGACATGCTAATTTAGAAGACGAAAAAAAAGGCCTTGCCTAAAGATTTTTGTTTCGACCTTTTACCCTCACTGAAAAACCACAAACCCCACAAATTGTCTAAATGGTAATTTTCTTTTACACATCTCATGCTTGGAATTGGCACAACTTGCTTGGGCGACTCATAGTCCATAACCTTTTTCACTGGTTCCGTTTAGATGTAGCACATAGCAGTCTGGTCACATTCGTTACTTCCCCAAGAAGCTTCATGAAAGAGCAACAAGAGCACGATTCAGTGCTGAGTGGACAGGGACTTGTGGCACACTTGTGTTTCTCACCCCCATCAGCTCAGCCTCCATTTTCAGCTCATGCAAGGAAGCTTTATGCTGTCATCTTCCCTTGCACTCATTTAAGCTATATTTTCTAAACTGCGTCCAAACCAGTTAGTTGGTGCTTTACCAGCACCATTTACCATCCCAGCATTGTCCTTTTCCCACTTCACCCTACCCAATAAAATACAGTTCTCTGACAAGGATTAAAGGAGCAATGTAGTTCAAGGATTATCAAATGCCTTTGATCATGTGACTGCCATGTTTTTTGATCTAGAACATAGCACCAAATATATTCTCTTTTTCTTGCCTTCTGTCTTTTTGCCTCTCCGTGGAGTTCCCCCTTGCTTGCAGATTCTCTGCACTGTGAGAATAGTTCTTGACAGCCAGTGAAAGAAGAGACTGTAGCAAGTGCAAAAAACACATACATGTATATGGTTTTGTGATGTGATGAAGATCACGCTCCCAGACAGGACAAGAGGTGCTGACTTTTGAAGTTGATGAATATGCATTTATCCCAGTTCGGCATCTTCTGTTTTTTTTTTTTTTTTTTTTTTTTTTTTTTTTTTTTTTTTTTTTTTTTTTTTTAATGTTACATCAAAGAGTTAATGTATTTTTCTTAATATGAGCCAGTGGAACCACTGATTGGAGTTTAAAGGACGAAGGCCCACAGCTGATTCTTTATGTTTGAAACACAAAGTTAGGTTTTAGCTGCTTTTATTCCCGCAACTGCACCCTGCTGCTGTTCATTAGCCATTCCTGAGCCTTTGGGCTATAATGCAAGTTTCAGTTGATGCAAAAATTATTTTTTTTAGTAGCTGGATTGGACATGCAATCAAAAAGACAAGCCGTTTCTGCTCTACTTATATCACATGTTCCCTGATGCCTGGACCAAAAACATGTGATTGTAAGCCAGCAAGGGAGCCATGGCTCAAATTTAGTCGACATAACACACAAAAATATTCTTTGTAGTCATTACACAATCACCTCATGTTAACGTCATTGCCAAAGCAAAAAAAAAAAGGAGCATATCAAACCAATTATTTTGATGTGGCTTCAAGCAACACAACATTTCAACGTGAATGGCACCCGAACCTCAAATCATTTGAAAGGCGTGGTTTCAGGCAAGAAAAAAAAGTCCATCAAAAAAATGATTGAATATCATTTTAATGGGTAGATCCCTACAAGGCTTTCATACTGTCTACCTGTCTTGTTATTAGATAGGCCATGTCATTCAAGTCAAGGAACACAAAATCAACATACAGACGGGCTGACAAGACATAAGCATACCGCCCTCCATCTTCCTCCCAGCTTGGCATGTTTATCTAGTCTTCCATGTGAGCTTAGTGCAAAACTGTGCATATGCATACAGAATGATGAAGGTTCAGAAACTAGTGCCTGAAGGAAGCTGCACATATAGCATGCGTTCTTTGAAATTCTGCCAGGGTGGGCCTCATTTGCAAAGCAATTTGACAACAAAAGTAAAATACTCTGCAACCTCAAACCCAATTCTAGAGCTGCGCTGAGGGAGGGAATTCAAGAGGTTTGCATCCGGTGTCCTGTATGTGTGCCTCTGACATGGCTTATTTGCAGAACTTGCACCGATGCAATGTCGCAACGGATTTGGCAAGGTATGGGTACTTTACATAACAGGAAGTACTGGAAATACAGGAAAGCTTGCATTTGCACAAGTTCTTCAGGAAAAATTATATAGTAAAATGGTTAAAGAGATTTTTCTTTTTCTTTTTTAATGGGTCTATCTTGACACAGCAGTTTGAGTATTATTAGTTTCAATGCCAGGCAGAAGCGTTAAAGCAAGATTCAAGCAAGAATCAAAGTTCATGTTCAATAATCCAGGTAAAAAAATCCAACAAATTTAAGTTTGGTCCTCTTGATGTTTTTTTTTTTTTTACATTTTCTCCTTCATCCAAAGGACTTCATCAGTTCAAGAAGCCGCAACAAACTCAGTCCCCTAAGTAGCTTACTCGCATAGTGGGTCAAACAGGTTTATGTTGATATATGGAGTCCACCCTCTCCCCTGTCCACTCCTTTGAGACAGCCATAGCCAAAGTGGTTCAAAACATCAAAGTTCATGCTCAATAATCCAGGTACAAAAATCAAACAAAGTTAAGTCAAGTCCTCTGGATGGTTTATTTATTTATTTATTTTTTTTGTTGTTGTTGAAAAATTTAAGCTAGTAGACCAAAAGGGATTTCTGCCTGATTCTGTTCTTAACATTTCATTAGGTTCATTTTTCTTGTCCATCTGGTTTGGACAGTCTTTAGTTCCAAATTTTTTACATTTATTTATTTATTTTTATAAATATGTTGTATAAAATCTGTTTGGACTAACTCAAGCAGGATATTA
>JARVGQ010001175.1:17496945-17517706 GCA_031762355.1 Hypsolebias martinsi | reverse complement strand
AACCTGAATCTGGAGCCTGGCCCCACCCAACCTGGATTCGGGCCATGCCATAATAATGTGTTTAATGTGCAGGCCGGGTTGATGTTGGACTTTTGATTGCGACAGCGGACGCGCACAGTTGACGATCCAATTATATGGCAACATGGCTTGCCATACAATCACCTGCCGCACGCAGCCATTTGACCGCACACTGACCGGCCTTGAAGGAGGTAAACAGTTCGGTTAAGCTTCAGATGGACTACTGTTAACGATCCATCGCCCAAATGGACGTTGATTCAGCCGCTGCACTCAGCGGACGTGCACGGCCGACAACCCAAACAGGTGACCCACAAAATATTTGTCTGAAATGTATGCAGGACCAGAGCATGGTCCGTGTCTGAATAATGCAGAATGAAGGCAGAAGCAGGGATTTTAATGCATTTTGACAGCAATGGAAGGACAAACACCCCCTCAGCTCCGATCTTCTGCCCCCTTTATTCAGCCCCATGCGTCCCCGACCGTTAATAATTATAAGCAGTCAAACCTTAATTAAAAATTTCGGGGGGTTTCGGGTCCGGATCTGTAATTATTAATTCGTTGGGTCGGGTGGGGTTCGAAAATGATTGCTATTTTTTATGATTGCAAATTAAGCACCGACTGAAACTAATAGTTCAAAAGGCTGGCTGAAAATCAAAATTTAAACTAGCTAAGAAGCTGCCTAAAGTTTTCGTAGCAAAAAGATAGCTAAATTAACTAAACATTAGCTAGCAGTTAACAAAAAGTTGATTACAAGCTAAAAACAGCAAAAATCTAGCTAAAATAAATTTAACAAAGGGATACACTAAAACTAACAGTTCAAAAGGCTGGCTAAAGATTAGCTAAAATGTGACAGTAGCAAACCATTGGCTTAGAACAGCTTAAACCTACCGGTACCTAAAAGCTAAAAATAGCAAAAACTTGTCTAAAAGCTAAAAGTACAAAAACGGTTTGCTAGAAACTAAAATGTTTAAAAGAACAGCCAAAAGTAGCAAAAGAAGACCAAATCAGAGCCAGTAGCTGAAGCACATTTCAGGAGAACAATATTTTTTAAGACTTTAAAATGTGTTTTTATGGGGAAATACCTTTAAATAAAGTTTAATATTTTAAACAGTGAAAAAGTTACAGAAACTAAACGTCACCGTGTCCATGTCCTGAATGAGCCGAACGTTTTGATGAAATAAGACAGTCAGATGGTAAAAACTTACAGGAACAGCCCTTTAGATTGTTGGTAGCATTTCAATGGAGGCACAAACGATGTTCTCCTGTTTTTTTATTTCTCCGTAAGGAATGTTTAGCGAGTTATTAGCGTCAATTAGGCAAAAGGGAATTCCAGATATTTCCAAAGACGTATTTGTAAAAAGCTAAAGTGTAACACGTCGTCTCCTTAACTTCCAGCTCTCTTTTCCTTGGGCATGTCAGACAGAACATCAAAGAGTGCGAGCGCTAACTCTCTGCCTACAAAACGATTCACGTCGCTTTTCATAAAGTTTCATCCAAACGACCGAACGGCTCCGAGGCAAACATTCACATCCAGTCAAACACCCGCTCTTCTGCTACTATTCATCTTTTAGCTGTTCCTTAAAAACACACCGAACCCTAAATGTTTAAAGTCATTTCATTTTCCTCATCTCTGTAAAGGCTGATGACCTCTGAATGACCTGAAAATATCAGCCTAAAGTTTTAAATTTATCTTTTGATGACAATTATGAGCTAAACTTTAGCTGTTTTTGGTGAAATATTTACATCACATGTAATCTATTAACAGAGTGTCGGATGTGAGTGACTCTCAGCTACTACCACCACAAATTTTGGCTAAATATCTGAGTAATTAATGGAGTTGTAGCCATTTCTGTGTTTTCTCTGTTCAGTTAGCTGCGGCAGCCATCTTGAATTGGGTTGGCTCCAATAGTTAACCAGATGTAGAGATACCATCAATGGTTAGTTTCTGGGAGAATCATTCTATTCCATCCAGTGGATCATTAAATATTTTGCTAACAGACAGACAAAGGACAGATGCTCACTCGGAGGCAAGGATTATTGCTCCCTACTATGAAAGTGAAAATGCTGAGTGCTGAATGACAGCCGAAATTAGCTGAAGAATTTACATTGAGCTGAATAAATGGAATGAAAAAGCAGAAAATCAGCAAATCTTTGGCTGAAAGCAAAAATTGTAGCTACAACCAAAAATGGACAAAACTTCAGCTCAAAGTTAAATGTAGCTAAACAATACCTAAAAGCTAAATATAGTGAAAATGTAGCCGAAAAGGGGGAAATAGCAGAATCGTAGCTAAAACGTAAAATTTGCTAAATTGTACTTAAAAGCAAACATTGTAGCTGAAATTAATATTGACCAACAATGTAGCTAAAAGTTAAATGTAGCAAAACCATATAAAGAAAAATTAGCTTAAACGTAGCTAAAAGTAAAAACAGCAAAAACATAGCTAAAAGCAAATGCAGCTTACAAAATTTCAAAACAGTAGCTAAAAGTTTAAACTAGCAAAACATTAGCTATTAGCAAAAAATGCTAGTAAAAGTTAAAATCAGCTAAACTAAATGCAAAAGCTAAATGTTGCTAAACCACAAAAAATACATAAATAAACAAATAAATACAGCCAAATCTTAGCTGAATGGGGAAAATAACTAAACTTAGCTAAAACATCAACTTAGTAAAACTGTTGCTAAAAGCTATTTGTAGCAAAAACATAGCTACAAGCTAAATACAGCTAAGTAAATGAGTAAACTATAGTTAAAACATTAAATTGGCTAAACTGTATCGGCTCAGATAAAGCAGTAGCGAAACAAAAATTGTAGGTACACTTTATATCAACCAACAACGCTATAGCCGAAACTAAATTTAGCAAAACTGTAGCTAAAAATATAAATTTATAAAAATCAGATACTAAATACTGTATGTGTTTATTAGTAGATAAAATGTAAAATTTGCAAAATTATAGAAAAGCAAAAATTTAGCTAAATGGAAATGAATGATCAAAACAGTGGCTAAAAGCTAAAACTAGCAGCACTGTAACCAAAAGCTAAATGTGGCAAAAGCATAGCTAAAGCAAAACAGAAGCTAACAGCTAAAAGTAGCATAAGCAGAGCAAGGGAAGCGAGTAGCTGAAGCAGAACTCAGAGAACAAAGTTTAAAATGTAAATGAAAAGTAGAGCTTTTAACAAGAAACTGAATGCTCAGCCCCTTCCCTCCATCCTGTGAAGAGCAGGAGGAGGAGGAGGAGGAGGAGGAGGAGGATTCCTCAGCTGAGGAGCAGAGATTTTATCAATGGCTGTGATCAGAGTCTGCAGAAAGACAAAAGAGGACGTCCAGCCGCTGCGTTTCAACTCCTGATCTGTGAAATCTCCTCAGAATCCTCGGAGACATTCACTTTGATCAGAGGAGCTGCAGACGACAAACCACCAGCGTGGAAACAGACCTGCTTTAATCTGTCGGCTGATTCCAGCTCAGGCTCATTTCAACGTTCCCCTCATACCACCAATCATTTGCCTCAGACTCTGTTAGCAAAATAACTCAAACCACTGGATGGGCGTCTACCTGAATAACACCAGGAGTCAACCTGCTTCAAGATGTTTGTTACAGCTAAGCAAACACGAAAAGTGAACTCAGTTTGACAAATATTGAGCTAAAGTTTGTGGTGAAAGTTGCAGGGGTGGAGCTAGAGGGGTGGCCGGGGTGGCGCTGGCCACCCCAGTTGATTGACAAGTCACTACATATGGTATTGAAAGATGTGCGACACATAATTACTAGTTTGCATATTCTTTTTGAAAAGAAGCATTGTTTTTTTTGTCATAGCGGTGATCCCATTATATAGATCTATGTTAACATAGATCTGTTAAAGCTGTTAAAATTAAACTGAGTATTTAATACTTTTTAAATCAGAGTTCAGCTGCACTAAATGAAAATAAATAATCTAAAACCAGAACCTGAGTGTTTCTGTGATGTCGTATGTCAAAATGACACGAGTATCAGTCGGAGCATTAACTCGTTTATCTCTGGAGTAAAATCTTTAAAGGAATAATTCTGTCACTTTAATGTGTGGGAGCTATAGAAAAGTTCTAAGCGGTTACTATCTTACCTGCTGTAGATAGCTCTTCGATTAGCCTGAGTTTGGAGAGTTTAATTCTAACAGCGTTGACGAGCTAACGACAGTTCAAGACCAAAGTGGATCGGTGCCATCTTAAAACAACTCCACTTCCTTTCATTCATGAAGAACTGACTCTTAAGATCCAAACTTTCCTGTTTGTTTGTTTGTTTCAGGTAAAGATGCTTTAAACAGCCGTCTTCTTTATACCACAGCCTTGATTAACATCTAACAGGGACAAAATGTCGGCTACAAGTGGAAGACGTAAAACTTCTCTTTGTACCGGGAGCCATCTTGGTTCTGCGTCGGTTTAAAAAGACTGAAATAAAAGAAACTGGTCTTTTTGTTTAGAACGCGTCAAAATCCCAGTTCAACCACAATACAGCACTACTGCGGTCATTGGAAGTTTTTCCAACTCTGACTGAAATTTTGTAACGTTAAAAAAAAAAGAAAATAACGGCGCAATGCCAAAAAGATAGTTTTTAATATAAATTTCTGTGTGAATAGTGATAAAATGCAGACGTCTGTAATTCCAAACTGAATTTTAGCCATTTTTAAACTTTAATCTAATAAATGTCTGTGGACCATGGGAACAGTTCCGGGGCAGCTTTAGAAACGTCACTAGAACCAGATTTATGTTTGGACTGTTTTTGTACCGATGAGCTCTGAATTGTCAAAAATAAAAGCTTCATCCAAACCATCAACATGTCTGCCAGATCCATCAACATGTCTGCCAGATCCATCAACATGTCTGCCAGATCCCATCCCAACCAGACTGTTTAAAGAGCTCCGTCTCATATTACAGATCTTATTGTTCCATGCTTTACTCTCAGACTGCAGGTTTACTTGTGGTTCCTAGAGTTTCAATAAGCAGAATAGGAGGAAGAGTACGTAACTGTAACTGAAAGATCTTCCTGTTTGTATTTGTAATTATTTCTATCTTAAAATGTGCTTTTTGAATTTCCTCCTATAGAAAGTTCACCTGGACCGGCCGTTCTGTTTGTCTGTTTCTACTTCCTGTCCTCTGGTCGAAGCAGACGGCCGCTCGTCCTGAGCCTGGTGCTGTTGAAGGTTTCTTCCTGTTAAAAGGGAGTTTTTTTCTTTCCACTGTCTCCTTTGTGCTTGCTCGGGATGGGAGACTGTGACGAAGTGAAGATTCAACTCAATCTGCTGCTTCTATAGATAAATAACTTTACTAACTGGCTTTTTAATGTATGTGGATGTTCCTGTTCAGTGCCCTGAGACGACTTCTGTTGTGGCTTGGCGCTTTAGAAATAAACTGAACTGAAGTACTACCACAGCTTTGGAAATAAACACAATAATTCTCACACACTGCAGCTGTTAGCATGTGCTAACTGACAAAAGCCCTATTTACACGGGATTAGTTTTACCAAGGGGCCACATGCTATTTGTAATAATTACGGAGATTGTCTGTGTTGTTAGTCCCATGCGAATCGGCCATATCAGTAATTTAAGTAAAAATTCCCCCTCAAATTAACTACATTTTGCTGAACTCCGAGGTCCTGTGAAAATACTAATCCAATGAGAATACTGTAGACATCTGAGATTCGGACAGAAATGGGCGGGGTCTGATTACATAATTAGGGCAATTTTTGTTTTCTAAGCAAAATAATTTGGAAAAATATAGAACAAGGCTTTTTTTTTTTTATTGAAGCTGCTCGCTTTGGCTTTTGTAGATGCTGCTACTTCCTTCACCGCAGGTGACAGCAGGTGCGGAGATGTGCGGTGATCAGCTGATCCATCGATCCATCCATTATATTTATCCGCTTCTTTCTTTTCGGGTAGCAGGGGTTGCTGGTGCCCATGTCCAGCCATCATTGTACGAGAGGCAGGGGACATCTTGGACATGTCACAAGTCCATTTCAACCGGCGGATCAGCGGATGCACGCGGCCGGTGACCGGTTATCCATCTGAACTTAACACGACTTGCATCGCGTCAACATCATAACCGTAAGATGTCCGTAAATTTCAGCTAAATCTCAGGCTTTGGTCATCACGTGTGAATGTGCCACATAAAAAACAGACGCTGAGGAGTAATTTATTTATTACACGTGGTCCCAATAGGTAAAACTAACCTCCGTGCGAAAAAGCTATCTATAGTAGGTAAGATGTTAACTGTTCATAACCTTTCCAAGAAACTTCATAAAACAAATCATAAATATTACTTTGAAATGTTGTGCAAGTCTTTGTTTACGTATGCAGGATGATTAAAAACATTTTAGTTCAGCCATCAGCTGTTCTGGTGTTTGATTCAGTTTAAGATGCTTTTTGAGCTTTAAAGCAAAAACAAACTATAAAAGAGGGAAATAATTATTCTAAATATCTTGTGTGCTTCTTTAATGAACTGGTGATGAAATGTATTAATTATTCTCTGAAATGACTAATTTTTAGGAATGTGTGCGTCAGGAAATCGCATCACGCCTCACTTTCATCCCAGGAGCTTAAACTAAAACATGTTTTGCCAAACCTTAGAAATAATGTGAGATTTATGGACTTTCTCCTGTTAACCCTTGGACTATGAGTTATGAATGACTCTCAGCTACTACCACACCAAACTTTAGCTTAATATCTGTAAAAGTGACTGAGTGGTGGTAGTTTTAGTTTGCTTAGCCGTGGTGGCCTTTTGAAATCGGGTTTGCTCCAAAACGTTTTTCGTTCGGTGAATATTTCCTGAAAGATTCATTAAAATGTTCCATGTTTCATGAGATATTTTGCTAACAGGCGATTAATTTTAATGCCAGGTTTTAGGCAAAAGGTCCAGCACAAAGTGTTGTGCTCAAAGTCTATTTTGGGAATAACTCTCAGCTACTACCACACGGAATTTTAGCTAAAATCAGTTCTCTTTTTTTTATTATGGGGAATTAGGATTAGCTGAGGCAGCCATCTTGAACTGAGCTGTATTCAATAAATATTTGCAGAACGCCTAATAGCAAATCCATCGCAAATGAGATATTTTGCTAACACAGAGAGCCATACGCATCGTGCTTGGATAATAAAAGCAGCCGAAGCGAAGCTATGATTTAAAATCTGCTCTGGATGAACGAATGACCTGAAGTGAGCTTTTTTTTTAATAACTTTTATAATCTGAAGGTCTGAAGGCCTTCAGCGCCTCTTCGCCCTCGTGTCCTTGAACCTGGTTGCCACGGAAACGGCCACAGTGTGAGCTTCCTGTCCCACTGACACGGAAACGGGCGAAGGTGCTTCCTGAAGAAGCCAGGTTCTGAAACATTTGTAATTCCTTGGTTTAAAAAAAGTATTAATGTGTCTGCTGGTCCGGTCCCCTCACTGAAGTGTCGGCCCTGATGGTATCAGAACCGCTTAGCACCTGGACTGAAACCAAACTGTGGTTGAGCCAAACTGAAGTGCTACAGGAGAGTTTACCTCCTTAAACCTGCCTCCACACATTCAGGTGGCAATGCTTTGCGACTGTCTGTCTGTTAGCAAAATATCTTTATCCACTGGACAGGCTTTTATTGGACATGTGGGTCAGTTCAAGATGGCCGCCACAGCTAACTGACCTCAGAGAACAGAGTAATATAACTGAGCTAAAGTTTGTGGTGGTAGCTGAGGGTCATCCTCTGAACATGGCACGGTGGTGTGGTGGGTGATGTGAGCTGCTGCATGGGAACAAAGAGCCTGAAAGTCTGACAGAACTCTGGATCTTTGGGTGGACACGGCTCTGGCTCATCCCTTGAGTTGCAGCTTTTTTTAAACTGAGAATTAAAGTTGAAACATCTGCGGCTCTGTGTGATGCAGAACCGGGTCAGAACTTCAGCGCCAGGTTCTGAAGCTGCGGAGTTATTAATCTCCTTCATGCAGACGCAGCAGATCTGCAGCAGCGGGAAACACCTCCTCTCTCCTCCTCATTCTCCTCTCCTTGTTCTCATTAAAGCCACCACCGTCTCCTTCAAACAGGAGGTGCAGGGAGCATGCTCAGTCCAGCTCCAGAACCCACCTTATCAGAAACCCCCCCCCATCACTTTTTTTTTTTTTTTACCTTCCCCACCAGGCTCACCTCCCTGTGAGGGAGCCATGACCACCTCCTGTGTATACATTGCACGCCACCTCCTGCTCCGACCAATCAGGAGCCAGAGCAGGGAGGCAGACTTGAGGAGCACATAGTTACAGCAGCGGTTCCGTTTGGACCTGGAGGTTCTGTCCGAGGGGTCATCCGGGCCCACCTCACCGGACCAGTCCAGGTGGACCCATCCTGGGATGGATGATATGGTGCTGATGATGATGATGGTGGTGCTGATGATGAATGAAAGGTGGTAACCATGGCAGCAGGAGGTGTCTTCACCTGTCTCCAGATGAAGACAAAGATCAGGAGATCTGAATAAAACCACGCACCTCCTCCTCCTCCTCCTCCCTGAGGCGCCATGCAGCACTCAGGATGAACCCACAAACCCTGACGTCTCAGCGCGAGGCGTAAAACACACCCTGCATGCACGCACGCGCTCCGCTGGCGCGCAGGTGTGTGCGGTTCGTGCATGCAAAGCGCTCACCTTTCACTTGGCTCTCGTACTCTGCCAGGATTTCTTTGTCCTTCTTGCTTCTGTTCAAGTTGGACATGTCTGCTCGGCGGCTGGACGAAGACTTAATTCATAAAAGAGGAAAAATAAATAACATAAATTTTATTTCCGCGCGCGCGCGCCGCCCGAGGCTCCTTCTGCACCCGCGCACATGCTCCTTCCATCCATCCAGTGCCGCAGCCGCTCTGTGGCCCCGCGCCTCCACCGAGGAGGAGCAGCAGGAGGAGGAACCACACACACACACACGTGCACACACACGCGCTTACACACGCGCTCACAGCAGGCACAGGAGTCCGCGTTTGATGTCTTCACCCCGCCGTAACCTTTCACTTTCACACACACGGCGCGTGCGCCCCTTACGCCAGCTCTCCGCGCGTGCACTGCAGATAAAAATGCTAAATGAGTGACACGCGACTGAGCAGATGGGTGTGTTCGCGCCGTGGGCGGGGCTACGACAGTGATTGACAGCTGAAGCGACCAGTGAGTTGCGGGACTTTCTGTGAAACAATTTCTAAACATTTCCAACATTTGTTGTTGCTGTTTTTAAAACATTTATGGATTTTTGGAGCTTATTTATCTTAAATGTTACTTATTAGACATGTTGATGGTTTGGATTATTATTTAGATATATTAAGTTAGTTAATATTAGGTAATATAATGAATAATTGAAATAAGTTTTGTTTTGTTTTTTTCTCTTTGTATATCTGAGGGTATTGCTTGAATTGATTGTTTGAATGAATTTTGTTAAGAAGGGGCAGAAATTATACGATTTATTCTTCTTCTGCTGCCTTTCATTTTATATGAATTTTGTGTTTATGTTTTTTTTTTCCTTTGAAATTGTATTGTTCTTTTAAATGAAATGAAATGAATGAATAAACAAATAAACAAACAAACAAACAAACAAACAAAGCAGAAATCCTAAAACAGCCTTTTTACTTGACTGATCACAGGTGGTACTGAAAATTCAATAAAGTATACACACGTGAAACAACCCCATACATATTATTCAAACAGACAAGTTTTAATACAAATTGAAGACACAAGACCAGAGGCTGTGCTAACAAGCTTTCTAATCCAGTTCTATGTTGGGCGAGTTTCTAAGATAAATACTTTGGCATTGTCTGGACAAAAAGGGCCTTGCTTCATTTAAGTGTTTTTGGGATCCAGATCAATCCAAATAATGGGAGTCAGGATTGTACACTTGACCATATAATGTGCCGTGCTTGCCGAAACTCGCAATGCATTTCTCTCTTCAAAGTATGCTTCTTGGCCTGCTCTCGTCACTCACTCCCTCGAACCAATTTGTCATTCTAAGCCCAGCCTCGCCGCTGCCAACGCCAGGATGATAGCAGTGGGCCTTTCTGATCCAGGCAGTGGCAAGGGAGCAGGCCAAGTGTTACGAGAGCCACCCTGGGACCCCGAGCAGGCGCTTCTGCCGGCTGATGCACGCCTCCACGGCTGAGAAAAACTAGCTTTGCAGACGCTTTCGATTCGACACAGAATAGAGCTCATCTACTTTGAGAGAGCATTTGCTTTGTGCTCGTGCTTTGCATTTGGGTTTGTTTGTGTATTACATGAGCTGGTGTGCATGAGAACGTCTGTGTGTGTTGGAAAGATTAAAAGTGTACGCTTGTGTGTTTATTCATTTTTATCTGCGTGCACATGGGCAACCGGCTGCTTTTAATATAAAGACAGAAATGAGGCTAAGACTTTCTTTTTTGGTTCACAGTTATAACATTCGCCTTCTTCTGATGACCTACAGCTCTACTTTTTCCACCAGCGTCCTTCAGAGGTTCGTCTGTGGTCTACTTATTTTCACGTTTCTGTAAAGCGCACAAAGCAACAGAACACGGCTGTCACCACTTCATTATTCTTGTTCAGACTCATTGAAATGCCTGAACGCTGCTTTGCTGTTAGGCTTATCAGCAACTTTCTTAATTTACTCCTGAAGTTCCTTCTCTAGTTGGTTAAGCAAGGCATTAGGGATATTCAAATTTTTATTAGCTCCACGTGATTGATTGCCTCTCACGGTCTGACAAAACTTTCTGTTGATAAATTCAGCATCATCTCGTCAAGACGTTTAAGAGATAAGCTATGCACAACAACAAAAATACCCCTTCAAAATAAGTTTCAAATATTAAAAAAAAAAAAAAACACACACATTTGAAGACCAAACGTGTCTCTGTTGCCTTCAATTGCAGACAAGAAACTGTTTTGAGGAGCATTTAACTCTTCTCTAAGCAGAGATGCTAAATATTTTGTCTAGGCTTTTCAACTTTGATTAAACCGTGCATTGCTAATGGCATTCCCACAAAGGTAAATGTATTTATCTTGGCAATAGGCTGTCCTCCACCATTCTGCACCCAACAATCAGCTCTCTGAAAATAGACTCGCTCATTTGTCTGAGCATTGAGGCTCTATGGTAGCTCATTGAGCCAAACTGCTCTGGTTATACATTGATACCCATCTCACAAAAGCAACATCAGACTTTTATCTGTCTGAGCACAATTCAGCATTTGATTGGGAATGAATCTAGAAAGCTTCAATCAGTTCCCCTTGTATGAACACGGTTGACATGTGTGCGACTGCTCCTTGAGCGCTGATGGCAGGGACATGGGCGATTAAGGCCGGAGTCCAATCAAACCAGCTGTGTGCCATTTCCCCCGTGGTCCCTACTGTGCCAGAAATTTGTTCCACAGTAGTAGCAGGCAGACAGGCCTCGACCAAACCCCCAGTCGAGAGAGTCAGGGCCACACATGAACCTAGGACATGTGGACAGATTGGGGGTTTAGCTGTACAAATGTTTATTAGAGGCAGAGCTGCTCTGCAAGCAGAAATAATCTCATTGGTTGCAATATTCCTCAATGGAGGGCCCTTTGGGCCGAGCAGTGGAAATCTCTTGATACCTGACAACACTAAGACAGAAGGTAATGAAGGCAATTTCTTCGTTTGCAAAATTTGTGGTCAAAAAGTTTTTGCTCAAATCAATCTGGCAGCATTTTTTTTTTTTTTTAGAAATAACTAAATGTTTTAAAGGATACCTAAAACCTTTTAAACTGTGGTTCTGTTTCAAGGTTCAAACGGACAACAGTTTACCTGTTGGATTTAGCTGCTGTCTGCCTAAAACAGGTCTCTCTTGAAAATGAGTCCTCGTGACTCAATAGCTATGTTTACATGCACAAAATTTTTTGATTGGATTGAAATGTATTCAGATTAAATATTCCAAATGTAATGTTTACATGGGCGCAATCCAATCGGGATGAGCGTTTACATGCAACAGGCTTTTATTCAGAATAGAAGTACTAACATGCACAGAGGGGTAAACTTTCTTAAAAAAAAACACAGAAGAACAAGTTCTACTTCCAGTTTACTTCCGGGTTGTTAAACAAACCTAAGCACCCAAAATGGACCCACGCCATGTTTTAATGATGATGCAGACGTCACTGCACTCCCTGATTGAGCTACAGGTAATACAGATAATTTTGATCTCTTTCAAAGTTTCTAGTTCAAACGTATCACTCACCAACCAGTTTTACTTCCACGACATGTTAGCATCTAGCCAGGCGGAAATATGTAAGGCAGACATAGGTCGCACATGGGCAGTCAGGTCAATGTTCCACTATCTGAATAAAATGATCAGATTAAGTGCTTACATGCACACCATTCGGAATATGAATCGGCATAAACCACCCCTCGCATTTGGATTATAAATTAATTCAGATTGAGTTGAATCAGCTCAGAATAACCCAAATGGGGCGTTTACGGGATGCTTTTTTTTTTTTTTTTTTCCTGAATAACATAGTTAATGAGACTACCCTGTATGAACAAAGGTTTAATGAAAAATGCTTTATGATCAGGCTCATTTGGAAGAAATTAAGTTTAATTTTGAATGGATAGATGAGCTTTTGGAGAGTTTTCACAATCCCAATGATTAAATTGAGTTAAATAATAAGTAAAACAACTAAGCACTATGTGTTGTCATCATTGTATATTTCCAAACAATGGTAAAATTACTTCTCTGCAGTTGACACATCACACCTGGGATACTCCCAGGTGGAACAGTGCCCTGGGGACAATTGGGGATTGGGTGTCTTGCTCACAGACATCACGGCATGTGGGAATGGCTGGGGATCGAGCCTGGGACTTTCGGGTCTCGAGTCAGCTGCTCTGTCTCTACCGCATCTTGACCATTCAAAAAGTTGAGTTGATCTAATACAATCAATCACTTTGTTATAAACATTAACATTGCTGTTAATTATATTAATTTCACATCACATGATTATTTAGAAGAAGACGAAAAAATATAGGGATATTCTTACAGTAAGTGCACCAGGTTGCACTGAAAGTGATACAGCTGGCTGCTGCTGTTCATTGCTGTAAGTAAAACAGAACCTTTTGAAACTGGAATAGTTTTAGGCTGGCAGAAACCTGCAGTGGTTTTCCTTGTGTATGTTGCTTTGTACTGAAAATCTGGCACAACAATTTCCTGCAGGATCAATAAAGTTCTACCTTATCTTCTATAAAATTTTGGTTGTGCTTATATTTGCCATTAGCTTGTCAATCCGATTAAAGTCTGTCCATTTTTGAGGTTGTGTAGACATCTATCTGAATAACATTAATGATTAACTGCTCATAAGATTTCCACAGAACTTTCCCTCTAAAGAGCTAAACAATGGCTTTGAGGCAGTCAAATGTTCCATCAGTAAACTGCATTAAAATCTACATCAACAACATATTTAAAGATATTCACAATTTATAATTCATCCATAATGTAATCATTGTAAAGCCATAAAGTCATGTTTTAAATTTAATGTCATCATTGTATTTTAAGCATTATAACTGACATCTGCAGATTTATCATTTCCCTGCCAAATATTCAATAAAACTAAAGGCTGTTCCTTTGTTGTTGGTTTTTTTGTGCATGTGTAAATACAAGAATGTGAGCTTTCAATCTTGAAGGTAATTTTCAATATGTTTTTTTTTTTTTTACACTATGTCCAATTTGACAATCATAGCTAAAAGTGACATATTAATCCTGCCACAAAACACTCTATAAAGCCCAACAAAGACTGAACCTAATCACATTTTTGTACCAGAAGTGACTTTTTCAATCTGTGTTATATCAAACTGCGTTCACTGTACTAGGCTATTGCATTTAATGAAAAGACCCATTGCTGATGAATATTCTGAATGCAGCAACCAGTTCTTATCTTTGTTTGTACAGAAGTCACATGACCATCACAAACTCACAAGCTGAATAAACAAACCATGCAAACAAGGTCGCACTTTGACTAAAATCAATAAATTCAGTTTCTCGCCGTTCAGATGTGATGCTCTTACTAACAAACCTTTTTGGTACTGTACACTCCTCTCTATGCAAACACAGGAAGTCAAAAGGAACTCATCATGAAAAAGGAAACTAACTAGAAAAGGGGATTTTTTTTTTTTTTTGTAACTTAAGTGAATAAAGAACAGAATAATAACAAACATTACAGTCAATTGAACAACGTTTCGTTTTAGAATCTAATTTAATTTGAATTTAGCAGATCTGTTTACTGCAGCGCTTCCTTTTTGTCAGTTTACATGAAACAAAGAAAAATGTCATTGTCCAAATTAAATTAAATTATAAAGCCTTATTTTATTTTTTCCCTAGTGTACATAGACAAAATACATTTTATGATTCTGTTAGGGAATAAACCTGGATAATTAAATTACATAGAAGTAAATCAAATAAATTAAGCATCTATGTTCATTCACACTCTCCTCATCTTCTTCTCAGATTGACATGTTGAACCATCAAAAGGCTATCAAACCAAGGTGCATGCAAGGCCTGCTAAACACCTATTAGAGCGATCGATGGCGGAGGCAGAGGTTGTGGCCATGGAGCAGAGAGGATATTTGTGTCTCCCACTCTGCATTACCAACGTCTTGATATGAGCTTTATAGATTTGGACGGAGGCAGAGGAAGGCTTTATCAGCACCGACACAGAGAAACATATTAAGAGATCAGAACCCCAAAGGTCAATTGTGGCTGTGGGCAGTGCTTTATTATGGCGACCTTCTCTGTTTACACTGCACCAAAGTCAAGTGACACATTCGAAAACAAGAAACGATGCACGGTTTATGTTCATTTTGGACATTTACAGACCCCAGTCTGTCTAGAAACTGCACATTGTTGTTAATCTCTAGAACAGAAATAATTATACTTTGTTTTTATGTTGTTTGGTTTCGTTTTTTATGGTTCGCCGTCAAAGGCACGGGTGGATTGAGATCGTTTTTGCCTATGTGTTTGTGTATGAGATCTTCGGTCTGTATTGTCAGTAAAGTGCAAAATATCTCAGGAACCAGAAACTCATAACGTAATTATTGTTTGTTTATGTTCAACTCGATAACTTTTGGAGTCGGTCTTATTTTAGATGGCCACCACATCTAATATGTATTAACACAAAAATGTCTAACTCAGTCATTGATCCATCCATTGTCTTTACCCGCTTCTTCCTATTCAGGTCATGTGGGTTACTGGTGCCCATATCCAGCAGTCACTGTGCGAGAGGCGGGGGCACCGTGGACAGGTCTCCAGTCCATCACAGGTACACATAGAGACAAACAAGACAAACAACCATTCACTCTCTCACTCACACCTAGGGACAATTTGGAGATACCAGTCAGACTGACATGCATGTTTTTTGGTCTGTGGGAGGAAACCGGAGTACCCGGAGAAAACCCACATGCGTGCACGGAGAGAACATGCAAGCTCCAGCCAGAACGGTCCCCGGCTGGGATTTGAACCAGTGACCTCGCTGAGAGTCAACCGCTCTACCAACTGTGCCACTGTGCTGCCTCTAATTCATTCATTTTCACAGAAATCCAGCTATCGCTTGGTGTGGTAGTATCTGACAGCCGCACTCAACATCAACGTCGAGTGGAAACAGATTATGTAAGATACCACAAAACTGCTTGAGACTGAACAAATTATTATTTTTACGACATCAAAGGTCATGCTCAATAATCCAGATAAAAATTTCAAACAAAGTTCAATCAGATCATCGGGGCTGTTGTTGTTGTTGTTGACATGTTTCGTCCTTCATCCAAAGTATTTCATCAGTCCAAAAAAAACATCTTATCATCAGCAAACTGGTTGACCCACTATGTGAATGTGCTGCTTGTGGGACTGAGTTTGTTGTGGCTCTTTGGACTGATGAAGTACTTTGGATGAAGGAGGAAAGGCTTCAACAAAAAAATAAAATAGAAATAGAAATTGTCCAGATGGCCTGACTGAACTTTGTTTCGCATAATTTTTAAGGTTCCTCCAAAATATATAAAACTCTGTCCAATTTCAACATAAATTAAACTTAGTTTTAAACTCTGGCATGAAAAGTGCCCAGTGATATGGATTCCTAATACAGTTGTGTCTGTTTTAAATTTAAAGACATACCGGTACAGTATGCTCTATATGCAAAGTGTGTTGAATTTCTTGCTGTTTCTTTTCTTCTTTTGCCTGACAACACTCCTCACTGGGACAAATTGAGACAAATTTTTATTCCCCCTCGAGACAATAATAACGATGTAATCCTTATTCTCAGATGGAACCATTTTCTCAAAGGCGCCACTGAGGTTCTATTCAACAAGAAGTGACGGGGAGTTTCTTTTTTTTTATATTTTTTAACACACAGCAATAACAATAAGAGACAGTGTTCAATTCGTCCCACCATGCTAATCCTCTCTGATACATTTGTAACAACCGCAGCAAGAAAACTTTCTCATTCTGCTCTTTCCATTGTGCTCCTTAGTGGAATGTTTCACCAACTGTCTCCCTGAGTGAATTTCTTCAGAAAATGATAATGGATTCTTTTCAGGTGCCAGTGGGCATGAATTGAGGATGCACAGTTTTCTTTATTTATTTTTTTCCGTTCAAAGGTAGCAAGTTTACAACATTTGTGGGGGTGAGGACACAAAATGTGGCTGCAACAGCTGCTGTCCCTCTACAGTGAAATTAATGCAGCACAGATGAAAAATGATGAGCGCCTCTTAAAAAAAAAAAAAAAAAAAAAATCTCCTGAACTTCACAAGAGTCTAACACACACACACATCCCCTAAAAAAGGGAAACATTCCACATACCCGAAATACAGGAAAACACAAGACTTTTTGGAGCAAAAAAGATAAACAACTTGAGGATCTTTCCAAGGAAAAATAGAAACTATACGACCACAGTTAACGATGGTGCATAATTCTACTGAATGCTGTTACACCGCATTAATGATTGCCATCTTGCTTTCGGACAAAAGCCATTGGAAAATGTTAATTATTCCACTGATCATTCTGAATGAGTGTGGGGAAGGGAGGGAAACATGCATTCACAACTCAGACGTTCATTGTGTGAATGCTTATGAAGCGTTCACACTATTGTGATCCACTTTTCTTCCATACGTTTTTTGGCATCTTTCTCGTTCCACAATTTTTGTGCTATTATCAAAAACATTCAGCTCTCCAGGAGAGGGGTAATATGGCTTTCGGTGTTGGTGCAACTTTAGCTTTTTGAAAAATTTGGCTTTTTCTGCCCTTTTTTTTTTAATTCATGGAAAAAAATAAGTTAATTTTTCATCCTTCAGATCTTTAGATCTGTTTACAACTATTTACTGCTCCTTTCATATTCTGTTCTGGTTCAGCTTCTCTCAGCTTCCTTGTGCAAATTTAAACATTTTTTCAGCTACCGGTACTTCAGCTAATTTCAGCTGTTTTTTTCCAGTAGTTTTGTGCTCCTTTCAGGACCTTTCTAACTAAAATATTTTTGGGCTTCTTCTAACTTCTTTCTGCTAATTTCAGCTTGTCCTGCTCCTTTCAGTTTATGTATGCAAGTTTCAGCTGTTTCTGCTATTCCATCTACTATTTAGCTGTTTTAATGCTAATTTTAACTTTTTCAGTTAACTCCACCTTGTTTGCACTCATTTCAACATTTTTTTTTCAGCCTTATCAAGCAAAATGTGCTCTCTCTGCTTCTTTCTTGTAATTTGAGCTTCTTTCAGATTTTTTTGTTTCTTTTCAGCTTTTTTTTTTTTTTTGCTCATTTCAGTTTTTTTTCCCACTTTTATGCTAATTTCTGCTTCTTTCAGCCTAACTGGGCAAATGTGTTATTTCTGCTTTTTTCTGCTAATTTAAGCTCATTTTACCATTTCAGCTAGCTTTTTATCATTTTAGCTGATTTCAACCGCTTTCAGAGAATTTCAAGTTTTTCATGGTAATTTCTGCTACTTTCAGACTAATTAACTTCTTTCTGCTAATTTCAGCTTGTTATGTTCCTTTCATATTTTTTTTTCTGGAAGTTTCTGCTTTTTCTGCTATTTCCACTATCTTTTAGCTGCTTTGTGCTAATTTAAGCTTTTTTTTTTTTCAGATAATTTCAATTTCTTTGTGCACATTTCTGCTTCTTTAAGCCTAATTGGGCAAATGTGTTCTTTCTTCAATCGTCTGCTTGTTCTTCCATTTCAGCATGCCTTTTTTTAAGCTAATTTCAGCAGTTTCTTTGCAAGTTCTTCTGCCATAAACATTCACACTGCATTTTTGCAGGAGATGCATTTTCTCTAAATATATATTTTAACGTGTGTTTCTGTCTTTCAGTTTGCACTTTTTCTTTTGGAGAAGCAGTGTCTCTAAATCCGATACAGCTTCTCACTGCACGTAGCAGCTTCAAAGCCCTGCTCGATGGTCAGGCCCGTTGGTCCTCTCACCCACCTCCTGGTTGTTTGAGAAGGCCAAAGCACAGCAGTGCATTTAAACACACAGATCCAGCCCAGCGCCAGCAGAGCAGCTGCGGTTTGGCAGAGCTTCTTTCCCTGCTTTGCTCTCCTCACGCCTCACTCCTCCACTGTTTCTTCTTACCTTGGACACTGACACCCCTCGCACCCCCCAAACGCATACACACACACTGCACATCTCTTCACCCATTCCCCCCTCCATAGATCTCATTAAACCCAGATACTCATCTCTGTTTCTCTCCACACCTCTTTCTCCCATCCACTGCTAACTGTGCAGCTCTCCTCACGGTACAATTTATCTTTAGTTCCCTCACTCACATTCACTCAGTCTGTCAGGTATCTCACTCTCTACATCCCTCCAACCATCATTTACCTCCCCCCCCCACCCCCATCCCCAGCTACTCGAGCTGTCCTCACTCTTCACCTGGCTCTCCTTCCTGCCGTTCTGTGCCTCCTCACTAATTCAGCAGCTCAGCCCCTGTTGCCGCCTTTGCCTCACACTTTGCTCCTGATGTAGTGATTGATGCCAAGCGTAGGCTTTGGGCCATCCTTCCTACTGCACACGCGGGGACTTCATGCTGAAACCAGAAGGGATTCCATTACCTCAGAAAAGGAGCTGAAGTGGCTATGGGAGGTTTGGCGAACAAGCCGTGCCCACCCATGTCTGAGGGAAGGCAGACTTTGGGGCCCCTTGGTGGGGAGCATGAATTGGTACACTGGAGTGCTCATTATTGCTCTGTAGGGACCATCCTGCAGGGCATCTTCCATGTGGCTGCAGAGCTCATTACACCAAGCAGCCACGGGGCTTAAGACATCCATAAGAAGCAGAGCTTGTTGCAGGGAGGAGGAAAAAAAAAAAAAGGCAAGCGGGTGGTGATGCCCAGATTATCAGATGCACCTGTAGACCCCCGGCACCTCCTTCCTCATTGCTTTCTGTGAAGACCTTATACCCTTCCCGATGTGCGCACACACATTTCTCTTGCAGCTGTAATTATTGCAATTGCTCCCCTCAACTTCCATTCCCGAGCACAGAGTTTCACAGTTTGCCTGCTAATGAGAAACCCAAGCTATGGACCAGAGGTGTTATTTATTTATTTATTTATTTATTTATTTATTTCTTCCACGCGCTATGTGTAATATCAATTATTTAAATTAGCATGATTTTAGCACATCATGTCCTGCAAAGCACTCTCGATCTGTCTCTCTGTCTGTCTCGCTCTCTTCCTCCAGTGCTTTATTGGCATTCGGCTCACACCAGGTTCCTCTTGATGGTGGAAGGAGAGTTAATTAAGTTTTCATGTGACATGTACACCAAAATGAAAAGATCCGACGCAAATAAACTATTACTGAAAGAAGAGGTGACGCGTAGAAAAGTCACTTCTGCAAACTCTGGTGGATTATTTTGCTAGTAATTACCAATCTGTATCAAAATGACGGTGGGTAAAGATTAGAAAGGCATGATTATGGTACAGAAGCTGCAAAATTTAGCAACTTTAAATCAGCTGCACTTAGTAGCGACATTTAGGCAGCATAAAAAAAAATAATCTCCAAAGCAGCCAGCGCGTCCCTTTTCTTGCACCTGTAAGCACTTATAAAACCAGAGTTACACAGAAAACAAATCAAATGCCAATCTCGTTTATTTGCGTCAAAGGTGTTACTGCCAGTGGTTCACGCAAATGTCTAGACTTCAACCAGATGCTGACTCTGACGTGAGTTTAAAGGTGTTAGCTGAAGTCTTTTCTAAGTATTGTGAAGATGTACTCTCGGGATTATTAGAAACAAGAAGAATGCAACGTGCATGACTGAACAACTTTGGTGTTTCTTTCCTCCCTTGAACACCTCCTTGCACACCTTCAGTTAGTCAGTTGTTGTTTGAAACCAACTGTCAAGCTGTTGTCTGCACAGGCAGCCAACAAAGAGTTTATCCAAAACCTGCATTTAGTTTTTTTTTTTGTTTTTTTTTTTTTTGATGCACTCAAATGCACATTTGGTTCAGCTCACACTAGGTGATATTTTTCATTTTTAAGACAAAGCTTCCCTCTGTATCTCTTCTGTATGTGACTTCATCTTAAATAGTACAATTTGAATTATAGTCCTAATGTGCAATCTCTGTCACATGCAATTAAAATTAGGCTATTTTGTGCCACTTGTTGTACATTAGGAATCATAAAATCTAACGGAATACACAATTAAACTCCATAGCTGCCAACACTCACCACCCACATCTGTCTATCATGGCACACAGTAATTTCTCCCTAAATTAAATTAATACACCCACTTATAAAGTGTATTTCTGATTTTCTTCTTGCTCTGCACAAACAATTCCTTTTACTGTTTTGA
>JARVGQ010001175.1:17452600-17469587 GCA_031762355.1 Hypsolebias martinsi | reverse complement strand
AAACAATTCATTACTTAATTATAAATTGTATAAAAAACAACCTGCTTGGAAAGACAATGCTACTTTGAGCAATAACCCTCTTGGATCTCCATTTGTGAGTAACCGCGATGCATTTAACAGGTTCACATTTATCTATTAATAGAAGAATGACATTTAAACACCACCAGACTATTCTCCTTGTGTATGTACCATTTTCTCAAATCACCAAGGACTCTTTTCCCGAGGGGACTGATTAGTTCTCTCTCAGTTGAAAAAATCAGAAGCAACTTTGATAAGCAATTAAACATTTTCTGTTGTCAGGCTTTGTTTTATGCCTTTCAAGTATGTATTTTTGGATCCCAATCTACATAAAGACTGAATAACAGAATGTCTGAGGGCTGGTTATTGCACCTCCTCATACCAATCTCTCTTTCAGATGTTTAAAGCTCTGAATTTATGTGCAATTGTAATAAGAAAGCTATCATTATCAAATAATCATTATGAACCGACATGGAAGGGGGAAACAAAACAAACAACAACAACCAAAAAAAGTTGATTCAAAGCAGATTCTGTTCTTCTGTTTTTGGGCTGTAGACTTCAAAGGATGTGCTCTCACCACATTTACATAACTTTATATCTCTAATATGTTACGGATGTACATCGAAAACGTATTTCCCCTCTCCAATTCAATACCATAACCATACCATTGGAAAAGTGGAGATGGGGCAAATAGGTGTTTTTCTGTGGCTAAAATGAGCCAATCAATTGTCTGCACTACTGTATGGAGCACCCATTAACGGTGTCCAAACCAGCATACCTACACTTTCTCCAAAAGGTCACAACCTGTCTGACAACAGATTATTTCTATAGGCACATTATTTTTTTCCCAAATTTTTATCTGTCTGTTTATGTGCCAAACAGACACAGGAGCTGAAATGTGCAAACAACTGAAACTAATATTAAATGCCAAGAACAGTGAGTAAGAAGAGTCATCAAAAATATTGAGTACAATGCAAAAAGACTTTAATAAATTTCAGAAGCTCACACATACATAAACAAAACATTTACAATTTTCTCCACACTGGCAAATAAAAGTCAGTTACAAAGATCATGTAAGGTGCATATTGTACTTCACATTGAATAAAAGTGAGGTTTTCTGTCTCCCTTACAAAGACAAAAAGCTTTCCCAATGTATTTTTCCCTTTCCCCCAACGATCAGGTAAATCTAATTATTACACAGTGCTAAGATGCTGTGTGTATTTCATACCGTGGCGCCTATGAAGTAGTGAATATATTTGATACCATAATTTCACAAATATATTTTCTTTGAATAATAACCTGCCTCACAGAGAGGCAAAAGCATATAAAATTAAAAGCTGTAACATAGACATAGTCTGTACAATCATGACAAATTTAGACTGGGGAAAAAAAAAATCAAAAGGGCTGCTGTTCCGTGCAGTAATTTAATTTACCTATAAACAGTCTCACAGAAGGGGGGGGGGGGGGAGCCCCTGGTCCACTTTGTCTGTACATTTTGAGTGAATACACAGGTTATGTCTATATTAACATCTCTAATTCTATGGTCGTAAGTGTGTATGATGGTGCCTGTTAGGCCTTAACCTACTGAATATATTTTGAGCTCACCATTTACCAGGGATGTTGCACAGTCATGCCACTAACCCATCAAGCCAGTTACTTTTGACCACTGATTTTAGAGCATGTCATCATGAGCCTCAATTTAAAGAAAAAGCTGAATTCATGTATGCTCCACAAATGGGCCTAATGCGTTTTTTGTGTTTCTGTCACGTGCACATTTATTGCTACTTTTTTCTTTAACGTAAATCCTGGTTTACATTTGCAGGAAAATTACTTTTAGTCCTTTTTGTTCATCATCAACAACCACTGTTTGAGGATGATTATTTTTCTTTCTTTATCTTTTTTTTTTACCATCTGGAGTCATTTAAATGTAGATCTCTTGGGTAAATCACTTCTGATTTAGGAACAGAAAGCGACACACAAAAGGTTAGGCTTAGCGCGCTTTGAATCTGCCCTACATAAACAGCTTTTGATTATGACCCGAGCAGTTAGTCCCTTGTGATTGTGGCTTAGCTCAAAGTATTAAACTTGTCCTACCATTTCTTCCTGTGTAATAACAGCTTGGTGATCTTTAGCACACACATACACACGAAAAAGAAAAAAAAAAGCACTGTTGTTGTGGTTCTGTTGAGGGGCTGAGTGCATTTCTTTATCTCGTCAGTCACAATGCTATCATTGGTATCAAAAGTGGAACAGAAAAAAGGGCAAAGAGTAACAAAATGTGAGCAATTTAAGCCTACAGGTTGAAGGCATTGCAGCATAAATACATTGTAAAGAATTAAAGATATAAAACCAAAAATGTAAGAAAATAAAATGGCCACTAGGCTGTTATTATTATTTTTTTAAAACAAGGCAAATAAAAGCAGTCAATAAATATAAACACCATCAAATTTGTGATAGATATACATACATACATATAAACATACTTTACAGATCTACTGACTGTATTTGACACCTATTTTACAGTTGGGGAGCTTGAACTGGACATTGTCTTGCGAGGTTGCAGGGCAAACCCTCTGCATGGAAACAGGTATAACGTAGCATAAAACTAAAACTAGCATGAAGCATTTCGGACGTCCAGCAGATGCACAAGAGGAGCTTTATCAAGTTTCAGACAGGAACATGAAGCGCATCTTCTTTTCTGAGACGCCCCACCCGCCTGTCCCACTCCAAGTTCATCTTATGTACTCAAATGAACGAAGAGGTGCCGCTTGAGGTTGTAGAGACAGTAAAGTACTTGTTTCACCTCTTCAGTTCTTCCATCTTTTATCTTTCTCTGCCCTCTCTCTTTTCTCTCTTTCTCTTCCTCTTTAGGAAGTGGGAGCTAGAGATTGATTTTAATCCTGTGGGAGCGAGCTGTACCTGTGTCACAGAGTGTGCCATAGTGTGGTGGGTTCAGTGCCATCTCCTGAAATATAGAGAGACAGACAGATATAGGGAGATTGTGGTTACAATATCAATGAGCTCTGAGCAACCTAAGCTGTAGCCTTATTGGTGTGAGGCTAAACTGACACTGAAGAAAAAAAAAAAAAAAACATTTAAAAAAAGAAAAAGAATGGTTTATAAAAAAAGCTTTCTTCAAGGAACTGCTGGCACAAGCCATGTCAGGTTTCCTTGAAGAATGCCTGTTGTCACAAGTTTGTGTATTTTCCTGTACTTATCAGAGCATGCAATCTTTTCCAATTAGGACTCCCAATTTGTGATTTTTTTTTTTTTTTTTTTGGGTCTCCCACCACACTAGTGCAGCACTCTTCATTTCCCCTAAAAGCAAACCATTTGAATCAATTTAGGCCCACTCTCATTCGGACCCTTGCCAGTTGAGTCCTCTGATATGTACAGAAGATAACATTTTGTTGTTCCTCAGACAGTTAGCAGCACATCTGCAAGTACTTAAAACAGGGATAATCAATTGGCTCTGATGGGGCTGACGTTAGGTAGTGACTGCAGACGCAATGGCTCAACAGAAACAAGAAATAAAATAAAATAAAAAAAAAAAATCAACCAAACTTAATAATGATATCAAGACACAAGCAAGAACAATATTTCTTTTAGAATATAATGCAAGTATCTGATTCAAAAGTTGAGCTAATCTATGTTCAAGCATTTTTTTCCCTTGGCATGTAAAGGGTAACATATATGTTGAAATGTTTGTATATGTTGAATATATGTTTATAAATTATATATATTTCAACATATATGCTTGTGTTCGGGCAGCTGTTGAATATACCGTATTATTTTACATTATTAGTGTTTAGTGTACATCTTAGACCTTTCAGTGTATTGTTAGTGTTTGTTTAGCTTATATCTTAGTGTATATCAGAACCTTACATACTGTTTCTTTTTATACTTTATATTTTTGCTATTTTTGGGTGTAACTGGGAACTTGAGTACACAATTCTGTTCCACCTCGTGTACCACAAGTGATGCGAATGACAATAAAGAACCTTGAAATTAGGACCTGATTCTGGTTTATCCCTTTTTACTAAGAAGACAAAGACATTATGGGGTTTTCTCTAGTCACGTAAAGGGCAAATTAGTTCTCCCCTCCCCCACCTGATACTGGAAGCCATCAGTCAACTGTGTATGGCAGTGAAACAACTGATATCCCCAACTTAAGTTGACTGATGTTTTGTTTCCAAAAGCTTGCACTAACACATGTCATCCATCACTGATTTAAGGCAAATTTGTTTTGAAACTGACATTTTCTAAAGACAATGAGATTTGCTATAAATATTGTTAGAACAAGCACTCGACTGCAGGCTTGTCTAATTACCTGTTAATTAACTTGCTAATATTTGCTTGTTAGGCCTCTATTCTACAAAGAGCAAAATGACTTGGAAGGAAAAGTATTCAGCAAAATTAGAGCAATTACTTTAGAACAATGGCAACGTTTAGCGGATGGTTATTCTTATTTTTTGTTTGAGTTGTTTACATTTGTATATACTGTACCTGTTTAAAAAATCATATTTTTTAAAATAAATAAATAAAAAATAAAAAAAACGATTGGCTCTTTTTTGTGTTGTTTTCACCTCAGCCTGATTTTAAATTAAATCTCAATACAGTACTTGAAAGTGGAATTTAAAATCGGACTTTGATCTTGAAAATACAAATAGCTGACACATCAGGGTCATAAAATCTTGGAATATTTAACATATTATAAACAGAATGATTGTGAACTCATTTGTTTGTATTTTCTCAATGTTTTATTTTTAGTAATGCATCAAAATTGAATTAAATACACTCCACTATAATGCACAATAACTTTGTTCTCTAGACTCTTATACTTGCTATTTTATCATAATTCATGTATTAATAAAGCAACTAGATAATTCAATAACTTATTTTGCTTTAAATCTTATTGTTACACGTGTCTTTTTTATGTATTTTTTTTTCTCAGTGTGATCAAGGTGTTATGATGTAATTGGCACATATCAATGACTGACCTAATACTGCAACACCTCCACAATCTGTTTTACAAAAACTAGTCCGCACATGAATTCATGTCCAAAGGAAGCAAAAAAAAAAAAAAAAAAAAAAGTCCCCATTACTCTAAAGATCATCTAATCAGAGCGTATTTTATATGTATGTGATACTAAACAGCTCTAACAATAACATCATTACTTTGCAGGAAGTTCAACCATAAAGAAAAAAAAAAGTTTAATAAAATAATTAATTAACCATGTGTTTCTGTAAGTGTGATGTCTGAAATTAGTCAAGAAGTTATTTGATTTGTCCTCCTCAAACGCAAATGTTCTAAGAGCTCCTCATCACTGGAGGCGAACTGACCTCTAATATCAAAGGGGGTAGGGGTTAAAAGCAAATGATGAGACTTGGGAAAAAAAAAAAAAAGGATAGAAACGGTGGGGTGGCATTTGCAAATACTGTTCTTGTCGTATAATGAAGCCATGTGGTGGCACAAATCTGGAGTCTCTGAAGTATTTTTACAAGCTTTACTTCTTACCAGCTACATCTGTAAAGTCCCTGAAAACATTTTGGTGCCCTTCAACTATAATTATCATCTATGTCCCCCCTTGATTGGTATTCCATGGGTGGGATTTTTGTTTATGAGATATTTTCACCAGCATTAGGTGCATGGCGGATCACTGCAAAGTTAGTAAAGCATTGTCTTTCGCTTTGATGAAGGAAAAGGGGAAAACTTAACAACGTCCCTATGATCTTTGCTTTTGGAGTTCTGGCATTAAGGTTGCACTGAAGAACGACAGAATGTCTGGCGCTTAAAGAACAAATGCCGCTTTGGTTTTAAAAACAGCACTTCAAATCATCTTGACAAACTCCAGAGCGCTCGCGCATTCTTTTTGCCTCATCTAATAAAAGCAAGAACCACATCTTTTGAAGAAGTGCTGTTTTCAAGTGTTCTTCTTAAGACTTGGAAAATAGAGGGTTTTGTTCTAAGAAAGCACGCAGATTAAATCAAAGTGAGCTGAAGTTGTAATTGGGCCCCAACAAACAGGGCTTCTGGTCATCTACCTCACATCACTTGAACATGAATCGCCCAAGGATAGTTTGTGGCATTCCTGATAATCTTAAAGGACGACTGTTTCCCCCCCACTATTCCTTATCAGCCTTATTCGCAAACCAATTACGGTGATTTTAATCATACTGTATTACAAGTGATTAACCCTTTAGTGCATTTAATTAACCTTTGCAACCACTGATTCTCATCGGGCATAGCTTCATGCTATTTTTTTCCGTGACACAGGCTTTAAATAAGCACATTTTAAACTGGTGGGAAATGTAGCATTTAAAGTGGGAGGATTCACTTGTCATTTGCTTAAGGCGACATGAAAATTAGATATGCTGTCGATGTAACATCACTAAGGATGGCTCTTGGTAAGTATATCCACTGAGAAAACATTTTGTATTATTGTTTTCAGTTGTTGGTATCAAACTATGAGACGATTGTGCACATGAAACCTGTTTTCAGCTAGATGAGTGAATAAATATACCTTGGAAATAATGAGATACAAACATAGCCTGAAGATTTGGAAGAATGTTTACTAATCAAGTATTCATAGATTTTGAAATTATCAGTACAAAAATACTACACTCTGATCAGCAACATAAGCGGAAATCAATTTAAGTCTGTGATGCATTAAATTCGCAAGGGATAATAATTCAGAATTGTTGAACACAAACTGAATATTTCTGCATCTGCTCTGGAAGTCATTACGTGTAAGAAGGGGAAAATCATACTGACAACTTGACAGTGTGTCGTATAAACACATTATGGATTAAATCTTCAGTACCAGGGGCATGTGGTAGGCTTATGTATGATGCAGCATGGCAGGGCATAGCTTTTAACTAGGGTTTCAAATAAAAGGTGGATGAGAGAAATGACGATCAGCTCTGTGTGGGTGTCTCCACAAATTAGCCTAAGTACTACACTTTACTGGATCAACAGTCATTTACAACAACTATTCTACGAGAAATGCTTGCTCCGTGTCACACAAAAAAGATACCGTGAGTTAAAAAAAGCACAATACAACCAGAAATGTAGAAAACATTGAGCAACATGAAGCTGAAGACACAAACAAGGGGAGAGCACCGTGTGAAATAAATAATGTTCTAAACACATTATTGATGCAATATTGTGAAATTGACCTAGAAATGGATGAGTGGCAGTTATAATAAATATGATCAAAAGTAGAACAGAAAAACAAACCAGTGCAACAACAACAAACAAATCTAAAAGTAATCCTTAAGAAAATGTAAAAATAAATAAATAAATAAATAAATGAAACTTAGTTGACTGGATGCTCGAGGTAAAACCACAACAGTGCATATGCCAGTATGAACAAAATGATTACCTGTGCTCAGGCAGCCTTATTTAATTAAATTGTGCTGACAGCAGGTCAATTATATAATCATACATTAGAAATACAACAGTGAATATTTTTCGGTGTCAAGCACTCACTAAAACATGTCAAAGTGAGAAAGATTTGTGCTGAGATTAGTCTAACTCTAGATCAGCAAATTTAAGCCATGCAAAAGAGGTTTCTACATATGCCATTTATAACAATAATTGGGGTCATTAAAGAAGAACATTTATGGGCTTGGTGCAGGGTTGACCTGGTAGGCTTTTTATGGACTATTGCTCCCTTGGTGTTTAAGTATATTGGTCTCAAGGCTCTGCATCACCTTGATCCCTATGACCCCCCATCCCATGTCCCAAGCAGTACTCAGTCTTCCAAACAGCACTGGGCTTTGGCTGTCAGGACTAAGTAAGGCCACCTCTACTTACATCTGATTTACATTTATTTCCCTTGCCAGCTTTTATTTATTGGGGCACTTCACATTTGGCAAGTATCTTTTAGGGAATCATAAGCCCTTTGCTGCACCTTAGTATTCAACTGAGCCTCACTTTCATACAGCCTCTCTGGCACATTTTAAGACTATTTTAAGGACAGAAACCAAAAAAGGCTTTGGTTATTTATCAAGCCATTCTAGCACACCAAAAGCTTTTTTTGTGTGTATATTTCTGCCATTTATTGGCTCAAAATGGGCGTATTTCACACTTTTTGGCTCAAAGAATACTTGATGAGCAGTCTTTAATTCTTTTTCTATGCATTGTTTAACATATTTGCCAGATAGACACAGCTTCATCTGCTTTTGATCTCAAATTCAACTGTGGAGTTCAATCCCTGCCCCCTATTACAAAACCCTCAAAATCAAGCTATTGCCTCCAACTATTCACAGCTGAGGTAATAATATATAAGCATTATTATTCTTGTTATTACTGAAACTTTAGAATATCAAATTAACCTCAACTGTACTTTTGCATTGAAGTCATGGCTGCCCACAAAGAAGGGTGAATTAGAGAATTAACAGATACTGAGAAATCTGGACTATTAATTGTGACAAAATATGTATCAGTTCCCATTTTATGTGCAAATGACATTCATGTAGACACGGTCATGGTTTGTGTGAGAAATTCCCCTGTCGTTATACCTCCACCTCCCCTCTTTCACATCATCTACTAAGGAACAGCAATGGGAGTGTGAGTGGGGACTAGTGTGGGTGGGTTTAAAAAGGAAGTCATGAATTACCTGCCGGGTGGTGATTTGCCCTGCAGTCTTGAATCCCCCCTGACAGCCGCACCCTGAGACACTGTACTGGTCGGAGCTAGTCGATGAACACTTGGAAAGTGAGTCACAGCCCACCACAAATGTGTTGTCCAAGGGGAGTTCCTGGATCACGTGGTGTTTCTTAGGGGCCACAGGAGTTTCTGGTTTGATTTGAAATGTAGGCTGAGGGGATGCAGACTTGTAATGCTTGGCTAAATCTGGGCTGTCAGGTTTGAAGGTCGTGGGTGTGGTCGCCCAATTGTATTTTCCCATGGTTTGCTCCTCCAGCTCCACAGGGAGATCCAATGTTCCATTAACATGCTCATGCGTGGGGTCTTCAGGCTTGGATTCATCTATGGTCACAAAGTTCAAGAGAAGGCTCTTAGGGGATCGCTTCTTTCGTTTCTTCTTTTTTTTGATCTGACGATTTTCTTGATTGGGTGACACCCACTCCCCACTCTGCTTGCCCTTCTGAACTACTTTATGTCTGGGTGTCTGCCGGCATCGCACCAAGGCAGTAACAAATATCACCAAGATGACAGTCATGGTCCCTGCTATGATAGCAATTACAACAATTACATATCCATTCGCTTGAGGTGTTACCTCATTGTCCCCTATGTTACGATCCAGCGGTGTTTCCATACTTTTCCGCAGCTGCTCTTGGATAAAGGTAGCATTTGACACAGTGTCATTGACAAACAAGTGAACAAGAGTGATAGCGTGTAATGACTCAGGCTGGCCTAAATCTTTGACCTTGACTACCAGCCTATGCAGTCCCTGATCAGCTAATACTATTTTCTCCTGCAGAGTTATGTTACCTGTTGTTTTATCAATGGAAAAGAGACCTCGAGGGGAGACCCTAGAAGTGATGATTATGCTGCTGATAATACTGTAATGCAGCTCAGCATTCATACCTGTGTCATTGTCAATGGCAAACACTCTGGTGACCACAGAACCAGGGGTGGTGATGGTCCGCACTAGGTCATATGAGTAATTGGAGGAAGGGATAACAAACACAGGGCGATTGTCATTCACATCCACTACATTAATAGTGACCTTGGCATAAGAAGTGCTGGGTGGCTGCCCTCCATCAACTGCTTTGACCATAAATGTGTAGGAGCTTTGCTGCTCCCTGTCAAATGTGATGTTTGGTTTAATCACACCCGTTTGTGGATCAATGATGAAATTGTCTTTCCCATTCAAAATAGACAGGGTTATAACAGCATTATCTCCTGCATCTGCATCAGTCACTGTGATTAAGCCTACAGTGCCATAGAGAGGTAGGTTCTCAGGCACATAGAAGTTGTATTCAGGGTGTGTGAAAGCTGGGCTGTTGTCATTAAGGTCCTGGACAATTAGCCTAACGGTGACGTTGCTCAGTTGGGGGGTTGAACCATTGTCTCTTGCCATGACAGTGAATGAGTACCTCTCCTGTTTCTCTCTGTCTAGTCGCTTCCCAACAGAGATAATTCCTAACTGCCTGTCTACATTAAACCCATCAGGTGCATCAGGGCCAAGAGTATAAATAATCTCTGCATTATGCCCACTATCTGCATCTGTGGCACTGATTTTTATTAGCTGTGTTGAAGGGTCATTGTTCTCTGGTATGGAAAGCTGAATTTCAGGCTGAGGAAAGATGGGTGCATTGTCATTCTCATCCTTGATTTTAATTAGAACCATAGCTGAAGTGTTCAAAGGAGGTGTCCCTCTATCCGAGGCCACTATCTTAATAGCATATTCTCGAGTTGTCTCATAATCAAGAGGAGCAGCTGTCTCTAGTAAGAACTGATCATTAAAGACTGGCTTCAATCGGAAAGGAACATCGTGGTCGGTGTAGCAAGCCACTTTTCCATACAGATCTGCATCCTTGTCAGTAACAGTAATAAGGGCTATTTTGGTATTGAGGGGTGCATTCTCAGACAGAAGTACAGTCCCGTTTACCAGGTTGATAATGTAGCGAGTGTCTATGGAGGGCACATTGTCATTGACATCAGTGACATTAACCATCACTGTAGCTCTGGATGGGGTGGAGCTGCCATCACTTGCTAGGACTATGAGTTTATGTACAGGAGTTACCTCCCTGTCCAACGGTTGCTTCACAGTGATCAGCCCAGTGGAACTGTTGATAGCAAAATGACGTTTGGTTGAGAAGGAGACCTGGTTGCTGAAAGCAAAGTGGATTTGTGCATTCAAACCCAAATCTGCATCTGTGGCATGAAGCTGGGCAACTGACGTCCCCATTGGAGCATTCTCTGGCACAGAAACCTCCAGCTCACTGTCCTTGAAGATTGGACGATTGTCATTGACATCTGAGATGGTAACTTGGAGAATAGCAGTGCTAGACTTGGGTGGGCTGCCACCATCCTCCACCTTGATCTTCATTACAAAGGTGTCTTTTTGCTCCCGGTCAAGGTTCTGCTGAACAATCAGTTGAGGCCACTTGTCACCTTCAGGGGTCTCAATGATGTCCAAGCCAAATTCATTGACACTCTGAAATGACAAAACAGTTTTGGGAAATTACACTGTGTTTACTTGTAAACAATACTGAATACCACATAAGCGTTAAAGTAAACATTTTAATGTTCACAGAAAGACCCCCAAAGAGTTTCAGACAATATTTTGTTTAGTGTCAGTAAGTTCATTCCCTTTAAAACACAAATGGTCAATACTTTGGAGAATAGATTTAATAGATTAATTTACTGCTTTTTAGCCCTCTCATCAAATTTCCTCTGCCTTTACTAAAATGATATTCCACTTTATCCTCCTATCTTGTGTCATGATAGAACAAAGCAGGAAACCTTGCACTATTCCAGTTTTGTTTACAGAGAGAAAAAGACTGACAGAAATGGAGACACTTCAATAAACATGCATTTAGGTACACTGCAAGACCACATCATCTTAAACCAAAAGAAGAGTAAATCTAAAACGTGACATGTTAAAAAGTATTTTTGCTCAAGAAGAGCCAAGTCTATGCAAAAGTAAAGCTGGAAGAGAGTGAAATGAACTGGATCTGCAATCTACATGAGGAACCGGAAAAACTGGCAGTAGTTGTTAGGAGTAAATGCCTTCCTTATGTTTACAATAAATTTTGTATGGTAAGAACTTATACATCAGTGGCGAGAAAAAAAGGAATAAAGCAAGTGAGAGATGGAGAGGACAGAAAAAGACATGAAAAGGAGAGCAGGGGGAGAAAAAAGAAGAAGATCAAGCCTATGAATGAGCTGCATGCACATTATGAAACAAAGAAGCCCTTTGAAGCTCTCTCAGTCAGAAGCAGTTTCATGGTAAAACAAGAAAAAGCATCCTCTTTAAAGAGATAAGCTTCATGCTGCACATAATGTTGGACGAGATTACTCTGTCTAGGCACAGCTATCAAATGAGATTAAGATATGTACATTCTTGGTATTCAAGGGGGGACCATTTTAACCAAATTGCAAGCACAAGAGTGTGCACTATATTTCAGAATGTAGAACTGTTCCTATGCCAGCACAGCGTTGTAGCCGGCGCAAGAACGTCCAGCATGTAAATTATTGTGTACTCTGAAAAATTGCATGCAGAGGGAGTGTTGTCAACACGTTAGTGATTGACGGAACTACTTAAAACAGCCAACACTGCAGCAATGATCTTTCAGACCTTATTTAGGGATCCTTCTGGCAAGCTAAAGTCATCCAGGGATAAACATATATGGCATACAGAATATCAAGAAATTGCCATATGGCTTAACTCTGCTGAATATTTATATACAGAGACAGAAAAATGACTTCTCGCAAAAGTGAAAGGTCCAAGACAACGTTCTGGGGACTGCATTGTTATCAGCTATTCCATCCTTGCAGAGCTCTTCAATCCTCAGTTGTTTGACTAGTTCATTGATTCTGCAGAGTAGCTCAGTATCTGTGCAGTGATATTTGGAAAAGCCTGATAATAGTCGGATGTTGAGTTAGCATGTGTCAAAGGGAATGTTGCACAGTGATTTATGAGCTAGCAGTTCCACTGTGCTTTTGTCTTGGTTTCAGACAATTTTACAACTGACAAGACAGCCCTCACTGCATTTCAATAAGTTGAAGAAAGCTTTCTCTGCGGGTGTGCATTCTTCTGAATACAGAATTAGTCTGGTGGATTGTGATAAGATCTGGAGCAGGCTAAGAAAAGGCCAAACACTAGCATGAATCACTCACTTGAAACCTTAAGGCTGAGCAGAAAGGACAAAACACTTAATGGCTAAGTGTGCGCATTATACCATTCCTTACTTTTCCAGCACACAAACAATGTATATGTATACGCTTTCTTGAACTCATTAGAGTCACTTCTTGTTCCAAATAACAGGACAATGGACAATGTATGCTTTAATGAGAATTGGTTCATTTCTATGAAAATGACTGAGGCACGCTAACAGAAGCAGAGATGGCTGATTAAAAGAAAATGAACATGCTGAAGAACCCTTGCTTGACAAACAGTACCAAAGATTATCACAGCCTCCATCTTTCTCAGAGACTAAGATTGAACTGTGAACACATCAGGAGGATGATAATCACTGTGGAACCCATCAAGAGGACAGACTGATGAAATCATTTACAGGTTTTGCATTTCTTCCTTTTGCTGATATAAACTTACTTTTCTCTTACACTTCTTTTTTAATTTCTGTCTATCCCTTATCCACGTTTTGCTGCAGGCAATGACGCATGTGAATAATTAGAACAAAAGACGCTGGGAATTGTCTCATTTTGCCATCCTCGAGAATGCCGTGCCAACACAAGACACAAGGAAAACGTGCATAATCTCAACTTGAGCTCTCTGCTCACCAATCATATATATTTTCTCATATAGTTAGACGGGAAGGAATTAATCATATTGTTCTTGCTACCTCAGATCAAAGCTTGCATAAAATTATTATCTTTGAATCATTATGTGAGGAAAGTTGGTCTTACTCAAACACAAAATCTATTACATAAACTAAAAACAAAGTTAAATTTCAGAAAGAGACATATGAACAAAGTTGCCACCTGGAAATTACTTATGGGAAAATCTGGGTTTGTAGCACAGAGCTAAATGTAAATGTCCTCTATAAAATAATTTTATCAGTGAGGCCTAAAAATATGGTTAGATTTCAAAAAATATATTTTTAATTTAAAAAAGCAGACAAAACAACTAGACTTCTGTTCTGAAATTGAAGACGTTTCTCTTCTCACAAGATGTTTCCTCACAAACAGCACTAGAATAGGAAGTGAAACATCTTCAAGAACAAATTGAAATCCAGTCTTTTCTTTTCTTTTTTTTTTAAATTTTATTTGTTTGGGATTTGCCATGCTTTGATGGACAACTCAGACAAGTGCGTTATGTGCAAACTTATTTCTGCTGTCCTGTTTATCAAAAACCTAACACTAACCATGGCTTTTGCAGCCTTGGACGATTACTTTGGATAATTTCTGTGTAATTCACATGATGTAACACTTGGCTGCAATGATGGCTGTGTATGGGCAGGATTGTCAACCATTGTGTGTAGAGCTGTAACACTGTGTACAGCAAATGAGCTTTCATGTACATTTTGCTTTGAAAATGGACCAAAAGGAAGCGACTGTGTTTGTTTTTCTTCATATGTAAGTTGACAACGTGGACAGGTAACGTGAAGTGGCACATCACTGAACATGGCTGGCCGACTGTGCTATAGCATGGCAGCAATTTCAAAACTGTGCCCTGAACAATACAAGACAACTAGACAAAATGTCACTCTTAGGGGGCTTCTGCGTAAAATCTCTCAGAGACCAAACAGAGATAGACCATGGGTGGCTTAGTAGCCAAGAGCTATTCTAGGAAATGCTTGCACAGTCATTCCACACTAAACCCCTGGCTTTCTGCTGCACTTCTGAAATAAATGGCACCAAAGGCTGAAAATGTCTTTGGCTCTTTTAATGTTTCTTCCTACGTTTTACTCATATAGAACCTGAGACATTAATCTCAGGTACAATGAGGATATAATGACAAGAACTGAGTCAGGGACGCAAAGCCACAGATGCTGCTAAATGAATGAGTAGGCACAGGGTTTAGAGAGCTATATATTGTGAAAAGGGCAAAGAAAATGATTGCATATGATCATTATAATGAGTTGAACATTTGGTTGGTGATTTTCCAGGCATGAACAATTCAAGTCGTAGCAATGGAGATGTCATGCCAGCATGGAGAGATTATAAAAATTAGTAAGCGAGGCAAACAGCTATTGGTCTGTTCATCCCATCACAGTGTTGACGCCATCTGAGACTTCACAGAGTTCCCAATTCTGTCAATGAGCTTTCACATGCGTTTAAGACATCTCCCAGAGTGCTAGCATACTCCTATTTAATTCAATTTAATTTGTTTGTGCTAATGCCATTTGCAGTACACAAAGCATTGCATTTTGCATAGATTGTTCATGCAGCATTTATTATACTGTCTCACAATGTAGAATTTACATCTGACTCCATTAGGCAAGAGATAATATTTCACTGCACTTTAAAAGAGAATCAATTAGATGAATGAAGAAAAAAAAAAAAGCTTTTCATACACCTACAAGAGGCATCTGTTAACATAATACAATGCATTCCTTTTCACCTGCCTTTAATATACTACACTTTGTTTAGTACATGTAACTTGCAGGAATTTGGATTTGGAGTGTTTGTGCTGTGTCTGCATTCTTCCCTGCACATCCTCTGATACACACAGTGAAAGCTCAATCTGTTTTTTTGTTTTTTTTTCCCCTTCTCTCATATTAAAACTAAAATAAAAATATTAATAGTTGGTATACAACACTTCTGGTTTCACAATGTATTCCACTTTATGTCAAAGGTGGTTATATTTTTTAATGAGTATTTAAAATTAATTCAAGTATATAAATGCACAAAAGAGTGCGACAGAATTGGGTTCTGTAGCAGGTTTGTAAACTAAGCAGGTCTGGAATCATAACACATGAAATTTCAAAATAATATGAGCACCAGCTAATTAAAAATGGTAAATTAATCAGACCTGGGGCAAACACATGGCCTGCTGTAGGCAAAACAGTGTGCCAGAGCTCTATCAAAACCATGTTTGCTGAATATTCTTCTATTACTGAAGACAGTCATTTGATTATTTGAAAAAGCCAATTAATTTTATACTTTAATTCATTTTTCCAAGCAATTAGTAGTCCAAGACACATCACTCTATTGGCCTTTAGTTTATCAAACATATGACTGTGGAGGAGCTATTTTCTTATATTTCTGAAACTTGTTTAATAGTTTTTATTCTATTGAATCTTTGACATTATTTATCACTGTTAGTGGTGTAGATCATTTGTAAGTTAAATTTTCATTCTTAAACACTTTTTTCTGCCAAGGTCAGAGTAGCAAATGCAGCAAAAAATGAGATAAATGCAGTTGGCTTAAGAAAAAAAGTATCAGAACTCCAACAAATAAACTATTCTATACTTTTCTGTTGAAACAATACAGGCAATATTACATACTGGAATTGGCAAACCTCTTGGAACCTTTTAATATGAATGTTCTTCAACATGTAATTTCCATCAATGTGAATACAGTCTGGTGTGTAGCAAGATGTTCAAAAGTTTTAGGCATTTTTAAGACAAACCGTTTTATGGAAAGATTAATGGCAAAAGCCAAACTGAAATAGAGGAATAAATAACACTTGCTGCTTTTTGATTAACAAAAATATTTTATGAAATGCTAATTGAAACTATTTTCATCATAATAATTCAAAACAGGTATATTTTACTATTTGTAATCTTTTTTGGGGGGGAGGTGGTTGTGGGGTGGGGTTATCGTTATATGGGCTATTTTGTTGCATCTGGATTAGCACAGCGTACCATCGATGATGGAACTCTAACTGCTGAATCATTTCATCAATTGATGAATAAAACAAATACCAGAACACTTCATGTCTCAATAAATAGCAAACAAAAGCAAAACGAGGGTCTAAAATGCTAAGCCGTTCCCTTAAAAACTGCATTATTTTAAAATGGCCTATACTGTATAGAGCCTAAAGTTTGATTTCAAAATGAAAAAAAAAAACTTTTATTTAGCAGTTTATCATAAAGTTGCTCTTTATAAAGGGCTGCATTTGTTTAAAGTTAATGCATGAGATTCATTTAAACATATTTGCTGGGGTTTTACAGCAAAATAAGCTACACGCTAAAAGTTTCTTTATGACATATAGAAAGAGTGAGTCTTTTTGTTAATCAAAATCACAGTATACAAAGCAGGAGACATCCAGAATAAGGTTTATAAATACAGGGGGTCCCCGGTATCCGGCTGTCTTGGTAACCGGCTGTTTCGCGTATCCGCCCCCCCCCCCGCCGGGGGGGG
>JARVGQ010001175.1:17227138-17241248 GCA_031762355.1 Hypsolebias martinsi | reverse complement strand
ACTTATTATTTTTTAATGAAAGTTTCTGTTAACTTATTATTTTTATATTTGATTGTTTCTGTTCAGTGCCCTGAGACGACTTCTGTTGTGACTTGGCGCTATACAGTATAAATAAACTGAACTGAATTGAAGTGACATGTATTTTTAACCCCACCTACAAAAAGAATCAGAATCGAGAATTGAAAAGAATCGAAATTGACACAAAGAATCGGAACCGGAATCGCTCAAATTCAAACGATGCTCAACCCTTGTCATTGCCCACTATATTGTTGAACACTTACTCCTGTTAAACTCTTGTTTCCATTTTTTTGTCTGTGTGGACAAAATTACTCTCAGTTCAATGAATTTTGATGTGGCTCAATGATTTGTTGAGTTGTCAACCAGTTCTGTTGCAGATTTAAAATGGTAAATGGACTTTACTTATATACTGTTTTTTTTTTTTTTTTTTTTTTTTCGGACTATAAGGCAACTTAAAATCCTTTAATTTTAAAAAAAAATCAACAGCGAGCCTTACAATCCAGTGCGCTTTATGTATTCATTCTGGTTGTGCTTACTGGCCTCGAACCAATTTTATGTGGTTATTCTGAATGAGTTGAATAAAGTTTGATTTATGTTTTGTTTTGCTTATTGAAACTTGTAATCTGGTGGAAAAACAGACCCATTCATTGATTTTGCGCCTTATCGTCCAAACAATACGGTACTGCTATCTTATCAAAATACTCCAAGCTCTTTACACTACAATATGTGCTCTCATTTACCCATTCATATGACACTCTACTATATTTCTACAAAGATAATCTGACTCTGTAGAGATTAGGGATGCACAATATTGGACTTTTGGCCGATATACGATAGGCCAATATGTTAAAACTTATTTGGCCAATAACCAATGCTGATACCAATATTTTATATACAGTTAGTCCTCGACTTACGACATAGATCCATTCTCACGTTGCGTCGTAAACCGAATTTGACGTAAGTCGGAATGTACGTAAATACATATGATGTACCTGTTTTACCAAGCGCTTAACCAACTTTCGACATAAGCCCATATGATGGCCTTCCTTTTCCTCGATGCACTGCCATCAGAAGAGTCCTCCTTGTGTTTTGGGAGCCATAATGAAGGGCTAATGGAGAGCTAATGGCCTACTGGGATGCTAGTGACGCTGTCCTCCTCCATACAGTATGTATTCCTCCGCCGCTGCACCGCGTAACTGTATTCTTCCGCCGCTGTGCTGCCGTGTTACGACGTTTAACGACGTAAAACCGTCATAAAACCAACATAAAACCGGAGTAAAACCGAAGGTGACCGCGTAACGTGAATAAGGGAGATGCCGTCATAAACTCAAAAGTAAGACGAGACCGTCGTAACCCAAGGACTACCTGTACTTCCCTTTGTCAGAACATAGCCCTCTTATTTAGGCTTATTTGCTACAAAAATTGTATAACAGCTGGAAGAGCTGATGACATATATTCAGTAACAGCCATATATTAAAGGAAAAGTGTTAATTGTTATTTATTAGCATTAGTCACCTGCTGTCTCACTTGTGGAGGCTTGCTCTGGGTTCCTAGCTGCAGTGTGGGATCCTCTGCACTCTTGTGCATGAAGGACAGCCTTTTTAAGTTAAAAGTTTTTGTCTACCCACTGTGCCGTAAGACTAATCATTCCAACGGTGCTAAAACGATGTCCAAATGTCTGTCGTAAAACTCACCCAACAAGTCATCCTACCAGCTATTAGCTTCTCAATGATGTCAGAAATGACTGCTTGTAACTTGGACGTTTCATCAGAAAAATATCTGACTGCAGACGTCGTAGCGAGGCTGAACGTAGTCCATAAATCTTCGGAAACAGACATCCTCACCAACGAAAAATAAAACCTCCACACGCTGACTTTTTAAATTTTCCTCTCCGCCGTGAGTGCGCGTGACATCATCGAGTCACACTGCCATTGCAATGCCATCACGTTGTGTTGCCGCTGCAGGCAAAACAGCGCCTTTTACTTTGTATTTTGGCAAGTTATTCTAATGGAATGTCTGATGTCCAATATTGAAATTTAACGCTAATAATGGCCGGTACCAATACCATGCCGATAATATTGTGCATCCCTAGTAGAGATTACACAGTGCTTTATCACATCCATACACCAATGGGAAGCATATTGGAGGCAATGAGGAGTTAAGCGTCTTACTCAGGGACACTTCGGCATGTGACTGCTGGTGGAATCGAACTCCAAACTCTCGTATCGGATGACTGTTCTAACCACTCAGCCACAGCCACCCTATTAAAACCCAATAATGCACTTTTTTTTTTTTTTTAAGTACTGTAAATTTAATGCAAATGTGAGACTAAAGAACAATACAGCAGTGAAGAGATGCAAAGTAACACGTGTGAAGAAGAAAATCTTCTCCATCCCTGTTGACAGCTCAGTCCTTTTTCCTCTATAATCACCAAAGGGCTCCACAAGCACAGAAACATCTGCATAGCCCAGAAACCTCCTCAGAAGAGCTGAATATTGTCTCAGGGCGATAGAAGGAAGCATAATCAGAAGCTGAAGCTTTGTTCATGCACACAACGCCATACACAGTGCCTCGCCTCTGAGTTCATGTGAAGCCATGTCACATCACAGTAGGGATGTGAGATCCTCCATGCTCTAATTGGGATGCAAGAAAAATGAATTTTACAGTTATGACCATTCTGATATTTGCAGCCGGGGCCAAGTGACAACACATCTCATTATACGTAAAGAAAGACTGGATCTTTTTGCGATCATAGCGAGGCTTTCTAGCAAAGAACCCATTTCCTTTAGAATTCAACAATTTATAATGCATTAGTAATAATTTATTCTGACAGAATAACTAACTTTTTAGCTGCCACTCTGGCTGACTTTTGATGCATTTCCACTATATGAATTTGTTCTCATCAGGAAACATCAGTTTGCAGTTATGAGCGAAATATGATCATTTTGAATTCAAATGGGATTATTTTTTAATGCACTTCTGATGGTTTATCATAAAGTCACTGTAGAAAATTAACACAGATATCATTTTTACCAGTTCTCCTTGGAAAATGGAAACCTTATTATACTTATCGCACGCAATACCGCTGGCTGTAAATGAGTCATTACATTGAAATTTCATGCTGCCAAGATGTCACACACCCTTCCAGAGAGCTCAAGTTTGAAGGAGCTTGTATCATGATAGTCCTCAGATGACAACACCACAGCCTTTTGTCTGCTTTATCCAGTGGGTTAAAAGCATCACAGTGGGAAAAAAAAAAAAAAAAAAAAAAACAGACAGAGACGCTTTAATTTTAAATCACATCCATATCTTCTGGAAGCGGTTTTGTCATGATCATTTTCTTTTCACATCACATCTGTCCCATGCAGTGGTTTAACCGAGTGATTATTTATGAAGCAAAGACCACAGATTCTTTCCTGCAGCTGTGCAGGACACCCTGTCATAAAATTATCAGGAGCACAAGACAGTGAACTAAAAAATGCTCACTGCCAGGGACTATCATAGTCACCGGTTGCAAATGCATCCAGCTCTGTCATGCAGATAATCATCCTTCTGCTGCAGGAAATCACAAGCCGACATGGTGGTGGGTGTTGGGAGGGCATTGGGCGATTGGACAACCCGCGACGATACCCCTCCCCCACCTTCACCAAACCTGTCAAGAGGCCCAGTACTATCCCAGTTCACCAGTGTGACAAGAGTGACCCAGAGCCTGTGATCCTTACTGCCTTGCATCAGTGGACCCTCGCAGGCCTAATCTGAAATGAGCATCGCAGTGGCAGAGTTCTGCGGCACTGGAGGCCACATGGAGAGGACAGGTCATTACTGCCGTGCCTTTCAAAGAAAGCTCTTCGCAGTTCTGCTGCCCTTCTCCACCTGATCACACTTTTTATGGCGGCTGAGGGCTTTTTTTGAGGGGGGGTAAAGCCTACCTATAAAATATTGCTCCCAAGAAAGCCAGATCTCCAGTTTTTAATAAACGTATACAATGCATGTTACACTGGGACTTCTAAAATGCTGTCACTAGAGAAAGGAAGAAAAATCATCTTTTACTGGTTGATTCCTGCCTGAGTGATGACATCTTTGGATTTCATAGTTTCACATTCCCATTTGTTCTTTAATAACTATCAAAGAGCATGGCAGTGAATGCAGAACATTTCTATAGGTCCTCCGATCCCCCATCCTTTTTATACTTCATTCCTTCTTGGTTGTGTCTTTTTTTTTTTTTTTTTTTGCCTTTTAAGAGGCAAGAAGCTGGCTGGGTTTGTCAGTAATGGTTGATAACTAATTCATTGGTCGACTCTCACTTTCAAAAAGCCAGGGGTTTTCATCTTATTTCCCACTTTACAAGTTTTACTTTTAATCTTTTACTTAGTTGGTCTTTCTGGATGCTGAGTCCCAAGCTAAGTGAATTATATATTCTTCCAACAATAACACTGTCGCTACAAACACATTTCATCTTCCGACTTGTTATTCCCAAGAGATAGAATGCAAACGCTCAAGAACATTAAAAAAAAGAAAGGAAAGTTCTCTGTGTGTGTGTTTGTATTAGTGTCTAATTGGTATGTAATCTTCAATAAGTTTAACATGAGAACGCCAAGTCATTTCCACATTTTTAAGCTGAGCATCCAGCGTGCATAATTTTTCATATCAGAGAACAATATCAGCCGTAACTCCAGGCTAACTGACTGGAGAGCCACCCCAGGCTCGTGTTTTTGAGACTGCAGGCAATATCTATCAAAATCAAAAGCTTTTTTATGCAAATGGATGCTGACTTTCTCTTTTAGAAGTAGAAAGACTTTTGTATTTCCAATTGAGAATCACTCTCATTAGGAAGTGGAATTTCCTTTTCTAAATGAGCTGCAAAAGCAACTTACAATTGCCTTGCAATGAACATAACTGTTCAGCCACATATGCATATTTTAGGCTCATGATTCTAGCTTTTAGAGGAGAAAATAGTTGATGTGATCACTGTGAAACTGTGCATGCATTTTCCCAGTACACCAGTACAGATGTGAATCAGCCTGGACAGGCAGGGTCATGTTTTGATGTAATTATAAAGAAGTCAGAAAGTGCACAGACAATGGTTGTACATGCTGGTGTTACATTTTATGTGTGCCGTTGAAGAAGCAAACAATAAAAATGCCCTGATTTTTTTCTAGATCAGTCAGTGGAATGTTTAGCAATAATAAAATAAATTGTTTGAACAAAATGTTAAAGATGCAGCATAATTGACTACTGGGAAAGCAAGGAGAATGATTATGGATTTAAAAAGGTGTTAATTTTAAAATGTGTGCTTCTTGAGTTTTAAATGCATTGTGCATTAGACTATTGCCCTCTGTTGGGCAACAGTGCTATCTGCATTGGCATTGGAAGAGAAACAATACATCAAAAACAGTGTTTGCCTTCTCTCAAAACATTGCTTTATTCAAAAGTAAGAAAAGGAACCCTGATCACAAAGTAGTAAGAAAAGTTAGGACAAGCGCAATCATGAGCTGTGCAAGCTTTCATCTTTGTGTGTTCAGTCTACAAATAGGACAACGATGCTGCCAGGAGTCCACACCTTTCATTTTTTATGTAGTTTTGGTGGGTAACTGGATAACACAGGTTTATCCTCAGCAAGCACTTTGTATGAGCAATCCAATTTCACATCCTCCTGAAGGGAAAGCATTATTCTTAACCAGGGCTTGATACTCCACTCACCCCTGCCCAGAAATGCAGTACAAGGTTCTCCCCAAATCCTATCAGCTGCTAACCTTGTTACCAGCCAATCTGTATTATTGTGCTATAATTCCATATTTTCCGCTGTCCTCACCATGGCACCAGCGTTTGGAAAGATAAAGCGTTTTGCTGCCATTTTGCTGACAACAATGCCTTGCCAGACAGTTTTGTCTCCTGTCTGTAAACACTTGCATGTTCCAGTGCACTGCTCAAACCACTGTCCCTGGTTAGCGTTTGTCCTTTTTTGACCGGTTGTTTTGTTTGTTTCAGATAAAGAATAGTGAATGGCACAAGTAACATCTCTGTCAAAGTTTGACATTGCCTTAAAAACATTACTTATAATAGCTATTCATATTATGGCACTTAAAAATATATTTCCAGTCTTTAGAAGTGGGTTCTGTGTAAAGGTAATACCTTAAAAAAAATGTAAAGAAAGCTTTTTGAAGCCCCTTAGTTTGTTAAAAAATAAAATACAGATAAACAAGCTATAGACACTAATCTAAGTGGGGCCAAGACCAATGGATTTTTGCTGTCTTAAAACAACTCCAGTCTTACAGATTTTATTTAGTACATGTTCATGGTACAGCTTTTTTTTTTTTTTTTTTACTTTTACAATGTCAAATTATAAGTTATAGCGACCCAAATAAGTTGCACCCTAATCTGCTCAAACGTTCTATAGCTAGAAGCTGTCCCATAAACCTCAATCTTAAGAAACCCAAATTGGAGAATAAGCTTCTGACCACCTTGGTCCACGCAGAAGACACACTGAGGCAACAGGAGGGTTGACAGCCTACCTCTGATGCACCTCTGTGCCTCCGACTGAAACGGTAATTAGGCTGGGCTGGCCAATGTGTGAAGAAAAAAAAAATGCCTGTGGTGCTGCGGCTCAGTTATGTGATGAACTGATGACATTAGTTGAGACCAGCAGATCCCTGAATTAAACAACTGCAAACAGATTTATTACCAGGCTAACATTGGTAATGGCACACAACAAATTACAAAGTAATAGTTAACCACAAACAAGACCACTAAAGTGAGTTAATTTGCTATCATTAGTAAATGACATGAGGGAGACATCCGACACACGTATTGAATCATCCTGCTTCAGCTCAGCAGTTCCGTCCCATGGCTTCTTTGGTTGTGCTTGGCCCACTTCATTCCTGAAAGCTCACATCTGAGCAGGTTATGGACAGCTTCATCTGTGATTTATGAATAGCTAGAGGAAGCTTAAAGACGGACCAGTCTGTTTGGCCGTTTTGAGGAATGGTCTTCTGAATATGCCTATAAATAGCCATAATGTAAATTTGATGGTTATTTTAAGGTTTACAAAACATTATTAGCATCAACAGTGGATTGTGACATTATTGTGTCCCTTTTTGTCTTAGCTGTCATTTGTGTAGCCATCGACTTGACTATTCAGCCCATATAAAACTATATTTCTCAAAACTAAGGTTGCTCAAAGACCTATCAACAAACAAAGTAGTACAGTAGATATTGTCCAACATTTACAGGGAAAAAAAAAAAAAAAAGTTTTGAAATGTTATTTTAAAATTCAAACATCTGTCTGAAGAAGTTATTTCAATCCAAATGTTATATTTGTGGATATCCTGTTTTTAAACATTGATATATTTTCTTATCATAATTGCACTCAGTTCTATGCTTGTAAAAATACATTAGTGCAAATATAAATTAAATGTGCTTTGCACCACAAATAATGTGTCTAATTTGCAAATATTGTTGCCTCCAGCTCTCAGTTTTGTTTTTGGACAAATGCTATTCTGTTGATGGGGTGATGCATTCCATTTTTGCCACAAAAAAAAAACAAAAAAAAAAAAAACAAGACAGACCAAGCATTTTTTTCTTGTAACTTTTGACATAACACATGCACCACATGAAATGTTTTTCAAATTAACTTTTTGGCCTAACACCAACAAGTGCATTTCACATTTAATGATGCTATCATCAGCCAGTGACACTTATCAAATCCCAGTCCAAAAAAAAAAATAAATAAATAAATAAATACAATTTTTTAATACAACCTCCCAGAGATGGGGGAAATAATTTAATAACATAATTTTGTTTTTTTTAACTTTGAAGTTCTTTTGATACAACTTTCTTTTTCTTAATGAGTAATATCAAGGTCCAGCGCCAAACCATGATGTGACCAATTAAAACTGAAGTTGCTGTGCCAGTATTGGAAGTCTTTTTGTCCAACTATAAAGGAAGACTTCTGATGAGTTCTGGTGCCAACCATAACACACTGTTGTGTTTTCTTCATAGCAGAGTAGGTGTTGTTCAGTATATCTGCTCATCTGGTCTAAGTATATGGTGAGGAAAAACAAATAAACTGTAGAGATGTGAAAGTGAAGCACAGAAAATGGTCTCAGTTGGGGATATGCAGGGAATGTATCCATACAAGCTGCATTGTGTGTTCCATTCTATACTCACATATTTATGGCACAATGTTCTGGAGTATATAAAAAAAAAGAAAAAATATCACAACGGATATTGAAGACGCACTCAAAAAAAGACCAAGATCAGGCTAATGGATAAGTGTTTGGGAGCAAGCAACATATGCGAAAATATGCCTATTCTTTTCGTATTCATGGGAGCTAACTCCATATCAGTTTTATGTTTGTGTGCAAAATACAGGTAAAAGCTGAGATGTGATCACCTTTATTTGCTGTTGCATGGTGACAAGGGTTTGGCTTCCTTCAGCAGGTAGACAGATGAACTGTGTTGTCTGGTGCTGTTGGTAATGAGAATTGTGGGTGACCTCACTGGAGCTGGGTACCGCATCTTCTCCTTGCTTTCCCTCGTGAACCTCTATGACAATCTCAGTGGGTATATCAAGGAAAAGAAAACTGTATATGGGACTGAGAAAACAAGCAGATATTTTTGAACTGGCTCCTCGGAGTCCCTGAGGCCCCATCTCCACAACGTCTCGCAATGTGAGGAATCACAGCTCAGACATGCCATGCAATATTGGTAACAATAAAAGATAAAGAAAGAAAACAACGGCTTGCATAACTTCACAGGTAGATGTAACAAAACCTGGAGCAGTTCAAAAAAGACTCGAGACATCTGCGTCCCTCGGAGAGTTAAAAAGTGTGTTGTTAGGCCTTTTTATTTTTAGACCCAGCACTCCCAGTGGGGGTTGGAAGCGAGTAATACCGTGTTTGGGTGTGCACAAGGAACTAAATAACTCAACGTCAAGCACAAATACTCCAACTTACACTTCTGCCTGAATAATCCACACATCTACTTTTACTTTTTTCAACATTTCTAACGCTGCAGTTGGGTAAAGTCAGATTCCTCTGGGACTTATTACACTGTTGGCTTGAGAACAATTGGTAAATTAAGGCATTTTAAAGAACAGAGCCACGATTTGTTTACAAGTCGCAGTTGTTCTTTGTGTATCCCGTAAACATTACCCTATAATAGATCATTTACTGTGTTTAAGAAGAAACTGTAAAAATATTTAGAGCCTATTATTTTTTTTGTTATTTTGTTATTTATTTATTTATTCATTTTATAACAATAAATTATACAATATATACAAATAGAAGATAAGAAAAAAAATATATAAAATGAAAGGTAGCAGATAGAAGAAAAATATTCTTATTTTATCTGCCCCTTATTTCCCAACAAACAATTCATACAACCAATTTGTATGTAATTTTTTTGTGTAAAAGCAGGAAGGCTTTAAATAGTCGACAGTTCAAAAATCACCGATTTTTAAGAATCTTGAGATTCTCTTCCGGGGATAATTCTCTTTAAACACAGTTCAGCTCGCCAGTCACAAATGCTAGTTAAACCTCTGTCATGCAAAGATGAACATCATCCAGAATCACCTCCATCTGCTCTGGGCCAAGGCTCCTTTAAAACAGACTGAGACAAAGTGGTATAATGTTCCGTGGTCAGATGAATTGAAACTTGAATTTATTTATTTTTTTTAATCAGAAAATCTTCATCCTCACAGAGAAGCAGGACCATCCAGTCTGTTATTAGCGTGAAGTTCCTGCCTCTCTGATGGTATGAGGGTTCATTAGTGCCTATGTCATGAGTAGCTTGAACATCTGGAAAGGCACCAATAATGCAGAAAAGTCTATACAGGTTTTAGAACAACGTATACTCTAATACGGACGACTTCATCTTCAGCAAGACAATGCTAAACCAAATATTGCATCCACTAAGACGGCACGGCATCACAGCAGAAAAGTGTTGAACTGGTCTGTCTGCAGTCCAGACTTCTCACAAAACGAAAACATTTGGTGCATCATGAAACAGAAGATCCAGCGAAGAAAACTCGGGAGTGATGAAGAGCTTTGATCCGTCATCAGACAAGAACGGGGGAACTTTCTCCTCCAAAAACTTCAGCAGCTGGACTCAGCAGCTGGACTCCTCACTTCCTGGACGTTTATGGACTGTTGTTAAAGCAGACTGGACATTTCACTGTTGTAAACAATTGTTTCGAGGTGGGTTGCTGCCATTATATTTTGTATGTATACCATATGCTTACTTTGTTCCACCATGAATAAATTATAGGATTAAGAGATTAGCAAATTATTGCATCCCGCCAGTTTATTTTATTTATGTTTTACTCAACTTTGCCAGATTTGCAATGTTTGCCTTGGCCACCTTTTTCTCTGGCTGTCCAGGTCATGTTAAGAAAACTTTTTTAACTACGTCACTGTCCTTGTGATTTTATAGTCTCTGTGCTGTGCTTAGGAGTTTGTGCATCCTTTGCCTACACAAAGCATGCAGGTGCGACAATGAATCACCTCTAGACCTCTGCCTTCACACCAAACAGCAGCTAAATGAAATAAATAAAATAAAGCTCAGCGCAGTTTGAGAGACCGAAGCATTTTTTATCTAAATATATTCGGCTCCAGTTTTGTTTCTCTGCTCCTACAGAATCAATAGTCATTACACGCAAAGAGAATTGATCTCTCAGTGCGGCTTCCTGATTCTTCGGACTAAACTAACACCAAATGAATCTCGAGCACGCCATACGAGCAGATATTATCAGGTGAATGAGCGTCAGACCTGACAGTGGAAGCCAAAGATGGAGCGGAGGTCATTTGTAATCTGGTCCGCTTCCTGTCAGGGACGCCACATCAGTTCACCGACATCTGTATTGTTTACCTGGCTGTTGAAATCAAACAACAGGCAGGACTAAACAACTGTTGATTTACCCTGTTTTTATGTGGTGATGAAGGAGCCAATGTTATAGAGGAAGAAACCATTACTGGACATCCTACCATAGCACCTAGACATATTCTGGATAAGGTGCTTGAATGTTTGCAAACTCTTTAGACTTTTCTACATTTCTGCAAAAATAAGAACATCATCAGATGTTCATGAAAGTCCTAAAAGTAGCTAAAGAGAACCCAGTTAAACAAATGAGACAAATATATATTATACCTGGTCATTTATTTATTGACAAAAATGATCCAACATGACATATTTGTGTGGCAAAAATATGTGAACCTCTAGGATCAAGAGTTAATTTGAAGGTGAAATTAAAGTCAGGTGTTTTCAGTCAATGGGATGATGATCAGATGAGTAAACACCCTGTTTGATTTAAAGAACAGGGATCTATCAAAGTCCGCTCTTCACAACATGTGTGTGGAAGTGGATCATGGCACGAACAGAGGAGATTTCTGAGGACTTCAGAAAAAGATTTGTTGATGCTCATCAGGCTGGGAAAGGTGACAAAACCATCTCTAAAGAGTTTAGACTCCACCAACCCACAGTCAGACAGACTGTGTACAAATGGAGGAGATTTAAGACCGTTACCTCCCCAGGAGTGGTGGACCAACAAAGATCACTCCAAGAACAAGGCGTGGAATGGTCACCGTGGTCACAAAGGACCCCAGAGTAACTTCTAACACCTGAAGCCTCTCTCACATGGACTAATGTTCATGTTCATGAGGCCACCATCAGGAGAACTCTGAACAACAACGGTGTGCATGGCAACGTTGAAGGAGAAAGTCACTGCTCTCCAGAAAGAACATTGCTGCTCGTCTGCAGTTTGCTGAAGATCACGTGGACAAAGCAGAAGTCTGTTGGAGGAATGTTTTGTGGATGGATGAGACCATAATAGAACTTTTTGGTTTAAACAAAAAGTGTTTGGAGAAAGTAAAACACTGCATTCATCCCATTGGTGAAACATGGTGGTGGTAGTATCCCAGTTTGGGCCTGTTCATTGTCCTGAACTTGGGGGGTCCTTCACCAGATAATGAAAGCACCCACAAATATGTAATATTGGATCATTTCCCTCAATAAATCAAGTATAATATTTGTGTCTCGTTTGTTTAACTGGGTTCTCTTTACTTTTAGGACTTTAGTGAATAATCTGATGTTTCAGGTCATATTAATGCAAAAATATAGACAATTCTAAAAGGTTCACAAACATTCAAGCACTACCTTCCCCAGAAGAAATCACCAAGAAAGGCCACCCACTTCTGGTTGATGTTGTCGTTTGGACAGTTTTACTTCTTTTTTAATGTGATCTGTTGGATTCTTGTGACCAGATCTATCTGTGCGTCTCCTTTCTGAGACTGTGGCAGTTCAAAGCTGTGCAGTGCCGAAAGGGATTCTCGATCGTTTTCTCAATTTTTCTAAAAAAAAAAAAAAAAAGTAACTTCTCTAATTAAACTAATTTGTTGCTCCACAACTGCACCGTTCAGTCAGAAGCGTGGACACTTTCACCATGACTGTTAGTTTGTACTAACACACCAATCACTTCATGGCTTTATGGATCATCTGTCAGCCCAACCATTAGGCTGCCAACTTCTTGACATTTACCAACAAATTCATATTTCTCTCACACACACCCACACTTACACTCGCAGGGAGAGAACACACACACTCAATCATCGGGTCGGTCCTCACTACGGTAGAAGGAAACCCACAGCAGCTCAGACTGAACGCTTGTTGACATTTGATAGCTCTACACATTTTTCTGCCGAGTGTTTTCAAATGAAGAGCATGAGATAGATCCCTGTAAGTTAAGACAGATTGATCCTTCGCTGCCATAAACTTTTTCCCCATCGCCTCTGGGGATGTGCATCCATGCATCTTGGCACAGACAGATCCAATCCAAGCATAAAATTTACTTGGTGTCTGTTGTTGGCCTCCCCTCTGCTCTGTGTGTGTAAATTAGATTATGTGTGCGTGCTATAATAGACGGGGGCTGAGCGGGCCCGGCCCACCGAGAGCTGGTTTAGAAGATTAACAAGACTTTAGATGTGACACATTTTAAATTAGTCAGCACAGAAACGAGGAGAAACTTTTAAACCAAAGTGAAACTGTGAAATTGCTCATCAAATCAACTGGAAAACAACTTTTGTACAGTAATTATTTTGAACCCTTAGCCTGAATGATGCCCTTCATACTGGTACAACAAACAATGTTTCTTCTACATAGTAGTGAAACTGGGGGATAGTTTACAGCAGGATCTGTAATTAACCTCCTAACAAATAAAGAACGACTGTAAGATTCACAAAGTTGGAGTCAGGACCCCTTTGTGAGATGCAAAACATCAAGTTAGGGGTCTTGAAAAAAATCTACAGAAATCTAATTATCTTTATAAAATTTTAGTTATTACTTAAACATATTTAGATTTAATTAATAGATAGAAATGTCAAAAATAAGTACAAACTGTTGATGAGGCTCTTTACCATATTGTCTTATTAATAGGGATGCACGATAATATCAGCATGGTATCGGTCAATATTAGCGATAAAGTTCAATATCAGACATCGTCCGTTCCATCAAAATAACGCACCAGTATTAAAGGTGCTGTTTTTGTATGACAACCCAGTGACAAGGATGCCTGCAGAGCGAGAACAATGTTATGATGTCACGCGCCGTTGAGTTTAGATTTGTGAAAAGTTACAAATTTGCACTGTTCGAGTGTTGTCATTTGCCGTTAAACATGATCCATGTTGAAGTGTTACATCATTTTCAGCCCCTTTTTGGCATCTGCATTTGGTAGCGGACCAAATTGACAAAGACCATGCAGAATAATGTACTGTAGTATTTTAATTCCACAGCAGAGAAAGCTGTGTAGTCTCTGTAAGTAGGTCTAGGAAAAAATGTTGTTATTGGTATCGGTTATCGTCCAAATAAGTTTTAACATATCGGCATATCAAATATCGGCCAAAAATCCAATATCGTGCATCCCTACTTATTAGCAATATTTGAATACTTCATTTAACAATAGCCAAGGTCAAAAGTGCCTTAAATTTTCATTTTTTTGTTAAAAAATTAAATGTTTGGGGGACTTAAAAGTGTGTGTGACATGATTTTTGAACTTTACATAAAATGGCACAACATATATATCTTGTATCATTCAACTATTATC
>JARVGQ010001175.1:17171401-17184400 GCA_031762355.1 Hypsolebias martinsi | reverse complement strand
AAAAGAGTATTTCAGTAACTGTTTTGAATGCCTATGCTGTAGTATTCTGTTGTCATACCATGTGCAGAAGACTTTATCATTTCCAGCAAAGTGATCTGAAATTAAACAGTATTTTTCAGTCTTATGTTCTGCTTTCTCACGATGACTTCTGCATATGAATAGACACTAAATGTGATTGTCTGTAATGAGTTCAACAACAAATGAACAAATTAGAGTGAGGTTTGAGTCAGGAAATGTCAAAGCTATTATGTTTGAATGAAATGGGAGGGTGGAAAGGTGGTGTCATATTAAGAGGGGATTCTTTTAATCATTCACTTAATGCCAGCAAAGTGTGGTTGAGAGATTGGCTCAGTTATTGGCCTTTTATTGACCAAATGCCTGACCATCTCCAATTAATTAAGGCATTTATGCAGTAATAAATTACTATGCCACTCAGGCTTCAGAATGTTGTGTGGTGTGACATTTGATGATGTAAACGTTGCCCAAGCCAGTGCCCCAGCCATATGATTTCTGTATGGGGAAATGTTTGTTTTGTTTAAAAAAAAAAAAAAAGTATGAATTGTATCTGTAAAGATAATGTACAATTTGCACATAATATTTACTGCTTAAAGTGCTCATAGCACGGAAAAGGTGACTAGGCATGTGCAGTTTGGGTTTTGAACTGCAGTCATAAACCTATTCTACACAATTTACATACCCCACTCCTACTTTCAAGCTAAGACAAATATTACACAGGACCAGCAAGCACTGCGGCTGAGGAATTAATAGAGTTCTGCTGTTGTCAGTCCTGTTGTATTTTTTACTGCCCATGCTGCTGCAGCTTATGAGGAAAGCTGAGACTGATTAAATTTGATAGTGGGTGAATAAAGGGAATATGTACACAGCAGCGCACAGGGAAATTATCTGCAGGGGAGTTGTCAGCACAGAAAATCACTCTATGTTGGCTGAAGTGATTTTGTTTAAAGTAATCAGAGAAATACAGAAGAATTTTAGGCATCGACTTGGACAGACAAATGTGTAAAGGATGGTGGTGCTCTGAATTTTTTATTTCATTGTGGTTTTCATTATATGATGGGCTTCTGGGGCTGGCCCCATAACCTTCCTTTCATTGCATTGTGCATTTCCTGTATGCATACGCCGTGCTGGATCTCCTTGTAGACCCATTCTTGGACATATCAGGATTTACCCAGGGATTCAATAAATTAACATCAGTTCGTCTTTGAGCGGATTAGGTGTCCGCTAACTGCAGCTGCTGCCCACGTGTTGTCTGGAAGCCTCGGGGGGGCCCGTGTTTCAGGAATGATGGGTAATAAAAATGAATCATAGATGAAGGCCAGAGACAGGGTGCTACACGAGGAGTCTTGATGCATTAAACAGCAACAGTCGATATGTCCTCTTGTGATAATAGAGCATACACGAGGCGCCACCAAGCTATTTAACGCTTGTCAGTCTAAAAGTACAGAAGGCTAAAGCAGCCTGAAATTGTTCCATTTGGCTATTTGGGAATCTTTCAACTCTTGGAAAATGTGTTGGATAAAATAGTTGTAAAATCTGGAATCTGGGTGGAACAAAAAGAAAATTGAAAACTAAAAGAAGTACAAATTTTAAAGATTTCCCTGCTTGAGTCTGAGTAACTGAAGTAATTGCCAACACAGAGCATGTGCGGTTTAGCAAGAAGATTTAGAGCCCTGTGACTTTCCTCCTTTACAATAGTTAATTACTTCTGATCTCACTTCCTTCGGTCATCATTCTGACGAACGATTTCTGCACGCCTACAAAACCACTTCCTTGTTCCACCTTTCAGAAATAATTACCTCCTTTGCACACTGATGGATATATTAAGAACAGAGGGACAGAAAAACCCAATATTCTCATGCTTTCCTAGAACTGCAGTGGCTTTTATAATTTAAGTACATCACTCTATATATGTACCCACACTGCACACTATTTAGTGTGTCAAGTTTCACCTGACTGATGAAATCTGATGATACGTGACACTTTGAGTACCAAGTAAAGTTGTTAAATCTCTTTTAAATCAAGTGAGTTGTCAGCTTTGATAATTATTTAAATTTAAAAGCAGGTTAATGTTGGACAACAAAAAAAAATAAATAAATAAATGGTATGTCCTGTAAACGGTAGAAGAAAAAGTTTCCAATTTGAACTCAGTGCACCCATATCAAAGAACCAATTATTGACACGTTCCCATTAAAAGAAATGAACAGAAGAGATGCAGAAAGAAGACAGCAGATGGAGGTGCATCAATATGGGAATGTGAGGGGATCAAAAGAGGTTAGGGCTTTATGTTCAGTCAAAGTGCAAGTGTGAATACCCATGGAGCCGGATGTGCTGTACTTCAGGGAAGGCGTTGGATTAAAAAAAGAAAGTATCCACACAGATACTTTTTCTATATGAAAAAGGTTCTGAAAACCTCTGCGTTGCAGGTGTTATTTCCCAATGAAATAAACAATTCCCTCATGAATTACTTATAACTCTAGTTAGATGTGACAGAGTTCAGCCAAAAAAAAACCCAAACAGCACTGGAAAATACTTTTTTTTTTGTGGCCAAAATAGCATTCTAAAAGGGGTCATAAAACAAAAGCAGTCTATTTTGTAAAATCTTGATTGAAATTGCATTTAAACAAATACAGCTAGTATAGTCAACAGACCAATAATTGGCACATCTATAACACCGTTCATCCAAACTCATATTTTCTCATTGAAAAGTTGCAGAACATTAATGGATGTTGATGGATGTTTTTTTTTGAGCTGACATTTAAGTTGAAAAAGTTACTAGTATGAGTGTCCTAATATAAATGAAGACACGCCCAAATCTGTTTATTGTGAAAATGAAATAATTTTACTTCAAAAACAGGCTTATCTAGGTGGAAATGTCTAAATGTTTTAATTCATTAACAGAACAAATTGTAAATATAAACTACAAATGATAAGTTCATTATCTTCAAGCCGCATTATGAAAATAACAGTTGTGTGCATGTCCTCTCTCTCCTTCCATACTTGCAAAACAAAACAGTGCATAGAGTTTTGCCATCTTCAGACCATGGATGTTCTGTATCTTATGTGCCTGTCAGGGAATTTTTGGTCAAAGGTTATGGTTTTATTACTATGGCTGAGGACATTCTTCCTCTCCGCCCTGAGAACAAGAAGCCCAAAATATTATTTCTGCCCATGGGCCATATGTTTGTTTGGGAAATGGACAATGCTGAGAAGGCCGCAGCTGGCTTCAAGGACACCTCCTGAACTCGGCTGAGCTGAGAGGAGTATAAAAGCGAGCAGATAATGCAGCTCATGGCTTTTTTTTCTGTGGCTGTTTTTCATGCGTTTATATCTATGTATGTGATACATGTTTATTTATGTAACCTCTCCTGAAATCTGACCTTGCAAGTTTCAGTACCAGTTAAAAATCTTCTGCTGTTGAGTGGGGTTCTTTTGGGTAAACAACAGTGAGCGAGATTTTCTCCAACAGTGTGGAAAGGACTAAAGCAAAATAAAGTAAGTGTTTCCAAAGTAAAATGCTTGAAGAATTGCAGACAATAATATAAAGTAACAGTTAAAATTATTAAAATAATTAGCATCATTTGGCAGAGAGGGTGACTATTTTTCAAGACACTGACTGTGAGATATAAACTCATTAGCCGGAACTGTTGGTAAGTGGACTGTAGACCATGTCCAGCCACGTGTCCATGGGAAAGACTCTGAAGTGCACTGCTGCTTACATGCTTAAAAGAGGTTGAGCTCTTTTACTCTTATTTTGAGAGAAAAAAACGGTCTCTCTCATCTTTACTTTAACACGAGGAGTAAAACAGGGCTTGACATTTACTATGCAAAGATACAGCACTATGTGAATAAGAAACACAATAAAAAGTTGACTGGAAAACAAATTGTGAAAAAGACACTATATGAATGTGAATCATTAGTGAATCATAATTTTCTATGAACAAAACTAGAAGTATGTGGAATCTCTGAATATGCATGTTGTGCATCTATGGTTTGTGACTGATATGCTATATACTTAGGAAAAAGGGGAAACAAAGGAACAAGACCGTTATGCCCCAACTCTTAATAAAGTTCACATTTTAGTCACAGTTCACAGTTTTTAATTTTGATACAATTCAACCTTTAATTAGTATGCAGTTCAACCTTAGTTCAGAATACAATCCACTTATAATTCAATACATGGGCGGATAGGTGCAGTGTCAGCAGTGAAGTGGGTGCTGTACCGGTCTGTCATGGTGAAGAGAGAGCTGAGTCAAAAGGCAAAGTTCTCAATTTACCGATCGATCTACGTTCCTACCCTCATCTATGGTCATGAGCTTTGGGTTGTGACCGAACAAATGAGATCACGGATACAAGCGCCTGAAATGAGTTGTCTCTGCAGGGTGTCTGGACTCTCCCTTAGAGATAGGGAAGTTCGGTCATTCGGGAGGGACTCAGAGTAGAGCCTCTGCTTCTCCACATCGAGAGGAGCCAGTTGAGGTGGCTCGGGCATCTGGTTAGGATGCCTCCTGGACGCCTCCCTGGTGAGGTGTTCTGGGCATGTCCCACCGTGAGGAGACACAGAGGAAGGCCCAGGACACGCTGGAGGGACTATGTTTCTCAACTGGCCTGGGAACGCCTTGGGATTCCCCTGGAGGAGCTGGCCCAAGTCGCTGGGGAGAGGGAAGTCTGGGCCTCCTTACATACAGTAGGCTGCTACCCCAGCGACCCGACCCCGGATAAGCGGAAGAGAATGGACGGATGGATGGATGGATAGTTTAATATACTGAGAGTTAAAACAATACAATATGAAAAAAAAAAAAAGCATCCATCTATCCATCCATTATTACTTACTTCTTCCTTTTAGGATTGCAGGGGTTGCTGGTGCCCATGTCCAGCTATCACTGTGCGAGAGGCGGGGGACACCCTGGACAGGTCTCCAGTCAATCACGGGGACACAGAGACAAATGAGACAAACAACTGTTAACTCTCTCACTCACACCTAGGGACAATTTAGAGTTACCAATCAGCCCAACAGGCATGTTTTTGATCTGTGGGAGGAAACTGGAGTACCCGCAGTAACCCCACACATGCACAGAGACATCATGCAAACTCCATCCAGAAAGGCCACCAGCTGGGATTTAAACCAGGTTAACCTGCTCACTGAGAGACGTCTGCATTACCAACTGTGCCACCGTGCTCCATCTATTCAACTATCTAGATACATAAATTTATTCTACCTAAACATAACTACAGGTTGAGTTTTTTCTGAATTTTTTTAAGTGGTTTAATTTAAAAATAAAACTGTTCATTCATTAAACAAATGAAATTTACTTTTCCAAAGATTGACATTTCTAGACTTTTTCTAATCCCAAACTTGCATTGGGACTTGGCTGGCCAACCAAAGCAGTCACATTGTACACATTTATGTCCATAAATCAATTAAAAAGGCAGTTTTTTTTTTTTTTTTTTACACCCATGTTACAAATGACAAATTCTTAAATGCTTACATACAGTTGAAGGTCAAATGCTTGCACATGCTGATACTTATTTTTTCCTACTTATGATGATACAATTAAAGTAATTGGTAAATAAATATTATTAAAACAAGCAACAGTATAATTCTACAAGACCTGGATTTATTTATTTATTTATTTATTTGTTTGTTTAGTTTTTAAGCTGGTCTTAAATATTTGAATATCAACTATTTGTGTTTCACACTTATTTTGGATATCACTATTTGTTTTTAGATATGTAAGCTTCTTGTTCAAACTTGCTTTTTTTCTAATTGTGTTATGACATTTTGGTCAAGGGTTGTTCAAAAATGTTTTTAACTACTATGGCTGAGAATGTAAACTGCTCATGAATCGTGTTTGTTAGCAGAGAGCTGTTTTCTCTTTCAGAGAGCTGAGGAGCTGAGTTGATACAGCAAGCAGAGCTGCCAGCCCAAGGACACCAGTCTGCCTATGAGCTGGGAACTGATAAGGTTATAAAAACAAAGCTTGCACGCTGCCCGTGACAGATTCTTGTGACTGGGCTCCATTCATGTACATGTAAATGGTAAATGGACTGCACTTATATAGGGCTTTTCTATCTGATCAAGACATTCAAAGCACTTTACACTACAATCTGTGCCCTCATGTACCCATTCATACAGCACTTTACTAGATCTGTACAAAGAATAAATCAGCACATTATCACATTCATACACTGATGGGACACATGTCGGGGGGAATAAGGGACTCAGTGTCTTGCCTAGGGACACTTCGACATATGACTGCTGGTGGAATCAAACCTCCAACTCTTGCATTGGAGGATGACTGCTCTAACCACTTAGCCACAGTCACACCAGATGTAACATCTCAATTGTTAAAATCTACCCTTGCAAGTAAAACAGGTTAAAAATATTCTGTCGAGTATTATGAACATAGGATTTTTTTAATCCAACATAGTGTCTTCCATATGTTTAGGTTGATCTTTAGGGATAATGTAGTTCCCTTTAAATATAATAAGAACTCAAGTAAATATATTTCTCATGCATTTTGAACTCTTCTACTTTATTGTTGACTAATTTTAAAAGCTAAAAACATTTTTCTTAAAGAAAATGGTGAAACATATGTTATTTTGCCCTTAATGGCCTAACATATAAAAGGTTTGGACGCTAGAGTAAGTACTTCTTGAGCTACTGCTACTAATATTCACTCTTGTTGATTTATTTTTGAAGCCCTCACACTGTTGTCAGTGAGAAGAAAAATCAATATCTAAAGAAAAATCAATGCCAATTCCCTTCCCTTCAGGCTTGTCTCTGGCTTACAGTATATGGAACAAGTGCAATGGAAATAATGATCTTGTTCTTCTGGTTACACTACCACAGTTTTTTGACCGCCTGAAAGTGCTCTTGAGGTCTCCTGTGGAATAGGCTCTAAGATTTGAGTTCGCTCAAATTAGTGTAAATTACCCCAACTCTTCCCTCTCTTTCCAAACTCCACAGCTCTCCGGCTTTGCTGCAAGTCCAAAAAGTGCTGCAATGAAGCAAAAGTACAAGACAAAAAAAAAATAAAAAATCATACAGCCAATCAGTTTGAGCATTTCGGCTTCCTTGATTGCATTTTTCATTTAAAAGTGGAATTCGTTTCACATAGCCCCATTGGTCCCATCAACATTAATTTTGCTTTAAACTTTCTTTGACTTAAAATATTATTAACTCCTAAGCTGTTTATTGTTGCTGTATGCAAATGGAGGCGAAAAGGTGATAGGGAGTGTTTTAATTACATAAATTTAGCAAGACAGCAGCAGAAATAAAATATTCAAAAGCAGGATTCCAAGCTTGCACAGTTACATGCTGAGGAGCGAGGAAGAGGTTGAGTCCTGTGTGAAAATGAATTCCTGATATGCACGTTTTTGAGACAACGCGGGGATAGAAGTCCCAATTCTAACCGGATAGTAATGATGTTGACATATTTCTTTTCATTATCTTTTCTCTGAACAACCCTCCCCCTAACAAATTAATTTAGAATGTGCATATGTTTTTTTTTTTTTTTTCATTATTATGGACTCCTGGCTGTGTCAAGCATTGTGAATAAAGCACAATATTTCTGCAAAGGGCAGCTGTGAAAGCCACAGGGAGCAAATAAACAGATTCATGAACACAATGCATTCTCAAACAAATAACACCATCTTCTGAATACTAAAAATACATTTTAAAAACTGTGCCAACTATCTCCTGCTTTGATTTACTACCACTCCATTTATTATCCTTCCTTCAAGATCCATTATTGCTTTGCATTCACTGTGAAGATGTTTTTCCGTATACCGTAATGTATAGGATATAAAAAGGTTATAAACACAGCCTTGTATGCAACCGTTTGCTCTTCTAAATCTGTGTATCATACCAATACCTTCAAGCTTACATCAATATCTGAGACTTTTGATATGACAATTTGTAGACAGAATAAATCTAAATTCAACACTGGTTTAATTGAGCTGAACACTGTGAAAGTTAGGTATCGGTTCTCCTTGGACGCAACAGTTGATGATATAAGCTCTGCCTCTTCCTCCCTCTCTGTGTTTCCTCTCGTTCTTTTTCTCTCTCTGTTCCATCCTTTGGCCCCTTACTGCTTTAATCACAAGGGGGGCCGAAGGCAGATTTGGATGGGCCCTGGCTGCATTGCTGTTACACTGTCCCTCCTTCTATCAGCACACTGCTTGCCTCAGCTGAAGCCAGTGCAAAGAACACAACCCCTTCAGGCAACCTCCTCTGAAATCTGAGGGGATGAAGCACATGTTGCCACAGATAAACCACTGTGATCAATCTCATGGATGCACAGCGAATCGGTGGAGCGAAAGGCTTAGAAAATCAAGCCTTGTCCCCGATGTGCCCAGCAATGATTATGTGGTCAGTGGTGCCAAAGGCAAGCTGCAAACATCAAGGAAGTTGGAGCAGAAGGCCTGTCAGTTCTCAACACTAATTAAACATACAGAAACAGACAAGTGATATAGTGCCAGAAGGCCAAAGGCAGACATCTTTTAGATTTAATAAGCTAAAAATCCCTATTTCCAATGAACCTATTTGATTAAGTGATTTTAAATTTATCTTAATAATCACACTGTTGGACATGCAGGTTAAGGTGTGTTAATTATGCTGGTCTGTCGCCACGCTGTGTTGCTATGTTATCCATTTGATGATCACGTTTCTGTTGCTTTAGAACACAACAGACTAAATATGTTCTTACAGTTTTAAAAAACTAAACTTAAATATGAACTTAAAGTGTCCTCCAAAAGTTATAATGCAACAGAAATGCCTATGCAGAGAATAAACAGGAAAAAAAAAATATATACTAAAACAAAGTGAGTGTTAAGGGCAATTTCAAACTAAATCCCTTTAACAAGTTATGATGCAACTCAGTAGAAAAAAGGGTGAGAGCTTGTAATTCCATGAGTTCCACAATGTTTTTAATGTCAAACAAGATTAAATGTAAGCACATAAAGCAATGTACTGCACGTTCATCAAACATATATTTTAACAATTTAAGTGGTTTATTGTTATGGGGTTCAGTAGAAACAAAATGAACAATTAACACCTAACCAGCTGTAGACCACTGTTTGACAGGCATAAGTTAGAAAAAATAAAATAAAATAAAGAAAGAAAGCATAATTCAGGCAGGATTGACAAACTAATGGTTATGGCAAGTCTAAGCAGCAGGGCCAGCTGTACAGGTGCTGTCATGTTATTTTGGAAATGGAAAATACATCTGGTTCCAAACATTCATGCGAGTCCCTTGAGCGTGACCGACACAGAGGATTCAAGTGAACCAGATCACTTTAGTAAGTGATTTAGATTCAGCTCAGCCTTAAGTAGTTGTGCCAGTCAACCCAGATCAGTTACAGTCGTGCACTGCGGCTGCTGCAATCAGCCTAAATGAAAATGTAAAGCTTTAAGAGGGGAGGAGAGCTGGAACAGGCTGGAATCCTGACACTATGAAGTCATTTGTCTCATTCATGACATAATCCTGCTTTTAATGATGTTGAACCCACGTGCAGGCTGATCACAGGAAACTCCAAGGTAAAGCAAGTAAAATATTTAATTTTACAAAATAACAACTGAGCTGACAGGACTTCCAAAAAAAAAAAAAAAAAGGTTTTTAAACTCAGTCATCCAGGTAGATAAAAAAAAAAAAAAAAGGTTAAATCATGTAATCTGGACCAGTTTCTTTAAAAGTGAGAAATGATGAAGGTTACATATGGGACAGATTTGGGTTGGCAGGACGCAGACTGACAAAGTTTTCCAAATGGAGACTAAACATTTCTCATTTAAATAAACTGGTCTAAATGACATGATTTAACCATTTTTTTGTTATCAACCTGTATGACTGAGCTTATAAAACTTCCTCTGAACCATTTTGGCCATGATTGTCCTCAGGCGGTTTCTGTGAGTAGCAAGTTGGCCATCTGGCCTAAAACATTTGATTATTATACATGATAATTGGTTGTTTTTGGATGGGTGTGTTATGCCCATGTTAAAAGCCTGCTTATGAGATTCCAACAGGAGGTTGACTTAAAAGAGCAATGAAGGCCATATATAAGACAGTTGGCAGGCTGCAGACAGACCTAGACTTATGGATGAGAGACAAAAGACTTCTCATTTAAAGAAACTGGTCCAGATGAAACTATTTAACCTTATTTTGTTGACAGCCCCCCAAAATAAAAAAAAATAAATAAAGAAAATAAACCTTACTTTTTTAAGAAGAAGACAGGGGAGTGGAACATGTAGCCATGGAAGGATACTACCTGGACAAAGGAGCAGTGAAACGATGCAGACTTTATAGAGGACACTGACGAGACATAATGTGAAACACCTGGGGTGAAAACGATTAGACACAGGTGAGACACATGGAGGAAAACACAGATGAATGCAGGAGAGCAAACAGCATAGAAATCACATAATAAAAGCTTTCACTACAGAGTTCCTAAATGAGGTCAAGTTGTTCTAAATCTGGTAATTGGTCAAGATCAATTCAGATGACCATTTCATCAATTCAGTCAAACGTAAAAACAATACGCCAAACAGCTGCACAGACATGAGTCTGTGTGAGCAGATGAGCATGAATGAAAGCAACATGAAACAGATCAGCAGCAACATGAAACAGATCAGCAGCAACATGATGGGATTTTTCACAGTGATTATCCTGGTTAGATATTCATGAGTCTAACAGCCTCAGGGTAGAAGCTGTTCCTCAGTCTAGCGGTTCTACACGCCTGAGAAACAGATATGCTCCTCAGCCTCCTGTCTGGTTGTGTCAGGAAGGGCTTCTGGCATAAAAACAATCATCAAGTCTTTGTGTGAGTTAGTTCACTGTGAGACCCCTGACGAAGGGAACAGCTGAAAGCAGAAGAAAATCTGTGAAACTGACTGAGTTATAGTCATTTTTAGTTGGCTAAAGTTTATTAGATGTGGCAGCCATCGTGGTTTTGGTTGACTACACAAGTGAATTAGTTGTAAATGTATTGCCAATTATTACTGTTTGAGCGTTTCACTAGTTTCTCTGTTGAGTCCATGAGATATTTCACCAACAGACAAACAGTTGATGCCAAAGTTTGAAGCGAGCAGTTGTTAATGTGTACTGCACAGCATATGCGTTGTGAATGGCTCAACTAATAAAACAAACATCAATATCTGTAAATATGGTTGAATTATAGCTGTTTTTTTTTTGTTTCCCTATGTTAGTTGGCTGTCGGGCATCTTAAAATGGATTACATCCAGAAGTTAACCAGTATCAGATGTTTACCTTCTGATTATGTCTGTGAAGTTAATAAAATACATCCAGTAGTTCATGAGATAATTTGATAACAGACAGGATTTAATCCATTAGCTATTAGCTTCTCTTATGGCTTCTCTCTTCTTCAGGGGTCACCACAGTGACCTGAAAGATTTGGCAAACGTTTTACACTGGACGCAGTTTATTTATACAGCACCAAGCCACAACAGCAACAGAAGTCATCTCAGGGCACTGAACAGAAACATTCATATACATAAAAAGTAAGTTAATAACACCATTTATCTGAGGAGCAGACTGCTTTGAGTTTAACTCCATCACAGAACTCTCATCTTGAGCAAGCATGAAGGAGACAGTAGAAAGGAAAAACTCCCTCATGAGGAAGAAATCTTCAGGCTCAGAACAAGTGTCCATCTGCTTCGACCGGCTGGGTTTGATAGGAACAGATACACAACGGCAGGTCAAGAATCACATGTTAAGATAGAAATTGTATCAAATGAAAACTTTTCACTTTTAACAATTAATTTAAGGAAATGAGGTCAATTTGTCCATTAAAAGTCTAAGCTTAAGATAGTATAACAAGCCAACCCTAATTATAGGATTTATAAAAAGGAAAGTCTTAAGCCCATTCTTAAAACTGGACAATGTGTCAGCCTCATGGACAGAAACTGGAAGTTGATTCCATAAGAGAGGAGCCTGAGAACTGAAAGATCTTCCTCCCATTCTGCTTTTGGAAACTCTATGAACTATGAGTAAACCTGAAGTCTGAGAGCAAAGTGCTCCGTTAGGTCAATATGGAACAAGAAGATATGTTATATAAAATGGAGCTACGTTGTTGAGAGCTTAGTGGGTTAGAAGTAGAGCTATCATTTCTACCCCGAACCCAGAGCCCGGCCCTGCCCGCTCCAGATTCGGACCGGGCCGGGCCATAATAATGTGCTTAATGTGTGGGCCTGGTCGGTGTCAGGCTTTTTATTGCTTCAGAAACATGTGCGACTGACGATCCAATATATGCAAACATGGCTTGCCATACTGCATCTGCCGCACTTGGTCATTTGACCGTGAACTGACCAGCCGGTTGAAAGGGGTAAAGAGTTCAGTTAAGCTTCAGATGAATTTCTGCTAGCGATGCAAATGGACTTTCATTCAGCCGTGGCACTCAGCGGATGCGCGCAGCCAAGACCCAAACAGATGAGATCACAAAATATCCGATATGTCAGATCAGGGTCCAATACAGGCAGGGAAAGCATTTAATGCACTTTGATGGCTCTTCAGGTCTGATATTCTGCCCCCTCAGCTAATAATAGTCGGTGGTGTGAAACTGTGAAAGCTTAATTAAAAATGTCAGTTTTTTTCTGGGTTCGGACATGTAATTGATGTTAATTTGTCGGATCGGGTGGAGTTTGGAGATGATGGCTACGGGCTGGGGCTGGGTTGGTTCGGATTATTTGGACCTGAGTGCAGCTCTAGTTAGAAGTAAGATTTTGAATTAAGTTTTGGATTTGACAGAGAGTCAGTGGAGAGAAGCTAAAACAGGAGAGATATGATCTCTTCTACTAACTCCAGTTAAGACTCTGGAAGCAGCATTTTGAACCAACTGAAGACTTTTTAAAGAAGTATTTGGGCCCCCAGATAACAAACTACAGGTAGTCCTTGGTTTACGGCTGACTCGGTAACCGGCCGTTTCGCGTTTACGGCTTCCGCCCCAGTGACGTCATCGGCCGAAACGGCA
>JARVGQ010001175.1:17022178-17033256 GCA_031762355.1 Hypsolebias martinsi | reverse complement strand
GTGTGTGTGTGTGTGTGTGTGTGTGTGCATGCTGAATGCTTGCATGGGGTGTCATTTGGAAAGTTACACAGTCAAAAGTTAACAGCAATATTTTGATTTATTTAGCCTTTCATAAGAATATTTTTCAAAGTCATATTTTCACCATGTTGTTTGTTTATAAATGGCATAGTTCCCAACTAAATAGTTAATTTACAAGCTGAATATTTAGTTTGCAAACTAAGTACTTGCAAGTGAAATATTTAGTTAGTAAAATGAAAATTTATGTGTAAATTAAATATTCAATTTCCATGCTAAATATTTATTTTCAAAACAAAACATTTTATTGAAAACTAAATGTTTATTGTCCAAGCTAAATATTTAATTTCCAAACTAAACATTTAATTTCTAAGCTAAACATTTAACTTCCAAAATAACAATTTAATTTTCTAATCCGAATCTAAGCTAACTCTGATCTAAACATTTAACTTGCAAAGTAAATATTTAGGAGCTCCAACCTAAATATTTCTCTTGCAAGTTAAATATTTAGATCAGTTCAATATTTAATTAGCAAATTAAATGTTTAGTTTGGAAATTAAATATTTAGCTTGGACAATAAATAATAAGTTTGGAAATTAAATGTTTAGTTTTGACAGTAAATATTTAACTTGGGAATTACATATTTAATTTACATTCAAATATTTAGTTTACTTACTAAATATTTAGCTTGCACGTATATAACTTGTAAACTAAATAGTTAGCTTGTAATTTAAATGTTAGTTGGGAACTATGACATTTATAAATGTATGAACAACATGGTCAAGATAAAATTTTGGAAAAAAAAAAGGGGGGGGGGGGTGGGGGGTTCTTATGAAAAGCTAAATAAACCAAAATATTGTTGTTAATTTTTAACTGTGTAACTTTACAAACGGCACCCTATAGAGGCCATCTTAAATCAGAATTACTCCTAAATTAAATCAGTTTTACATTCACACACACACACACACACACACACACACACACACACACACAGTTATACGTCACTTTCATTATTATTTAATTATACAGTATTTATTACATTATTTAGTTTATTATATATTTCTAATTTAAACAAATTTGCTTTACTTTCTAAGAGTTTAATGAATTCCATCCAGTGGTTTATGTGCTAACGGTAATACCAAAAGATTACAAATATATAGAGACTTCAGCCCCGCCCCTACACACAAACATCTCATAATTGCCATTGTACCTTCAGCGGGTGATGAATAATGAGCCAAACAAACATTATATGTACTTTATTTCTTTGGAAACTTGAAATCCAACATGTTTTTGAATGAAAGAACAACAAAACCGCCATGTTTTAATCACTTGGATGATAATTGAGTTTGAAAAGGTTGCATGTTTTTTGAAGAACTTGCTTTGTTAAATAATTTATGACACAACTGCAGATGGGTATTTTAAAATTAAAAATACAAACTATTAAAAAGAACTGTATGAAAAGACTTGCTCATGCTCACCAGGCTGGAAACTGTAACAAAATTGCATCTCAAGAGTTTGGAAATCCATCCAGACAAACAGGCTGTGAACAAACAGGAAATCCAAAAGCATTGTGTGTCCGAACAACAAAAATCACTCTGAGATCAAGGTGGGTAATCGTGTGCGAGGTATAAAATGATGATAATGTCAATGTTGGGGAAACTATTGTCAAGGAAACACTGAACAACAATTGTGTACATGGCAACATCAAAAGCAAGACAAAAGCTGTCTGATACAAAAGGGACAATGTCTGTATTTTGCAGAAAGACAAAATCATGGGGACGAGTTAGGATACTGCTAGGAAAGTTAAATACACAACATTCTGGTTAATACCCCCAAATATTATCTTTGAGCAGTGAAAAACATTGCAGTTCAGAGCATTAATAATATTCAGGACACAAGTGAAAATCTAATAAAAACACAGGTTATATTTACACAGAATATTAAAAAAAAATCTTAAAAGTACATAACATTTATTGTACTAGTTGACATCTACTGAGCACAGAGATTCATATTAAGGAAACACTTTTTTTTTTCTATTTATTTTATATGAACAATCAGAATCACTCAAAGTTAACCTACATTTTTTTTTTTTTTTTTTTGGTCTTTCTTGTCCTTTGAAGAAAACTTAGTAATTCCAGTCACTGAAATAAATATTACCCGAAGCTCCCTCTTTGTCAAAATGTGTTGTATTGATACATCTATAAATGCACTCGGGACACAGTGTTCTTGATGTTTTTGGAGGGCATTAGGTGTTTCGGGTTTCACAACATCAAACACACTGACTCAGGTGACTGAGCCAGAATCAAAATGCACTTTATTGTACAAGTTCTGGGGAAAAGAAGAGTAGAAGGTAGTTTCATCATGTTCTATGGATGCAGGTTTGCTAAGCTGGATAGCAGATCTACACTGAACAAACATATAAATGCAACATTTTTGTTTTTGCTACCATTTTTCATGAGCTGAACTCAAAGAACCAATACATTTTCTATGTACACAATAGGTCTTTTTCCCTCAAATATTGTTCACACATTTGTGTAAATCTGTTAGTGAGCACTTCTCCTTTTCCCAGATAACCCATCCATCTTCCAGGTGTGGCATGTCAAGATGGTGATTAGATGGCATGATTATTGGACAGGTATATCTTAGGCTGACCACAATAAAAGGCCACTGTAAACTGTGCAGTTTTGTCACACAGCACAATCCCACAGATGTCTTGAATTTTGAAGGAGCATGCAATTGGCATACTAATAGTAGGAATGTTCATAGGAGCTATTGCCTATGAATTGAATGTTCATTTATCTACCATAAGCCATCCCTGAAGCAGTTTCAGAGAATTTGGCAGTACTGGGATGTTTTCAGCTTCCAGGAATTGCGTACAGACCCTTGCAGCATGTGGCCATTCATTATCATGCAGCAACATGGGGTGATGGTCGTGGATGGATGGCACAACAACGGGCCTCGGGATCCTGTCACGGTGCATCTGTACATTCAAAATGCCATCAATAAAATGCACCTGTGTCTGTTGTCCATAACATATGAATGCCCATACCATAGCCTAGCATCACCATGGGCCACTCAATTCACAACGTTGACATCTGCAAAATTATCACTCACACAACACCATACATCTTCCATCTGCCCTGTACAGTGAAAACTGGGATTCATCCATGAAGAGAACACCTCTCTAACAAAATTGACACCATCAAATGTGAGCATTTGCCCACTTAAGTCTGTTACAATAATGAACTATAGTAAGATGGAGACCCTGATGAGGACAACGAGCATGCAAATGAACATCCCTATGATGATTTTTGACTGTTATTCTTTGGTTATGCAAACCAGTTGTTGCAGCAGCTGTCCAGTTGGCTGGTGTAAAACAAACTTGTGGGCGAAGATACTGGATGTGGAGGAACTGGATTGGTGTGGTTAAGCATGATCTGCGATTGTGAGGCCAGTTGGACTTACAGTAATACTTTGTACCAAATTCTCTGGAACTCCTTTGGAGTCTGTTTATGGTAGAGAAATGAAAATTAAATTCACAGGCAATAGCTCTTGTGGACATTCCTGCAGTCATCATGGCAGTTGCACGCACCCTGAAAACTTACGGCACCTGTTTTATTGTGCTGTGTGATAAAACTGCATAATTTAGAGTAGCTTTTTTATTTACTATGGCACACCTGTGCAATAAGCATGCTGTCTAATCAGCATCTTGTCATCTGCCACACCTGTGAGGTGGATGGATTGTCTTGACAAAGAAGTGCTCACTAACAAAAATGTACACAATTTGTGAACAATACTTGAGAGAAAAAGGTCTTTTGTGTGCATATAAAATGTCATATCTTTGAATTCAGCTCATGAAAAATGGTCGCAAAAACAAACGTAGTGTTTATATGTTTGTTCAGTATCAAAGAAAAGCTTGTATAATCATTTGGATTTGCAATGCTCCGTAAAAATGTTGGAAGGCAGATTGTCCTATCTTGACTTTGCTCCTAACCTACTCGGGTTAGCATAATGTTTTATCCAAAGTTTTTAGAATACAGTATTAATATGTTCTTTTTTTACGTCATATCTTCATCATAACATTAAACCAGCCACTAGGGAGCACAAGCCAGTGTACCTCTTGTGCCAGTCCCAAGCCTGGGTAAATGGTGAGGGTTGTGTCAGGAATGGCATACGATGTAAAACACTTTTGCCAAAACCATAATGCGAGTTCATCAAAGTGAAACCACACCGGATCGGTCGAGGCCCGGGTTAACAACGACCGCCACCGGTGCTGTTGACAAACAGGGTGCCGGCGGAAATTGTGCTACTGTTAGTCAAAGACCACGAGGAGGGAAACGTGTCAGGAGACAGAGTGAGGTGGAGGAGGATGACTCGCTGTGGCGACCCTTGAAAAGGGAAAAGGTGAAAGAAGAAGAAGAAAAAGTAGAAGAAGAAGATCTTCATCATAACATTACTGATGCTTCTTTGGTATCTGGTGCCCTTTTAAACTACCAGTTTAAGGAAAACCATAATTTCTCAAGATTACTGATGGGGAGATAAGGCTGGTGCACCTGTGGTACAGTACCTGGGATTGCAAGGCAGTCCTTGCCATCTTCTGGGATAACTGTGGATCTCTTAGATTCAATTTTATATAAAGTTCACTCTGAACACCAACAGAGAGCAGAAGATGTGGGACAAAATGTCTTTCTTGGACAACCAAGATTGAGCTTGTTACATAATTATGACAACTTCTTTGAAAAACAAAATTTTAAACTTCTTGATGGTTTGTTAAAAAGACAAAACCTACAAGGTTTCATTTGCAGCCGTTTCTGTGCCATAATAGTTAGTATGACAGTATTGTCTACAAAGAAGGTAATTTTTCTTATTAGTAACATTAACCTGGATTTAGTTGAAGTGTGTTCTTGTGTTTCACAAGAATCAGAAGGGTCCGTTTGTTGTCCATCTGTGTCATACTGTTGAGACTCGTCCATGTCCCATTTAACAGTTCTCTTCCATTTTTTAGGAACTCTCTACATAAATCCCTGACTTCCACCAGCTGTTTTGAATTAATATCATATATAGCTTTATGAAAAAAGATGTTGTCAACAATATAATTTGTTAAAATATAAAGCACAGTGCAGGTAGAATGTTGTACAAAGGATTTTTGCTATCAGAGACAACAGGTAATTATTGAGAGCATTAAGGTGACCTGGATAGCTGATTACTGTGATGTTAAAGAGGTTAAAATTATAGGTTTGGTGTTAGAATGAGAGGACTGAAGTTAAAAGGCCAGGAATTAGACTCAAGAAGACCACAGTTTTGTTTATCTCCCACAAAAATAGTAAAAACTAAAAATAAAATACAAAAGACAAAGAGCAGTGGCATCATATAGAATGATATGTGGTGATTTATGCTTAATCTTAAATTAATTTTAATTTTATTTTTTTTTATTTTCTTGATCCAACTATACCTAACACAAGGCTAATATTACTGTACCTCACTCAAATTTTCCAGTACGACTAACTCACATGGATAGAAGTTATATTAACAGGCTGTTTTGCATGTCCCATGGCGCTCTTCTCCCAGTGGGGCTCTTAATCCAGCCCTTTAGGTGTCTACTTGTGAGCTTTTATGGATGATGGAGCCATCGTTGAGCCCACGTCTGTGGCACCTACAGCCTTTTTGCCTTTTTCCATTTGCACCTCTTTCTTGGTCACAGTGATGCACAATTTTCACACAAAAGCCTTATGTAATGATAGCAAGAGAGGTTTCTATTATTTATACAGATAGAATGATTATTTAAAAGCACCGAAGCTCTTTCATTTTTCACTTTTCATCTCTTCCCTTTTTTTAACCATCTCGTTGTATATTTTCTTGCTAGTTGGTTCCTACAGGGATTTTTATTTTCCTTTAATTGGAATGTATAGATTGGGCAACATGCTTGCATTTCTACCACCCAGAACAAAAAAAACGAAGCTTCCTGCATTCCAAGTAGGTCAGGTCCCTCTCTCACCATGCAGCTGACTTCTTAAATGAATATTTGCACAGTATTGATTAGCATTAAACCCACAGTGGTGTCTCTCATTTGCATGTGGCAGGCAAAGATGATCATTGGGGGGAAAATAAATGGCATGAACCATGATAAAGGGGGAGTGATGGGGAAAAGAAAAGACTAAATGTAGGTTGCTTGGGTGGTGGCAAAGATAAAAAAGTATCTCAACAGGGCTTCCCTTAATAATCCAACCATTATCTTGTGTTTCTCTGCTCACCATCGGGCCACAGACTGCCATGCTTTGCAATCTGGCCCTCATCAGCACAGACAGCCAGATACAGAGAGGGGAAGCAGTGAGGCTGGCAGGAGTGTAAGGCGTTCCGGTGAATGGTTGGCCGGGCACCTCACTGTAGGATACCAGAGAGATAATAATGTGCGGAGGCAAGCAGGAGCCATCTATGTCTTGCAAAGGAATAATTGCTACCTTTTCAAGAGCCATTTCTTAATTGGCCTGGCTGTTGTTGAGGGGAACTTGGAGAGGAGACAAGTGAGAGAAAGACTGAGGGAAAGAGTTTGAAGAGAAGATGGAGAGAAGACAGGGGGAAAAAGTCTCCTGCTCACAACTCTGTGCATGTGTGCATGTGCATGTGTGTGTCTTTGTCGTGGGGGTGGTTGTCAGTAGAGTCGAGTCGTCTCTACCTTCACTGCACCACTGTTGCCCTGGGAGCAGTAGTCATGGAGCTGCACTTAAACCGAGAGATATGTCTCACACACACATGCAGAGGCACACGTTTACACACACACATGCTAAATGCATACAGGCAGGCACATCCACACAGACTCAAAACAGCCCTATAAGTACTCAAGGATCGGATTGCAAGTGTTGCTGTTTCTTGACAGAGCTCGCAGTCTGTAACAGTTTTTACACCTCCACATTACAATAAACAAGAACATTCAAGTAATGCGTGGATCTTTGGGAGCAAATTGTTGGGATTAGTTTCACTTAGTGAAGTTATTCACCTGGCATTGTATTGTATTGCATGCTAATCTACAGTGTATTACTATTACTATTATTGTATTATTATTTTTTACATGACTGCTCCTGCAAGCACCTTGCAGATGTTGGAGCCGTCTATCATGGGGGCGCTAAGATTCATAACTATTGCCACTTTTTTAAAACATTACAGTAAACCTAAAAATATTTTGCCTCTGATTTTTGCATGTAATTATGTTTGTCTACCATTGTGTCATGCATGGTTGAAATAATCTTTTTATATTTCTTACAGAACACAAACCTTATGTATTACCCATTCTAAGCAGTTAGTATCAGATCGTGCTCAGAGTAGTTTTTCAATGTTTCAAAAACCCTGGGTCATTCACGGTTGAAACCTACTGATAAAACTACAGCTGAAATTGTTGCTGTACTGTTTCACTTCACAGTGGCAGAAAAACAAGTAGTTTTCCAGTTAACACTGTTTGAGAACAGGTTCAGTAAACCAATGTCAATGATGGATCTTTCCAAGATTGTTATTTAATCTTCAGTTTTGTGAAAATGTCAGTTTGTGGGGATGTTTCCCAGCCAATGGATTTTTCTAAGACTGAGAAGCTTGTTTAATTTATTTTTTGTAGAATTCTTCTAAAAGTATTTATTCACTAATCCCAAACCTGTACAGTTTGCAGTTTTTTGACATACGTGGCACAAACTCTCATGTTCATGTTCATTTTATAAGCTAGTCTATAAAGTCAATAAAATGTAGAATCACTTGGGTTTTAGGAGTACAAACAGTTCCCTTTTATTAGATAAAACACCCAGAGTGCAATGGATGACTTCTCTGCTGGGCTTCCACCAGTTAAGTAAACCAAACTAATGTCAGTCTGTGCGTGACTCTTCAAAAGAATATTCAGTTTCTGCTACATCCAAAGGGCATGCTCTTCAGCTGCTGTACGAAACATGGGCTGCAGCTGTGAGCTCGTTGCACAGTCCTGTGTTGACATATTTGGCCAAAGCTGAAAACTCATATCAAGTGGAATTGAATTTGCTTCACCTTGTCCTTTGCATGCTGATATCAGTACATTTTTTTTTTTTTTACAAAGTCCAATCATGGGAGCAGATGATTAAACAAAAATATGTAACAGTGGTCCTAAAGTGGAATCAGTCCTAAAGCTTGCCAACAGTATATGTTGGCAAAATCAGAAAAAATGAATAGCAAAAAGTCTGTGGAGTGTATTTTTGTGTGGTTTGTCTCTTTTGGCTGATGAAAACCCTAAAAATATTTAATGCAAATTGAGCTAAATCAAAACCTGCTGGATCTTAAGAAGGTTTAGTTTGCCATAAATTGTTTACTGGTCAGATTTGTTACTTTTTGCATACAGCACTGTCAAGAAAAAAAAAAGATTAATTATTTCTAAATTCAATATATGGTGTCCTTTCTTCTGTTAAACTGGCTGATTTGATGTTTTTAAGCACTCTAAATGTTTGGGCGGCTAATTATCTTTGTGTCTCTGGGTATAAATATTTAATGGTTGTGTAATGCTCTCACATGGGCAGCAGAGCACACAAAAATACAGAAGTTCATTAAAGTTCCAAAAGTTCTTTTTTTTCTCTCTCTCTCTCTCAAATAAAAATAACATAAATTGTAATTAGTCTTGATTCTTTTTAGATTACTGAAAGGACCTTGCCCAGCCAATATGATGAGGTTTCCTCCAAATTGAAAATTGAAACAAAACTTTCTGAGGTTAGTGATTGCATTTAGTTTTCTTCGCCACATATTCTAAAAAAAAAAAAAGCATCTCTGAGTGCATCATCAACTAGGCAACGTGTTTCGATAATTCAAACGCAAACAGGCAGAAAACATCCTAAATGCGTGAACAGTCCGTCTCGTTGCTATATCATCATGTAGAAGAGCTGTGTGAAAAAAATAAAAAAAATGTGTGCACTGCCAGAAGGTTCTCAGGCTAAAGCTCTCTTTCAAGCGTCCTTATCCAGATCATTGGAAACGAAGGTCTATTGAGTGTGATACCTGATGACAAAAACAAATACTTGATTAAATGCCAAAAGGATGCAAATACTTAATACATTGCAGAAATGCATGAGGGAATCATTGATAGATTAGAGTTCTTGGTTATTCAAAAGCAATATTAACAAACAAACAATAAAAGGTTGCAAAGTTTTCATGTTTAACTAGATGCATGGTCACATATTGATGTGAAAGCTTAGTTTTAAAATGTTCCTGTGTTTACAAGCTTTGTATCACTCCAAAATAGATATAATATTTTTCTTTGTACATAGCTTAGGTATTCATGGATAAGATGAAAAAAATAGATGGTAAAACATGCAATAATAAAAAAAAAAAAAATCATTTTTTTTTTTTTTACAGAAAACAGTTTTTAGAGATTCGGATCAAACATGCACATGCACTTTGGAGTTTATTCATACAGGTATTCTCTCGCATACATTATTATCTCTCTATGTCTCTCTCCCTCTCCCTTTTGTTTGTTATGTTTGTTGTTTTGTTGTAGGACAGCTGCATTTGGTCAGACCTCCTAAGTCTAAAGACGCTGTGTTTATAGGACCAAGGACAGCGGGGGGGATAAAGACGCTGGAAAATACAGTATTTGCTGTAATGGTCACAGCAGAAAGGAAGTGTTGATCGGGCAGTTTGTGTGGTGTGTTTCTGTGTGAGTTTGTGTGTGTGTGTGAGTTTAAAGACAGCAAGATCACCGGTGGCAGACATGTTTATGTGTGGAGTGCAGTATCCTGTACGGTGCAGGTTATTTTACTAATAGGTTGCTGAGCGAGGGCTAGGGCATATTTCCGTATGCAGGAAGAGGGAAGAGAACGAAAGTGAGAGGTTTTGATTGAGTGCCCGCTGAGGTCCCATCAGATGTGGCTTAAAGGAATAAAGGATTCATTTGAAGGAGGGTGAGAAAGATTACATACAGTCCTCACATCTATCCAAATCCCTTCCAAATCCCTCTACATCACACTTATCAAGCCATGTGCAGAGCGGTACACTAACTCTCATTGGTCTTATCACAAGGCTACCATGTATCATGCTTGTCTAGTCTAGAAGCAACTTATTCCACCAGAAATTCAGGGATCATGCAGGGAAGTCCAAACAAGCTCACCTGTTTTTGCACACGTTTCTGAAAATACTGAACTTTAATCACAGAGGGATTTGAGCAAAACCCCACGAGAGGTCATGCAGGTATTCCCGGTCCTTCTTAAAGAGCAGAAGTAATGCATTATGAATGAACCCGTGGTAATAGTTGACATTAAGTCATACTAATCAGTTCTAACGATGATGGCACAGCTTGTTTTCTCACGTTGTTTGCCAGCAACATTTGTTTGACAATGAATGTCATACATCGGTAAACATGTTTACCAGAATGTTAAAGGCCTGAGGCACAGCCCTAAGCATGGTCTTTTCTGTCTTCAGGGCTCCTCAGTCAGACCAAATGTTCACAGTGGCTCACACCATATCATGCACTGCACAATGACCTGGCCCTTCAGGTTCCTGCACAGTGCAGTCAAATATTTTGGGTATAGGAATTTAGGATATTAGCAGTTATGAAGTGCATGTAATTAAATAGGTTTTGTGTATTTGTGATTTATGAACTGTCATAATTTGCTTTGAAATTATCCATACCCCCTGTTGTAATAATGCTCATGATCGCATTATACTCACTTTTTACCTGACAATGGCAATCATGTTCTAAAGATAAACATGTTCTAAAAGTTTCACTTTTGTACAATATCACAAATGCATTATGTTTTTTTTTTCTTTCTTTTTCTGTCAGCCCAGAAATCAGTTGATATGAAAAAAGTAAATATCCCTAAGTCAATTTGATTCAGTTCAGTTTATTTATATAGTGTCATGTCACAAAAGAAGTCTGCTCAGGGCACTGAATTGAAACACCCGTATAGAAAAAACAAGTTAACACTATTTTCTGAGGAGCAGACTGCTTTGAATATAACTTCATCGCAAACTCTGATCTTGAGCAAGCATGGTGGCAACAGTGGAAAGGAAAAACTCCCTCATGAGGAAGAAACCTTTAGCAGAACCAGGCTCAGGACAAGCGGCCATCT
>JARVGQ010001175.1:17011128-17022078 GCA_031762355.1 Hypsolebias martinsi | reverse complement strand
TATTAGATGTTGGCACCTCCACATCATTGCATTCAGTTTTTATTCACAATTTGTTTAGTGTCCCAACTTTTTTGGAAGCCAGTTTGTATGGGTGTACACATTGTCAAGTGATGTGCATTTCAGGAGACAAATTAAGTCAGCTCTCATGACCTAAAAGAAGGTTAAGAGCGGTACAAACCACAGATCCCTGAGTAACTTCTGAAAAAGCAAGTAAGGTTTATTTACGGAAACAAATCTATATATTAGTATGTAACGTGTGAAGTCTTTCTGAAGTACTATGTGCTAAGAGTTTGAAATCCTAAGAATTAAGAGTTAATCAATCAATGTTGAAGAAATGATAGAGCTTAATTTAAGAGAATGTAGGCAAAGCTCATATTGAAAGTGTTAAATTTAAATGACTGAGTAAATGAATTAATATTGCTGAGTAAAAAATAGAGAAAGTCAGTGGTCACATTCACAGCTTAATGTTCGTGTGTCAAGTCACCACAGGAAGTGGAAGTTTGAACAGATGGCCAGGCCAGCAAGTGGAAAAAGAAGAAGTTATCTGTAGAAAAATAGGAAGTTATTTGTAGAAAACAGGAACAAGTTACCTTAAGTGATGAGGCTCTCTCAGAAAAAGAGGAAACTCTCTGCAGAAAAACAGGAAAACAGACCTAGTGCGTCAAAGATCATTTTAGCAATGACAGTGACATTGAACATGTGATCTGACATTGTAGAATAGTCTGTATCCAGGACTGTTGCTATGCAGAAATTATGCAATGAACAGACAAATGTATGAAAATGGCTCAGTATTAACAATCAATGCTGACGCACTTGGAGAGTTTTAAAGGACAGTTAATTGATGCATTCAGTAACTAAAGGGAACTTGAAGATCTGAAGAAAATAATTTTTCTCAGCTCTGCCCGGACCTGAAAGCCAACTCATGTTTTTAAGATTGGCTTTTATTGAATGTAGTATGAAATATTCTTCAAAAGCAACGGAGGGATGATTGTCACCAGCTTCATCAGTCAAGGATCCCCTTTGACAAGGGGTCTTAGAGAAGAGATGGTATGACACATACTAATAGCTGTCCTAAAATAAAATTAAATAATCAAAATTGCTTATAGCTATACTGTATACACCAGTAAAATGTTAGGACCCTTGACAGCAGTTATGGGGATTTACTTGTTATATTAAATTTGGTATTTTTAAAATCTTACCTAATACAGTTTAGGAGTGTTTCTTCCATTTTTGCTGCATTATGGGATTCTGAAGTTGCCTTTGTATTTTTTTTCTCCCTTTTGTTCAATGGAGTTTTTGAACACACTTTAGATTTTGACTTTTTTGACATTTCCAATTAAACATAATTTTTTATATTTCACTCGGGAGGATTCTGGGAACACGAGGTAAACGCTTGATGCCAAATGATGGCTCATCAAGTCCAGTAACGATCTTGGGTTTCTGAGTGTTCTCTGGGGTCACGGAGCAGTAAGTCTTCTCCTGAACCTAATCACCTTACCTTACATTGGCTCAACAAAGTAAGGATGAATATATTTCGATTTTTCCACAACAGAACTTAATTTTCTGTTTTTGTTCATCAGATTTAAGGATTAATAATTCTTTGGTTCAGCTCATTGGGATCAGGATCGCTTTTGGGCAAAGGGTGCACTTATCCCAGGTCTATGGGATTACAAATTTCACTTGCCTTTAACCAAAGAATTCTTCAGATGAAGAAATGTAAGAGCCACCCTGATTGATTGTTCTCTCTAATTTAAAAAAAAAATAATATTATGGCAGTAATTTTACCAACAAATAAGGAAATCAGGATATTGTCATCATGTCTAGTTCTTGGTTCAAGGAAGTCATCCCAGAATACCTGTCTTACCGAGTCCTTTAACAACTACTTGGGGAGATCGGTTGTAAGGTTAATTGATGAATTTTGGAAGCTTTTTTTTCTAATAGCCTACTTTAAGTCTTTAAGGCGTGGCCATTCTCTGAAAGGAAGTGAAGGCTTTCACTCAAAAGTACAGAGCATCAAGGACCAATAACCTCCCAAATAAGCTCATCGGAGCAAGGAAAGTACCAAATGAGTGGACTTTTAATCCTTTGAACATCAAGATCAACAAACAGGACCCTCCCATGAGAAATGTATGGACTCGTTATTACTGATTTCATTAAATAATCAAATTGTAATCATTGTTGGGGGGTGCTATTAATGCTGTTCCCCTTACAAATTCATTTATTAAAGCAAGTATAAAAAGATAAAACTCTGGACTATCATTGCATTACTTTGTGCTCATGGATTTGAGAAGCTTTTTTATTTATTTATTCATTTTACATTCAATATAACAATAACATTAATATATGCGGTATGAAAAAGAAAAAAGAAAGAAAAAAGAACATAAAATGAATGGTGGCAGAACGAAGAAAAAATATCATTTTATCTGCCCCCTTTAAAAAAAAAAAAAAAAAAAACAAAGATCAAAATCAATCCAAACAATCAACCCAAACAGTATTTTTCCAAATAATGGAATACAAGTTCAAATTTATCACATATCTAAAAAATGTCTAATACAATGGACCGTTAAATTAAAGATTTTAGTATTTTATTAACAACTTGGACTTGATCATTTTTTTAAACACAAGCATTGATTTAGCATATTTAACATCATTTTCTAAATCGCTCCATAAGCCAACTCCCTGTATTGAGACAGTCCGACCCTTTAAACAAGTTCTGTACTGAGGTTTTGCAAAAATCTCAGTTCCCTTAAGACTATAACAACTCCTTCTCTTAACAAAAAACATTTGAACGTTTGGAGGCAGTAAGTTGTTGTGAGCTCTATACATAACTAATGAAATATGATAATCCACCAAATCATAAAACTTTAATAAGTTAAGTTGATTAAATAATATATTAGATGGATGACAATAGGGCTTTCCTGAAATAATTCTCACAGCTCTTTTCTGCAAAATAAAAACAGGCTTTGTTATAGTTTTACATGCCTTCCCCCAAACTTCAACACAATAAATTAAATGTGGAACAAAAATTGTATTATATAACAAATACAGAGCTTTTTCATTCAAACAATCCTTTACTTTATACAGCACTGCAGTAGATCTGGCTAACATAATTTTAACCGAATTATTGTGCTGTTTCCATGACAATTTGTCATCAATTACCACACCCAAAAACTTTGCCTCATTTACTCTTTTTACTTCCACACCATCAATATTTAAAGAAAAGTCCATAGTTTTCTTTGTATTACTAAACAACATGTAATTTGTTTTTTCGCGATTCAATGACAGCTTGTTTAATTTAAACCAGGTTTGTATTTTAACTAATTCCGTTTGTAATAACACAATCATTTGTTCTAAATCACTACCAGAATAAATGAAAGTAGTATTGTCAGCAAACACGATACAATTTAGAAGTCCAGACACCTTCACCAAATCATTCACATACAAGATGTTATCTGTAGATCACAGCACACAGCAAGGGGTTGAAGCGGCCCTCTTCAAAATTCAGCAATTTGAAGGTCTGAAAAGCTGCTGCCTGTAACAGTCTACAGTTCCAGAGTTTCTTAAAAACAACCAAAACTCCTCCACCCCTTCCAGACAGCCTGGGAGTGTTAAAAAAATGTACAATCCACTGGCAAAAGTTCAGAAACAAACCGATAACTCACCAGGAGGAAGCCAAGATTCTGTGAGGAACATGAAGTCCAGACTGTTTGAGCAGAAAAAGTTGTTCATGATGCAAGTTTTGTCAGGGACCTCATGTTTAATAAAGCAAATCTTGGACTACGCTGGATGCCCTCCCTGATGCCAGCAACTGGAGGAGGGGTAGAGCATGGAGCGCAGATCAGCTGTTTCAAGTTGTTTTCTTCGTGCCTTCGCTCGCCGGGGAAAACGCAGCTTCGGACGCGTGTACATCCACTGTGCGGACCTGGATGAAGCACCTCAATCCAGGAGCCATGGGTCACCTCAGGGTCGGCAGGGGAAAGCAGCGGATTGACAGGGGAAGGAGCAGCTGATGGACCCGGGTTGTTTTCATTTCTCTGGAGATGGCCAGAGCCACAGCAGCTTCCTGTGCGCCTGCTGTGCACAGCAGACTCGGGCAAATGAAGCAGGCAGGAGACCGTTAGGCAGCCAGGAGGAGGATTTTCTGTTCAGTGGCCAGCGGCAGAGGAGCATGCAAGGCTAGCTCTGAGCCTCATGAGACGTCCAGCACGTCTTCCACGGCACCGGGAGCTATGTTTTCGGGTGGGCAGGAAGGCCGTGGGCTGAAGGTAACCAGTGACGCTCGCGAGCAGCGGCGGAGGCTGTCCAGAACCTCGGTTAAAGCTGCCAAACGAGGCAAGATATGTGGTGGAAAATTGCAAATTTATGAGTTGTTGGTGATCATACACCAGCAGTGAGTTGATCTCATTGAAGAAAAATGACCACAAAAAAAAAAAAAAAAAACAATCAAAGCAGACAGAGGTGAACGGCAAGCCACCAGTGTCGGCGCCATCTTGTCCGTGGAAAGGAAAAACTCCCTCATGAGGAAGAAACCTTTAGCAGAACCAGGCTCAGGACAAGCGGCCATCTGCTTCAACCAACTAGGTTAGAGAGGAACAGAAACGAGGAACAGATACACAATGGCAGGTTAAGAATCACATGTTAAGATAGAAATAGTATCAAATGAAATCTATTAAATTTTAGTAAGTCATTTATGGAAATTGGGTCATCTTGTCCTCTAGTATTGTAAGCCAATGGCAGCATAACAAGCCAACCTTAATTATAGGATTCATCAAAAAGGAAAGTCTTAAGCCCAGTCTTAAAACTGGACAATGTGTCAGCCTTATGGACAAAAACTGGAAGTTGGTTCCAGAAGAAAGGAGCCTGAGAACTGAAAGATCTTCCTCTCATTCTGTCTTGAAATCTCTAGGAACCATGAGGAAGCCTGCAGTCTGTGAATGAAGTGATCTGTTAGGAAAATATGGAACAATAAGATATGTAATATAAGATGGAGCTAGGCTGTTGAGGGTGTTGTAGGTTAGACGTGATTTTAAAGCCAATGCTGGATTTGACAGGAAAGATATGATCTCTTCTACCAACTCCAGTTAAGACTCTGGCAGCAGCATTTTAGAATAACTGAAGACTTTTTAAAGATGTTTTTGGACACCCAGATAACAAACCATTGCAATAGTCCAGCCTATACATGACAAATGCATGGACTATTTTTAAGTTTTGCTAACACAAATATTGTATTTTTTTATTTATTTAATGACATTTATAACTTGCAAAATGTAAAAAGCTTAGATCTTATGTCTAGTGTCAACCTTAATTTTTACAGCCAAACATGTCCATAATTAGTGGAGAGGCTAAAATGCTGCATTAACCGCTTATTGGTGGTATCAGCTATCTGTTTGAATATGACGGTGCATCCATAATTCACAACAAATTAAATTATGAATGCACCATAAAGCATTAAAAAAATACATATTATTTAAACACACACACAACAATAATAATAATAAACACCCAGCTTGCTGTATTATTTCACTCATCTGGTTCAACTTCACGTCAACTTATAGTCCTCCACCAGAGACATGGACTCTTGAGAGTTAGGATTGGCACAAATTTTAGCTATAGTTTTTTTGGGTTTGTTAGCAAGTTAACTGCTCTAAAATACATTTTAGAGGTACAAAATGTATGCTGGTGGTGTTTTAGGCTGTAAATAAGGCGTTTAAAAAGACGTGACGGCCGCCATGTTGGATTTTAGTTTCGTTTTCGCCGCACCGGGAGCCGGTTCCGGTAACCGGCTTTTTCGGTATCCGGCCGGGCCGGTGTAACGGAACTAAGCCGGAAACCGGGGGTTACCTGTAATCACTTGGGATTGTTACATCTATCACCACTTTCTTCTTCTCAACCACCACAATAGTAGTTGGTTAGCAATCACCTGTTTGTCAGTCTGAATCTGAAAGCCCCACAGTATATTAGTCCTGCCGTTCTCCACCACCCTTGGTGCAGTCTCCCACTTTGACTGTGGAAGCTGCAGTCCATCCATGTCCATGTACAACATCATTCCAGCCACCTGGTTAAGGTACTCCATGTATGTTTTGCTTGCCTGCACCTTACGTCCTGCTTTTATGTGCTGGATCATCCCAGGGACAATTTTGTCGTATACTGTACAAGATTTCTCTTTAGAACGAGATGAACACACACACATTTTCTCATGTTCATCCCATCCATCCATCAATTACTTTTACCTGCTTCTTCCTTTTTGGGTCATGGGGGCCACTGGTGCCCATGTCCAGACTGAACGTCATGAACCGTCCACTGTACAAATAAAAACAATTAAACTATAAAAGCATAGGGATAATGAACACCAACAATAGGTGTGCTGATTACAAACCAAGGGCAGGCGTAATAAAGGAACTCTAAAGAAATAAAACGGAAAGTTAGGGTGCAAACACAGAACAGAGATGAAACTAAAAATATCAAATGCTGATCACATGAAGATACGGCTTTGAAAACTCACAGCTTGCGGCGTTGTTTTTCTCCACAACTTTCGCACATTGCAACATATGTCATTTGATAGATTCATAGGTCTGCTGTTTCTACAGGGTACAGTGAAATATAACTGTGGTGAACATAAATGGTATCTAAGATCAGACACACAGTTTATGTCACATCCCTGCTGTTTGGGGTAGCAGTCCATCACCATCATTACACGATACCAGCACAAGGCGGATATATGGCCATGTTTCATGGCACAAAAAAAAAAAAAAAAAAATCTAAAGCATTTTGCTTTTTATCAGTGAAGCTCAAACATAGTGGCAGACTGAAAGATTTCATCCAACTATTGAAACTATTGAATGTCCCGCATCAAAAGAACGAGTTACACTTATACAATGAATCCTTTACTTCTTTTTTTTTTTCTCACATATATGAATGTTGTGGCAATTCTCCATCAATAGCCCCTGCTTCTCAAGGCTGTTGAATTGTTGCTTATTCAACAATCTCCGCAGCTATGAAGCATTAATGTATTATTTACCGATCGTTTCAAAAAGTTCATGCGCTGTTCCCCCTCCAAGGCTAATCTAGCGCTTGTTTTCTTTCAAGCGTCATCAGCATCGCGTTTTGAAAACCACTTGACCATTTGTGTAAAGACAAATTTAGTAGGAAAATTAGGAATTGTTGACCAGTGGTGAAAGCAAGTTAGTAACATTATTATTCTCGTAGTATTTGCATGTGTTGTGTGATTGTAAAGTTAAAAAGGCAGGACAACTAGTGTCTGTGGACAGAAGTCTGGAGAAAACTCTCCTCACCATGCAATCTAATAGAGCTTGGTGAAGAATGAGTCTCCGAGAAAATAAAAAAAGAAATAAATAAGCTTCTCATGAGTAATAATCCAGGCAGTGGGGGTTCAAATTGAAATACCAAGGAGGACGAATGAAGGAGTATTTTCCTTTTGCCGAATGCTAGACTGCGTTTAAGATGGAAGGAGAAACAAAATGTGCCATGATCAAAATAAGGAAATCATTAGAGATGATGAGACGGAGCGTGAGTAAGGCAGGGTGCAAGCTTTTTAAAGGTCTGTAAAAATTACTGTTGTTCGAAAGGTCACTGTCTGGTGCCGGCAAGCAGCTGGGAGTTGTAAACGACTCTTCTTATCAAATGTTAATGCTGGCAGACCTCATGTCAAATGCGCCAGCAGTGGAAATATGTCTTTGAGGTCCTGCAGGTTCCATAGAAACAAGTCATTTCATTTACATGCGGAAATGTGACCAGCTAATTGCTTTTTTGCGGAACATCAAATAGCAGGATGGCTTTTTGCGGTGGGGGCCAAATGGAGGACCCATGAGAGGAAAGGAAATGTAAGACTTCCCATAGGGTCTGCGGAAACTCTCTTGTTTTGGCGCCACGTGTGCCACCAAGAAAAATTATTCTATTTCAGCTGATCGATTTTATAAGAACAACTCGTTTCAAGAGTCACTTTCAACGTGCTCATTACGTTTCTCCCTGAAGAGATTAATTACTGACGACACAAAAAAGAGGTTGAAATAATAGATCTGATCCCTCTAAGCAGGACCTGTTGCATAAAGCTCTGGAGTTTGCATCTGACCAGATTCTGATGAACAAGTTTGGTCAGGGCCAAGAGCAATGTGGATTTCTGCAGTCCTAAAACTTATAACTCAAAAACAATATTTTCAAAACTTTTGCATTGCTGTTAGTTTCAAATTAAATGGACATTTAGATAAAATAATGTGGCCGTTTGGCACAAAAAACAGCAGTAGCCGCTACTATAAGACTTCTCATGCATTCTGGGATACTTATGTCACATAATATTTCTGCTATAAACTGTGTAATAAAAATATCAACAGCTAAAGGGAGGTTTGTAAAATAATGTCTCAATAAAACATTATGGAACTCTATTGGCTGTAGTTTTGGGACAGCAGTAGTCCACTTTAGTCTTGGCCCTGCTGCGGCTAGCTTTCAGTTCAGTCTGGACAAAAATAAACTCTGTTTCTTCAAACTAAAGTCATACAAAGAACTATCCACAACAGGCATAGTATGAATTTATATATTTTTATATTTTCTTTTCACATATCCTGACTTCAAAGGACCCAAAATATCAAAGTTCATGCTCAATAATCCAGGATCTACAAACAAACTCAGTCCCATAAGCATCACACTACCATAGTGGACCAACCAGTTTGCTGGTGATAAGATGGTTTCTGGGGCTCGTCCTCCCCCCTGTCCTTTGGAAGTCCTTTGGATGAAGGACAAAATGTCTCAAAAAAAAAAAAAAAAATCCAGATGACCTGAATGAACTTTGATGGATTTTCTACCTGCATTATTGAGCATGAACTTTGATGTTTTGAACCACTTTGGCTATGGTTGCCTCAGAGGATTCAATGGCGGAGAGGGCGGACACCAGAAAACATTTTATCACCATAAAACTCTATGTGAGTGTGCTGCTTGTTGCACTGAGTTTGTTGTGGCTCCTCAGATTAATAAAGTCCTTTAGATGAAGGACAAAATCAACAAAAAAAAATATAATAAAAAACATACTGACCTGACTGAACATTGTTGGACCTGAAATATCCCTTTTAAAATACAACTTCTAAATTCCCTTCTTTTGTTTTTTTTTTTCCAAATTAATTTGCACTTCCATAAAAAAAAAATCCTATGCTAAAATGTTGTCATGTTATATTTCTCAAATCAAAGCTACTAACTGGTGCTAATATGTGTCATCCCCCCATTCCTCCGTAAAACCATGCCATGTGAATATTGATGTATCTCTGTTGTAAACATTATCACGCAGGCTGGGCCCAATATGATGCGAGTTGAATTGCCTCTGGACCAAAAGGAAGATGGCACTTAATGTCTGTTTAGCATCTTCAGGCTGATAACATGATGTGACGGAAGCAGAGAAATTGATTTAATCTTCAACTGCGTGGCAATGAATGTTAATTTTCCTAGAAGATGTAATCTTTTGCCACGAATGGTTTGTTGTGGGCATTAGTGCAAGCCCTCGTGTTAGAGGGAGTGTGGCTCTATCGTCCCTGCTCTTTGTCCCTGCTGAAAGGGAGATCAAATTATTTGTGATTACAATGGTAGGGTTTTATTTTCAATCCAAAATGCCCGGAACCAGGAAATGTAGAAGGCAAATCCTCCAGAATTATTTATAAATCTAATGATTTGCTTGCCACTTTGCAATCTAACAAGAAACCTGCACATTAACCCCCCACTTTTGTCCTTGAGAGCTATTAATAAAAGTAAATTCATATCACTGGGAATGGAGAAGAAATACAAAAAAGAGAAAAATACCTTTTTTTTAATTTATTTTTTTTTATTTCAATTGCCCTAGTGACACAAAGCATACTGATGACTAAAGCGCAACCTGAACTTGTGTCTAGAAAAAAGTAACACTCAGTGGTAATTACATACCACATAGTGGGTGTTTGTCCAAACACAATTTAAGATTTAAACAAAGGAAGAATGTTGCAAATCCTCCGGCTTCCTTTCAGCCATCCTCTTGATGTGCTCTTGTGTTGTGCAATGCAGTAACCCAGACCCCTTTCTCTCCTCATTTTTATCCAGACAAGTCTGCAGCAGCCCCGGCCGTCAGTCTGAGAGGACAAAAAGTCACCACTGGAAGAGATACCTCATTTAACACTGCCCCCTGGTGTTCAATCACTGGAAGAGCAGCCTGAACCAGAAGGAGGGAAGGAGAGGAGAGGGGGGGGGGGGGAAGCGAGATTGAACCGACACACCTCGCTCGCTCCATCACTCCAAACACTCAAAAAATTCATGAAATGCTTCATGAATACATAGATTTCAAGCATAAAAAAATAAAAAAGTCAGTATTACCTCATGTAAAATACACGTCTGCTAAGTACGCTGCACGTCAAGCTGTTAAATTAAATCAATGCCACTGACAAAATGCATGGTACATTTTCAGCAATGTTATAGACTGATGGTTTTAAAAATGTCATTAATTTTTTTTAAGTGGTCTGCCTACATCGACTCACTTGTCAGAGTTCAGTTTAATGTTTGCCACAACGATGTTACATGATGTGCAACAGAACAGGGGGAGAAGTCAGAATGCTCCACAAACGCAATGGAGAAAAAAAAAAACAGCTACATCTTTAAGGTACTGTAGTCAAATGTAGACTTCCTGTCTTGCTTCGTTGTAACGGTACAATGGTGCATCATAGTGTAGCTTGTGTGCTGACTGTTTTCAGGTGGCCTCGTGGCCTCCTTAAACAGCCTGTACAGCCTGACAAAATAAAACAAGATGAGGTAAGAGTGGACAGAGCTGGGAAGGAAAATGGAAGAAAAAACAAGTCCACTTGCTGGCACAACATGCCTAAATTGTTGTTCTTCTCCGCGTTCCCTCCCAGCGTCACCCCACTTTGCCGCCGCTCTCACCTCAATCCCAAACCCAGACCTTCCTTCCCTTCTGCTCGCTCAATCGGT
>JARVGQ010001175.1:16981481-16992571 GCA_031762355.1 Hypsolebias martinsi | reverse complement strand
ATTACTGTTTTTCTTTTACATTTTATTGTTGGATGTAACTGGGACCCTGTGTACATAATCTCGTTCCATCACATGTAACACATATGATGCGAATGACAATAAAGGATCACTGAGTCTGCACCTTATAATCCGACGCGCCCTATAGTCCGAAAAACATGGTATCCATGAAAAAAGACAACTTACACATATGCGTGTCCATTCATCAGTTAAAGTAATCACACTCTCACTCACACCAAGAGACAAGTTAGAGTAGGCAACTAACCTAACATGCATGTTTTTAGTCTGTGGAAGGAATCTAGAGTGAAAAAACAATAGCATGCATGCATGCATAGTGAGAACATGCAAACCTCTCATTAAAAGGCTGCAGCTGGGTTTGAACTTGCAGCCTTCCTGCTGTGAGGTCCCATCTCCAACCACTTTATGCTGTGTCAAAGTGGCACAAATCGGCAAATGCAAGTTTGTGAAAGAAAAATTAGGTGTAACAAACTGTGTTTCCTGAAAGCTGCAAATCAAAATGACAATTTCAAACAATCCAACTCAGCGTGCACATTATACCTATATGTCCTCACGCGCTTGTTATCCAGAGAATGTATACAATGCGTTTGCTGTTGTGTTGTGTGAGTCACAATCAGAGTTCAACTACAGTACTTTTGTTTTGTGGCAAAAACAAACCGGGACTGAGACGCTGCAGTTTGAATATCTACCTCTAGGGGGCTCAGTGGCACAAGCCTCTTCATTCATTTTACTTCAGATAAACACAGCTGGACATCCCAGAACCCAATCGAATGATTATTTAACAAGAATAACTGATACAGTGTCACAGGTTAGGTGTTCTGTTCCATTACTTAAAAAACAAAAAACAAAAAAAACAAAAAAACGCCTAAACTAACGAGGAAACCAAGTTTCCAGGTTGGGACACCTTAGTGTTATTTGTTCTTATTCTGAGAATCTAATCTGAGTCTGTTGACAATTAACATGCAAATTGAATGCTGTAAACCCATTATGAGGACAAAAAAGTATCTGAACTAGTTCTGTACAAATAAGGGTTTAAATGTGTTTAAAATACGTACAGATGTGCTGTAGTTATATGTTAACAGCTGGAACCTCAGGCCTCCAGGGGGCCCACTAACATCACCTGTTCTACCTGTATCCATTCATTTACACCACATGGCTGGCTAATGCACTGAAGATGCAACGAGTCTGCTGGCTTCCTTAGATAGAGAACTTTACTAATTGGCTTGTTCATATGTGTGGATGTTTCTGTAAAGTGCCCTGAGACAACTTGGTTGTGAGCTGGCGCTTTATAAATAAAATGAAATGGTGTCGCATGGACACGTTTTCATCAAAAATCTGCACCTGCATGAGGCAGACCTCATTTTCTCTGCGACAGTGCTGGTGAGAAATGTGTTCAAGTAAGACCACTGGCCAACAGCAGGAGAAATGCCACAGCCCAGATGTGGAAGAAAAAAAAAAAATGAATGTGAAGTGAGGCGTTGCTGGCAAAAGCGTGCACCCCGAATGAAGATTTCCTGTATGTAAAAAGGTTGTGAAAACATTTACAGGGATGCTGATGTGGTGCTAGGAAGCCATGACATTTCAGCAGCTTTAGTTGGGAAGCCAGCTGATTTGTGCCAGTTCTCCTCTCCTGTTGCAAGTGGGGTTTCTGCTTGGTGTGTGTGACAAATCCGACAAGTAGAAGTTGACCATTAAACATGTGTTACTGGGAAAACAGCACGGAGCTTTAAATGAGAAGGCAGAAAATTCCAAATGGTTACACTGTAAATGTGAAGCTCTTATATATTTAATGCTTACATATGTATTGTCAGTATTATAACAGCTCATGTTTGGCCATCCAGCAGAGTACCACCCACTGCAGAAAGCTCTTTAACTCACACTAACACTGCCTGCTTGAGGTTTTATAGCTGCCATATAAAGTTGCTTTTTAGGGGATGTTAATCTCACTCAATCTCTTTGAATTATTTGGACTTTTATAGCTCATATAAGGGGATTGTCTTCTTGGCAGCAACAAAAACAAGCCCCTTCTTGAAATGTTAACAAAACAACTTTTTTTTTTTTATTCTCAAAGAGGTATTATGAGGATAAACCATTCCCTAAAAACACATTAAAGTCTCCAGAGCTGTGAACAGTTAGCTTTGGCTGGAAATCCCCACAGAGTTCTGTTTCACTTTGGTCATTTGTCATGTGACTCTTGCTCACAGGCAAACATGCTTACTTCCAGTTATTGTAAATGGACATGACTTTGAGAATTTGTGGGATGTGAATATGGAAACTACAATTTTGCAGCATTGAACAGTTGGCAGAGATGTTGTTTATTTATTTGTTTGTTTTTCCATGCATCTAATTTGCTAATTTTGTGAGACAAATACATTTCTTCCATTTGGATTTCCATCCATCCATTCTCTTCTATTTGTGTTCAGGGGTAAATCCCAAACTTTTCGATTCTTTGGTTCCTGCTGAGGAATCCCAAGGTGTTTCCAGTAAAAAGCTGCAAGAAGTTGCTCAGTTATGTCAACACCATTCATCCGTCTTCTACTGCGTGTCCGTATGGATGCAGAGGCAACGGGTCCAGCAGAGAAACCCAGACATCCCTCTCCCCAGTGACACTTTAGCTCGTCCTGGGGCCAAGGCGTTCCCAGGCCAGTAAAGATATAAAATTAGCAAAATTTGCTATATTATATCACTGCTACATTTGCATAATTTAGCCAGAGGGGGATAGAGACACAAAAATTGAACAAAAAAAATCTTAGAAATTCATAATAATGAACTAATAATGAACTTTTCTTTGGTTGATTCTTGTTTTTTTTTATTTCAAAATGTCAACCCTCCTCCTTTATCCAGGTTTGGGGCTGGTAAAAGTGACACAGATGACACAATTAAATTAATTCTAGTGCAGTAAATTACTTTAGACTGATAACTGTTTTAACATTTACGTCCTGCCATGTATCGTCAGCAGCAGCAACATTGCACATGAGCGATTCATTTAGGGTCTGGATGTGACGAGGTGCACATCTCCTGTTCTGTGTGCAGCTAGGACTGACGCTGCACAAAGACTCAGCTTCCTGTGAGTGCTTCAGGAAGAGGCCCACTGCAGCACCTGCTACTCAATGGAAAGGACAAGCCTTGCTTTCACATCAGTCTTCATTAGTCTTCTATGTCATCATCTAAAGTTGCTAGATTTGTCACTAGAGTCTGAAAACATACTAAATATAGTTACAAAGATGCTAAGTTAGCAATACTTCTTCCCAGGCCAGAGGCTCTTCATTATTACCCCAGGGTTGCTATCCTCTCAGGGAGGAGTCCTAAAAGTTGCAAGATACCCACTGTGATAAAGCCTTTACAGATGCAACACTGAAAACTCTTGTTGCTTAGTTCTGGGCCGTCCTCGTTGTTTTCAACAAACAGAAAATGTCCAGACAAATTCCAAAAGCAGGTGATCAAGGGATGGTCTAATCAGATCACCAAACCACAGATGACTCCTTTCAGTGGAGGAGCAGCAGCTCTGTTGTAAGCTCGACTTTGATGACTGAAATCCTCACCTTATCTGTAATTTAAGAGGGTTTTTTTTTTTTTTTGTCTCTTCTTCACCCCAACAAACCAGATCAACTTCCTTATTACTGGCAAAGTCTTGATACGTTGGAACATATTTCACTTCATCCTGCCATCACTTGTGAGGAAAACTTCAAGATAGCAAAACTCATCTGTTCGAGGCTTAAACTCACCCTGAACTGGAGAGACTGAATGAAGGAGGGAGTTTTTAATTTTATAATTCTGATCCTCTCTTTTTTCACTTGTTTTAAACTCATTATACAATTAAAGGAGCGGCCAGTTTGGATGTGCACAGTCACTGATAATATTTAAGGTTTGCATTTAGTGAATCATACAATGGACTGGAAATCCCAGCATCCATGTTGTCACCTAAAAACAAGTTCACTGAATCTTTTTGAAACCACAAGTTAAAACAAATTATCATGATTTTAACTGTGAAATAAGAGTTCCATTAACTATTTACAAAGGTGTAAACATATCTGAAAAATTTGCATTAGCCAGTAAAAGTTGCTTATGTCTTATTTTTTTTTGCTAATATTGTCACTCATTTCCAAAGAAAAGTGCCACCAGAGGTATTTTCATCACAGGAAGCAGAGCCGCCCAAAGGCTGGGCACCACGGCAGGAGGGGTGGCGGGTCGCTTTTGGTGATTGCTCCCACAGATAGGGGAAGTTTGTGGTCACCAAAAAAAAAAAAAAAAAAAGTTACGTCAAAGCCTAAACGCTGCACAGTGCATTTGCTGGGCGTGATGGGAAAACATTTGAAGGTGTCACCTCACCATCACGCGGTGAACTTCTGCTTTTCGAGGAGCTATAAAACCCAGTGGAGCTATTCTTGTGCTCAGAGTGAGGACAGAAAAACAAGTCGCGCGTTACTGTGTTCATCACTTTGGAGTGTGAAGAAGATTTTAATAAAGAGTCCACTGAAAACTGTTATCTGAGTTATTGAACAGATACTTCATTCTGCATGTATTGTATATTTTCCCCTTTACTTAAAAGTCTTTTTTTGGTCAATAGAAAGTCAAATGTGCAGTGTTTTATTTATTTTCAAATAAATTACTGGTAAAGCTGCACAAGCTGGATCATCATCATTATGTAGACATTTTGTTTGCATGGGTGTGTGAGTGTAGGTTGGAATGTTTGTTTTAATGGCTATGATTATGTGAATGTATTTGTACATGTTTCTGTATGTGCACATAAACTCTATGTGCTGTCTGCGTTTCCACCCAGTAATAACCACACTACACTGCACTGCGCCTGCAAAGCTGTGCGTAAAGTCACGCATTACCCTTTTGACCAAAGACACAAACTCCTCACATCAAAACGTTCCTCCTTTTGTTTTTTGGTTGCACCCCGGAGAGCCCAATTAGAACTTGTACAGAAGAAAAACAGCAGCCGTCTGGTGTTGTATAACTGTTTTACTGCTTGTGCCAGGACAACCACTGGAAGGTAAAAGGGTATAATTATCCGAGGCATGCAGTTCAAAAACAAAATTTTGTGTTCTTTGTAAAGAACATTATAAAACAGCACATTAAAAGAGCTTTAAATAAATTTAAGTTTTAATACAATTGCTTGCTATTTAAAAATTAGTTGTCATATCTTGCATAAAGTTAGTTTAAAAAGCTGTTTTAAAGCAAAAAATGTGTCTAAAGTGGACTTTCTGGGCATGAGTGCATCTGTTTTTATGCCTATTTGTGCAGCTTGTGGTGGTATTAAAGTCCACCAACACTTGTGCACACTCTACATAAGCAAACAGTTCTGTAAAATGTTATGTAGCGTTAAAAAAAAAAAATTGCTGGCAAAGAAAACATTGCGCACACGTCTTGATGTTTTATAAGGCTGTAAAACGTTTGCAAAGAGACCTCGGAAATGTTCATGGTATTTAACATGAATTTATGTCAATCCAGAACTGAGTGTAAACAAACCCCTACTTTCATGACTGTATGCCTTGACCATAACTTTATCACCTGAGGATTACCCCCAGCCTGAGCTGGGTGTCTGCCCTTCACAGCGAGGGTAGGGGGGCAGAAGAGGCGTAAACACATGCAAACACACGGGATAATTAAAATAGATGCAGGAATGTGCACACAGGATGATTCAAAAATATATTGTCGGCTTTGAATTTTGATTTTATTACACAAAATTGATTCAAGGCACATGTCAGCTCTAAATGCATACTAGAATTGTGCTATAGTTCTAAAAGTATCAGTGTTTTATGCTTTATGACTCTGTACCTTTATGATAAACTATCATGGGTTTATATCAGTTTATATACAGTAGTCCTTCGTTTTTCATGGGGGATCTGTGCCCTGAAGCCCACTGATAAGTGAAAAACCGCAAAGAAGGAATAGTTTTTTATTGTCATTTGCATCACATGTGGTACATGAGGTGGGACGAAATTGTGTACTAAGGGTCCCAGCAACAACAATGGCAATAGTATACATTATAAGTAGGAAGTAGTAGCTTATTTTAATATATTCCTCCTGCAGCTGTGGGCTGCACATAAGTGCAGCAAGTGCTAAATATTTTTAAATAATTGATTTTAAATAAAAATTCCATGCCAACCGTGTGGCTCATCCATCAATTAGCCAATTGTGTGTCAATCTTATTTTGAAAAACTGCGATTGAGCAAGTCCGCGAAAAATGAACCGCGAAGTAGCGAGGGACCACTGTACTGTTAAAATAGTTGGCACTAAACCATCCATCCATCCATCCATCATCTTTACCTGCTTATTACTTTTTGGGTCACAGGGTTCATTGATGCCTGTATCCAGCAGTCACTGTGCAAGAGGTGGGGGACACCCTGGACAGGTTTCCAGCCCATCACAGGGACACATAGAGACAAATGAGACAAACAACCATTCACACTCTCAGGGACAATGTAAAGTTATCAACTAGCCTAACGAAACATTCTGTATTTATAAAATGTGTCATGTGTACACCTGCACACCTTCATGGGCTCCTGAATCTGCACTCAATCAGCAGCTCCTGTAAAATCTGAAAACAAAGCACACGCTCACCTGCAGCTGCACCAGCTGGGCTGTAAGCGGACTATATCAGTCCCAGTGGAGACACGAGTAATTGCTCGCTTGTACTTTTTTTGTTGCATTTTTTTTTTTTTTTACCTGTCTGGCAAGGTTATATAACTTCAGCAAACTGGCAGCAAGGTCAACATATTTCGCACTGGGGATGGTTCTGGTCCCTAATCCAGTCCATTTGATTATTAAATTGTTCCTTTTCCGTGTTCTTTGTCATGTGCGTTTAATGTTTGCTGCAAAAAATGGATAAGCAAATGTTTTGAAAGTTTAAAAAAAATGTCTGACTAACCGTGCAAACATTGCCAGATTCCACCAGGCCTCGATGTTTACACAACTGAATCAGTGATTAAGTTCATACAGTCGGTTCATAACAACTTTCATGATCAGAGTCCGTAAGGTCAGTCAGTATTAGTTGAAATGTTACATGTACATAGCTTACAAGTCTATGCTGCAATTTTATTTGCAGAAAAAAAAAGTGTTTTTCTTTCACACATTTTGTTCTGTACCTTGGCTGTTTCCAGTTCATAACAGCAGTGAATTGGTTCAAGTTTTAAGAGCGAGTCACATGTGGCAACCTGCTTCCTAGAAAACAACATCCTTCCTTTAGTTTTGCCATGACCTGTGCAAGCATGTGTGTCAAAAAGTTTTACCAAAAGAAAAAAAATATATAATAATTCTGCAACTTCTGGTTGAAATCTGTACAAGCAGTTGCCTAAGATGTATTACATTTTCCCACACCCCTTTAATGTGTTGCAAAATCTTTTTTTTTTTTTTTCCATCGCAAAAGTAACAATGCAAGTTGCGTCACAGCCTTTGCTGCTTTTACAAAATGGAAGCATCGGTGCAGATAAAAATCTGAAAATGTGACTATCTTTGCGTTGCTATCATGTTGGCACGTTTTATCAGTGTTCCCCAACATTCCACATTCCGAACATGGTGAAATCTCAAGCAATACTGTTAATTTTGCTTCCCAAGAGTGTTTTTGGTCATCTGTGAAATGTAGGCCGCTGAATTTAAGATTGTTCCATCTGAATTTCCTCTCTGGTTTCAAGTAAGTCACCTCTGAATTTCATCAGCACATCATTTTATTTTTATTTATTTATTTCCACTGTCTTGTATCAGATTTCAGCTTAACGCTTTGTCCAGTATTACTCCAAAAAAGGTACATTTTGAAAAAAATCTTAAATACAAGTGAGCCAAAACAGTCTCCCCTCCTATACATCCATTTAGATTTACAAATATACCCTTGATCTTTAATTTCTGTTCTCTTCAAAGATGTTGTTTTGCAAATGTCCCTCTTGCAGGAGAGGAAAGCTGTGGGTAGCCTGTCATAAAGTGCTGTGAACGGGTGAGCAGCTTTTACCAGACACATCCAGGGTTGTTAGCTGTCTAGAGCCCAAGCCCTAATCCGTGAGCTGGTGGAAGTTAATGAGGGTTTAAAGGCAGGAGGTGGTGTATTTTCCCAGGGACTGTGTGTTCCAGTCCCGGTGATGTAGCATTGATGAATACCCTCATAAGTACACACAAACACTCAAAATAATTAAAAAGCTAGAAATCTATGAGGGAAATTATATCACTCTTCACCTTTCAAGCCAAAGATTGAAACTAAAATAATTTTATGCTAAGAAGAATATAACCATTTTGCTGAAATCTCATGTAAGGTTTCATAAATGTGATAGCCCGCCCTCAGAGAGTTTGCTATTATAACACCAAAGTAAGTGCAATAGCTGTAAAAACAGCAGAATTAAACCTGATTTTGTTTTTGTCAATGGTCATTTTGCTTTTTCAGCATTCTTGATTTGGCTCAACTCCGATTGTCAATGTATTTTAGATGCACATCCAATAGTTGCTTTACAAAAGTTTCATTTAAATATGTCCAGTGGTTCAGGTTTTTTAATTTAATTTATTTATCTGATTTTTTTTAAATCAGGTCAGTCCCATTCAGATCACAGAGCTCTTTTGTCTTGGACTGGAAGTATCCTAACATGCATGTTTTTTGACTGTGGGAGGAAACCGGCGTACCCATGGACAACCCATGCAAACACGAAGAGAACTTGCAAACTCCATACAGAAAGACCCTAAGTCCAAACCAGAGGTTGAACCTAAGACCTGTGAGGTAACAGTACTAACCAATAAACTGCAAAAGGAGATATTTACTGACAGTGTTGATTAAGACCGTTTTTTATTTATTTTTTTTATCAAAAATGTGCAATCTGTAATTCAGATGGTGTGTTGTGGGAACCTCTCGACTGATAATACATACAATGGTAGCTCAACATCTGTAAATTGTCTGAGTTATATAAATTCTGTGTTTGCTAAATTTGCTTAGCTGTGGCAGCCATCTTAAATGGGGTTGACTGAGGTTGTAGATGTACATCTTTTAATTACTTTCTGAGCGTTTCAAAACATGCACAGGTGAAAACACTATCGCCTTTCACCTTTGGTGCTAAACATATCTATGAATAGGTTTATACTGTGACCTGTAAAAATATTCTTCAATTTACATAGTTTTTATTTATGTAGACAAACAGCTTGAACATTCACCCAGACTTTAACTGCTCACCGCCACAGAAAATATACTGGCTTAACATGCTCTGGCGTCACCACCTCTTATGAAACTAACCTTAACCTCAGTTAACTTGACAGTAAATCAAATGTCATTGTCTTTCGAGAATATTACAGCCCTGCCCATCATGTTTATATACTTAATCAACGTCTTACTGAGAAGTGATTAAAAAGTCATAAAAGTGGGAGCAGATTTCCATTTTTGGAGTCTGCTGCTAAAACTCTGGCAGGTGTAAGCGTCCACGCCTTCGGACAGGAAGATGGATGGTTCCTTTGCCAATGTCCCGGCGTCAGCAGGAAAAGGCCTGGGCATGGTGCTGGAAACAAGTCCTTCCTGAGCGAGAGGCACAAACCTACACAACCACACTGAACACACTACAGGGAACAAATTCAAACCCTCTCACACGCACACAAACCAGCATGGTGCTAAAAATCAGATGAGCAGGAATATGGTTCATTGTACTCCCTCTGCGCCTGGCAGACAAACACTGCGTCACACACAGCTTGAAGCCTTTGCATTTTCTTTATATTATGTTTCAGCACATAATTTACTGGAAACACAAGAGGAAATAAAAAAATAAAAAAAAAGTTATATTTGTGTGTGTTACTCAATTAAAGGATCTGATTCTGCAGGAAAACTCCTTTTAGTGTCATCAGAATATTCTGTACTGGTTATTGTTGCGATGTGTCTTTCATGTCTCATTAGTTGAGTTTAGAGTAGGTGTACCATGATTTTCTAGCCTTTTTTATTTGCTATCATTTTTGTTTTTGAGTGAGAAAATGGACAAATCATGTTTTTTAATAGCTTCATTTGTTTCGTATGAACACCTGGAGTACTGTGCACACAGAAAACATTCTGATACTGGCACTGCAATCAGTGCCGTTCTATTGAAGGAAGTGAAAGGGCAGGTCTCAGTTACGATTTCCTTTTTAGTTTGAACATTTGGTTCTTTATGCAGAGCTGTAACATCAGCATGCTCAACTTTTAACAGATAGCCAAGTTCTCATGAAAAACTGTGCAGCTGAATGGTTCTGACCAATCAATATCTTACCTGTTGTAGATAGCTTTTTGACAAACCTCAGTTTAAAAAAAAAGAAAAAAAAAAGACTTTTGTCAGTTTTGTTACTCTTGTTTCCCTCAAGAAATGTGAACTTAAAACATAAACACGTTTTCACGTTTTATTTGATTTTATTGTGGTTATTTTTGTGTCAGTGTAGTTTTATTTTTGCATTGCAGGTCTCACTTGCAAATGAGTCAATTGTGTCTCAACTTAACTAACCTGTATGACTAAAGGAAATTAAATGATTCACATTATTATTATTGTTATTCTGGAAAGAAATATAATTGACCTGCTGGAGGGTCCTCAGACTGCACTGGAATCCTTACAGCAATCAGTATCTAATACATTTTGTTCTTGCACATACCCAAAGAATTCTATAGAAATAGCAAGATAAAGTGAAATTAATGCTTATATAAAATTATTCAAATCAGAACGACACAAATCTATATGAAATTTTGGAGTGGTCGTCATTTTAGTATGAAATCAATTCATTTTGGACTTGTTTAAATTAACCAAAAGATCATTAACGTGGTCAGAATTCAACTCTTTGACCTTACTTTGTAGAAATAAAGAGCTATCCACAACAGGCAAGATATTAATATCCAGAACTTCCTATAAACACAACAGCAGATCATTATTTTATTTTACAAATTCTGAAGTATCACAAAAACATTATTATTCCTTATGTATAAAAAATAACATAATTGCCATATCCAATAATTCTCAGTCGGGTCATCTGGACAGATGCTTTTTTAATAGAAACGTTCCACCCTCTATCCGGAGTGCTTCATCAGTCAGAGGAGTTCCAGTAAACTGTTTCCCCACCAAGCAGTAAACACCTTAAGTGGACCAACCAGTTTG
>JARVGQ010001175.1:16907973-16918753 GCA_031762355.1 Hypsolebias martinsi | reverse complement strand
TTCTAACATCCTTCTACCAATATACCCACTGTCCCTCCTCTGGACATGTCCAAACCATCTCAGTCTGGCCTCTCCAACTTTATCTCCCAGTGGTTCAACCTGTGTTTTAAGAGGACTAATGACTCAAGCGCTTAACTCCAGCATCTGAAAAGGTGTGGAAAACAGTGGCGTTCTTGCCAGTATCTGTGTGTTCTTTTGGCTGTACCATTAGCAAAACGCTTCATGAACCAGTAGACAGATTTTAATAAAACTTTTGGAAAGTATATCTGCAACTGATTAACTTTTGAAGTCACCTTATTTTATGTTGGCCATCACACTCAGTCTGTGCTAGACAACATTAAAACGACCCTAAGTCAGTCAGTTTTACGGCTAACGAGCTAAAACCTGCTGTGGCAGACGCTAAGCGTCATCCACAAAGCACACTTCAAGTGCTAACAGATCGTGGAATACTGCTAGAGGTTTTTGTGTAACATCCTTTACAAGTTTTAACAAAAACAGCTTTCATTTCTCATCATGAGATGATCATATGTTAAAACTCTGGCATGAAAGGTTTCCTCCATTGTATGCCATGATTCCAATTTCTATATAAAACGAACAATACCAGTTAAAATTATAATCTGTGATAGCCCCTAACATTGTTGTTTCCTAGTAATGACTGCACTGACTGAGTATTTGGGCCCACTGTGCTTGTCGTTTTAGATTTTGTGATGTGATGGTGAAACTGCCAGGGCTCATGTCAAACCCTGTTATAGTACTGAGGGGTAGGTGAGCTAGCACGGCCTGCTGAGACAGTCCCCCTCCTAGGGATGGAAGTCACTCTGAATGCCTTAAGCAAAGCTGAGACACAGACAGACACCTCAGACACCAGGGAACATGCAGTACCTTATCTGTGCACATGTAAAATGCAGAAATAATAAGCAAAATGACAATAGCATAAACAAACCTTCCTGCTTTTCTTATTTTACTTGCATGAAATGTATTTATTCTCATACTCAGCCTAATTTAGATTCACAGCAGCGAGTTCCTAAACACTTTATGCCACTTGTGTGTTGACTTGTCCGTTAAAGTGGCTCATATTTTTTTTTAGGAGACTCTGGGTGCCTGTTCGTGCTTGAATTGTGCCAGATTCAGTGAGTCACTCTGCAACCAGGCGATGGGCTACAATTTCCATCAGACGTCCTTTGCACAAGAGCCAGACTTGTTATATAATGTTGTTTGTTTGCAATAACCACTTAGCCTTCTGGGAGGTTTCATACACAACTGTCATCATCACAGGGATTATTCGTTCAACCTTTATTTATAAAGGTTAGTCTCAATAAAAGCTTTTTTTTTTTTTTTAAATCTACTTCATCAGAATTTGCGATGCATTGCCAGTGGAAGTGTGGCCTGACTTCCCTGCCAGGCTGCAGCCAGAGGCTATCTGAAAGGAAGTGGTTTGTGTGGGCAACAATGTTGAATACTAAACAATCTCCACCAGCACACCCAGAGGCATGTCATTATCACATCTCCTGCAGTGTCCCGGTCAACTAATAACAAGGAGGCTCATGGCCTTTCTCAGCAGATGTTTCATCAAATTTAACAGGCTATTCATTTCTGACTGTTGACTGCATGTTTTTGATGTGTTGTGGAAACTTTGCTGTACAGTACATGTTAAAAATTGTGGTGGGACTATGTTTTTTTTATTGTCATTGCTGAATGCACAACAACCAAAGTCAAAATTTCTTTATTTGTCATACGCACCACATGTGATACATGTGGTGGAACGAAATTGTGTATGCAGGGTCCCAGTTACACCCAACAAACGTATAAAATGTAAAAGAAAAACAGTAATAAGATCCAAGATATGAACTAAGGAAAAATAGACTAAAAATACACTTAAGCACTAGTAGTACAAAAACAATACGTTGAACAGCAGCACAAACATGAGTCTGTGTGAGCAGATGAGTACGAATGAACACAGCAACATGAAATAAATTAGCGGCATGATGTGATTTTTTTTTTTCACAGTGTATCCTGGTTAGAGATTCATGAGTCTAACAGCCTCAGGGTAGAAGCTGTTCCTTAGTTTAGTGGTTCTACACTTAATGCTCCTTAACCTGCTGCCTGAGGAGAGTGGGGCAAAAAGTGTGTGCTGGGTGAGTGGGGTCATTCATGATGCAGGTGGCCCTCTTCCTACATCTGGAGGTGTAGATGACTGTGATGGTGGTGTTGGTGGTGGTGGTGGTGGTGGTGGGGGGGGGGGGGGCTGACTCCACTCTCTGCAGAGCTTTTCTCTCTACCCTCTACTTTACGTCTCTCTTCTCTCTCTTCTCAACTGTGTGCACGTCAGTTTCCTCAATTTATCACTAGTCAATGATTTTGTCAGAGGATTGACTATCAGTTGTTCTGACAACAAATCGCTTATAGTCCAGCTGATGTCGAGAACCTTTCTGCAGCTCAATGTTTTTAGCTTTTTTTGCTCTCTTTTCATGCCCATCTCTATCTCCTTCAGGCTCTAGGTCCCGCTCCTTTCAGAGCAGGGTCAGCCACGTGGATTCTTCTTCTCCATTTTGCTGTTTCGTGTATTGTCTGTTGTGAGATGGAGTGTCTTCATATTCCGCTGGATCATATCCATCCACCTCTTCTTCTGCAAACACATCTGCATTTAATAGCCTTTTTACCTTGTTGTCATCTTCCATTTCACGTGCCCATCCCATCTCATTCTTGATTCTGGAATCTTATCTATGATGCATGCAAACACCTTTCTGATATCGTCGTTCTCCGTCTATCCTTGAGGGACACTCCAAGAATCCCACGTAGCATCTGCATTTCTGTTATTTCCAGGAGTTCCTCTTCCTTTCTCTCTAATGTCCATACATCAGCTCCACAAAGCAATAACTTGCTCTCTTTTTATGCCCAAGTTCAGCTTCATTACTTAGTGACTCTAATTATTTTCATTTAAATCAATTCAGTATAGTTATTTTATATTTAAAAAAAAATCTGTTTAAAACTCATCACTCAACTGCTGACAGCCTTCTTCACTCCTCTTAATCTGATATGTCTTTGAAGTGCACATCTGTGTCCCTGACACGTCACCACAAAGACAAACGTGCTCTCTATCCTCAGCTCGTCTTTCACTTACCGGCGATCTGGCCTCTTGAAGAGACTCGGGGAGTAAGGGGGTGAGTAGCTCACAACTCTCTCAGGAAAACTGAAAGGGAAGTGCTGATGGTAGTAGCAGAACCTCTGAGATGGTTCGGCCACATGGAGAGCTGGCACCATCCTGGGAGAAGCCGGCTGTATTCCTCCAGAAAAGGCCCCTGCAGTGGGACGCGTCTGGGACTGTCCCATTTCTATGTCTCAAGTGAAGCTGCTGTTCCAGAACCCCAGTTGCTGTTCCCAACAAATGTGTTCTCGATGCACAAAGAGACAATTCATCCCAAGCCATGATTAGGAGTACCATGCTCAGACTAACACTTGAGTGATGTCACTCCAGTCCAGAGAAAAATAAAGGCACAATGGAAAGGATAGTTGAAATAGTACCATGTTTTACATCTTTACAGTAATAGATGATTCATTTTCAGGCATACAGTGAAGTATCATTCTTAAACTGCATAAGCAGAAAAAAGTATCTATTCCAAGTTTGTGTGTGTTGTCTGTTATCTCATGAACCAATGAAAATGAATTAATGGAAATTTCTGAGATTATCAATAGATATGCATCTATATCTGGTAAACATTTGGAACCAAACCGATGCAAGATGATATACTCATCTGACTGTAAACAAGCAAAAAATATAAAACTTGGTCAATGTGACAGATATTGTCTTAAATCTTGGTGTGGTTATAGCTGGGCATTACCGTACTTGCCGCTGTACACGTCACACCGCTGTATACGTCGCATCAGTCCAAATATGTCTAATAAAGTGGAGAAAATATAAATATGTTGCTTTGTTGTATAAGTTGCATCTATTATGTGCCACCACTGACGCGCCAAGTTTGTTATGCGTCACCACTGACAACCTGGAACCGTGGGCCGGTGTTGTGCCAAAAAACGATTGGCTGCCAAATAGGGGCCACGGGAGCATGCACGGGAGGACTTTAACAAGAATTTAACAAGATTAACACTTAAAAACAATTATTTGTTAGCTCGAAATTATAGTAAATTTGTGCCTCAGTTAACATTTCCTTAATAAATGCACTTTGACGGTCAAATCAGTTGCATTTCACCTGGGTGATGTGGCGAAATGCAGCTGCTTTGACGTTTGCTCCAGGAGTTCTGGAGTGAGAAGAATATGGCTTTTTATGGCATTAATAGCCAATTTCACCTATTAATCACCTATTAATAAGACTTGGCTTGCTATATTATTTGATCGCCCTCTAGTGGCTGAAAATGTAGTGTTCAATGTTTCCCATGTCAGAATGAAGGAAATCGTCAGATCTCAGCCAAAAATTGGATTATAAATGTGTGTGTGTGTGTGTGTGGGGGGGGGGGGTCACATCACTGCCTGACTGAGAATTATTGTCACAGGGTGTGCTAATTTATGCAAAAAAGCTGTGACTTATACAGCGAAAAATACGGTATTCACAACACATACTCTAAGTGCTACTCACTGAGCAAGAATATGCATAAAACTTTAGCATTAACTAATGGAGTCAACTCAGTCTGTTCTCAAAAAAGCTTATGAGCGTTAAATGTATTTTAATAAAACATTCTAAAATACCCATTGAGTTTACATATAAAAGCTGTTTTTTTAGTTCAGTTCAGGACAAGATGCCCAACACAAGAAATAAACATTAGCTAAATTAAAAATGGGTACGACACAGTCAAATATACAGATATTAGGCTGACATTTGCTGCGGTAGTAGCTGAGTGTCACACCACATACTCTGAGTGTGATGTCTTGCATTGTTGCAGGAGATTGTGTATAACGTTATCTTTAAGACTTGACCAAAGTGACTACCACTTTCTTGTTTCTCAACATTAGATGATCTTAGTTTGAAAGTCTGGCGCGAACGGGCGAAATGCGTTCCTTCAAGGAACGTCTGAACTTTAATTGTATTGATGGTTATAAATAGGCCATTGAAACCTGAAGCAGATAATTTGGCACATTTGCTTCATTTGTAGCATTTCCTTCTATGTGTGGGGTGTTAAATGCTCTTGTTAAATTCTGGGTTTGTCACCTGCATTAATCCTCCTTTGTCAGCAGGGATCTACTGGTTTGGAGAGCTAATGCTGCTGAAAAAGGTCTAACGGCCTCAGTAAGCCGCTCCTGACGTGACAAATCACACGCCTCTTTCCAGTTTGACAGTTCTGCATAAACATCTCGTGTCTCTTTCTCCGTTTAATCCTGTCTGCTGACAGGTGGAATGTTATGACATTTGACATCAGATCCAGACGGTCATGCAGTGTCAAACCTGCTTCTGCATTCTGTATGCAGCTTCACACATGCCCGTCTGAGCCTTACAGGACCCGAGATAGGAACTAGATTAATAGTTTTATGAAATCACTTGGGCTAAGAGCTTTAATGCCGTGCCTCGATGTCAACGCGGTGTTTTTTTTTATTTTCCTTGTGGCGGTGGAATTTCAAGGTCACTGAGTTCAGTCTTGAGCAATCGTTAATCTAAAACGTTATTCAGTTTTTGGCTATGAAGAGCATGCATATGGGTCTGTGCAAGTCAGCAGAAAAATGAAATGACTTTAGTCACCTCTCATGAAGATGGCTCTTTTGTTTCTTAGGTGTTCTTTTGAAACAAAATGCAAAATTTAACTGTATCTATGTTTAATGAGAAAATAACATTAACACAACTTTTTTTTTTTTTTTTTGGTCAGACCAACTGACGAACATAGCGTGTCTTTTGTCGTTTCTCTAATTGCATGTATTTAGACTGTGTGTTCACAAGCATGACTGATGATGCCTGTGCCAACACTGGCAGACACACACAGGTAAATATTAAAGGCACTGAAGGACAGACAATTTTAGTGAATCCTGCAGTGTTACGTAACATATTTGCCTTTATCTGTGTGCGAAAAAGCCAGGATAAGGGAAAAAGAATAGGAATAGGGATTTTTTTGTTTGTTTTTGCTGTTTTGGTTCTTGTTGTTAGCAGATATGCACTTATAGCAATACACACTTAGAATATGTCTGAAAAACAGACATTTTCTGGTTTTACACTTCTCGTTCACACACAAGCACAATTTTGTTTTGTTTTTGGTGTGGAAAAAAACAGACTTAAAATGCTTTCTAAACTGGAACTAGTAAAAACTCTATTCTTGGTGTGGTCTGGGTAGACATGAGCTTTTCAAAAACTTTGATGTATCAGTCTGTATCAATTCCACCCTAGAAACCAAAGCAATGCGATGAAGCTGTTTTTACTGTTTTGTCTACATCTGTCTCATCTTGATCTTGTCACCATGATTTTTACTCTTTGTTGTTGTGATGACAAGAACAATAATTAAGAGGAAATGGTAAATAATATCAAGAAAAAAACAAGTTTGGGTGAAATCTTTGGCTATTCTAGAAACTTGTTCTGTTGCTGTGTTTTGAATATGTTGCTAATGTGAATTCTTGTCAGTTAGGACTGTATGGCAATTACAGTATTTTTGTTAGAATTATGTGGACAAACTTTTTTTTTTTTTTTTTTAATACAAAACATCAGTTTTAAAACATTTGGACTGTATTTGGAGCTTTAAACTGTAGTAAAGGTATAATATGTCTGCTGTTATTACCTTCATAATGACAATTCTAAGAGCAACTGTAAACCATTAGATTTTTTTTTTTGGGATAATGTGAATCTGTGCAGAAAAGGCCAGAATGTAGGAGAAGAGAAACTGAAAAATAATTATCACAATAATAAAAAAGTGGCCTTAACATAATGTCTTGTCTGATTAGACCCTTGGTAGTTATGTTTTATGGTATTGCATAACATTATACTACATTACATAACATTCATAACCAAACTGCATTGCCCCAAAATAAATAGCATTGTTCTAGTTCATAGCTCACAAGATTCCCTTTTGTTATTCAGTGAGAATATGTGTACACATGAGCGTGCACACATGCACAAAGCTCCATGATTAAAATGAGAGCAGTTCAGGTGCAGCTAAGCGATCTGTAATTGCTCCATGAAGGTTTTAGCAAATGTCAAAGGTTGTAACTCAGCTGGGTGCACAGTATGGAACTTTGTCATTAGCTGTGTGCAAACCTTTTTACTCATCATGAATCACTGTTTCACATTAAGATTTATAAAAATGCTGCTTGAACGTTCCTCAATTTGTCTGCGATGAAAGATAAACACATAAACACAACCAAACTGAGTTTCATTTTCAGGCTCTATGAATTAGTGTTTAATTTAAACACACAAAAAAAGTGACATTTTTGACAATAGGTAACAAACAAGTCTGAAACTGTAAAATATATTCCACATAACGCCTGTGATGAAAGCACGATCAGTGCTTTGGGTTTTAATCTCTCAGTTAAATATCCGCATTTTATCACAATCTGGAAACCATGAAAATAATATAAGTGTATGTGCCAAATTTTTAATGAAAAATTGATAACAAGCTTAAAAGTATTTTAGAACCCACTATGCATCTAACTAGCATTATAATACTTCTAACTAGCTTCTTATTACTTTAGCTAGTAGGCCTACTAAAGACCGTGTACTAAGATCTGATTGTAAGAACTTTTTTAGTTTTAACTAGACTTTGGTTACTTTTAGCTTTTTGTTTGACTTTTCTTATTTTTAACTTTTAGTTATTCTTTTAAATTTCTTTTAACTTTTAATCACCTTTTAATTACTTTTATCCTCTAGCTAGCCTTAGCCACTTTTGACTTTTGGCTAGCATTTAGCTTTTTAACTTTTAGCTAATGTTTTGCTACTATTAATTTTTAGCTATCTTTTTACTACTTTTAGGTTTAAGCTAGTGTTTTGCTTCTTTTGACTTTTAGTTAAGGTTTTGCTTCTTTAAGTGACATTCTGTTTCTTTTAGCTTTGACAGTTTAGTTTAAGACACCAACGTTCATGCTCAATCATCCAGTTAAAAATCCAACAATGTTCAGTCAGGTCATCTGGACAGTTTCTTTTTGTTGCTTTTGCCGAGACGTTTTGTCCTTCGTCCAAAGGACTTTTTCAGTCGGAGGAGCCATAAACAAACTGGAGTCCCACAAGCAGCACACTCCCATGGTGGAAAAAAAAAAAAAAAAAAAAATTTTGCTGTTGATAAGATGGCTTTTGTACCTGTATTACTGAGCATGAACTTTGGTGTTTTGAACCATTTTGGCATGGCTGCCTTAGAGGAGTTGATGGGGAGAGGGCGGACCCCAGAAACCATCTAATCACCAGCAATTTTTTATTTTTATTTTTTTCCCACTGTGGGAGTCTGGTGCTTGTGGGACTCCTGTTTGTCAGTGGCTCCTCGGACTGAAGAAGTCTTTTGTATAAAGGACGAAATGTCCCAGTAAAAAAAAAAAAAGAAACTGTCGAGATGACCTGACTGAACATTGTTGGAGTTTAGTTTAAGCTTCTTTAACAAAATACCGCAGTCACTCTGCATTCACCCTTTATTTTCCAAACAGGCCTTCTTAAATGTATTTTCTGAAACCTTTGTCTTCCAGTTCATACATCCTTCTTCATCATTTCTGTCACTTTATATCTTCCCACTTTTCCCCAGTTGTCCACCGGACTGAGCCTGCAGCTGCACGACCGAAGTGTCCAACAACTGGAACAACAATGTAGCTTGTGTTTTTGTTTTCCCCATGTATTCGGCGAAGCGCGGAGTTGGCTGTACACTTGCATGTGCAGAGCGCTTCTCGTGCACGTCCAGCCTCGTCAGCACGATCTGGATTTAACTGGATGACAGGCACCCTGCTGGCTCTCACTGTCAGTGTCATCCAAACACTGAACTGTTCCCACAGACTCCAGCAGGCTCCTCCGCTGAGCGCTTAAGCTAATTATTTGTCACCTGCCAGATGACGGCGGAGCGGTGACCAAGTTCCCATGGAGCGTTTTGGACAGGTCAACGGCGGTCATCGTGAAACAAACGTGCATTAAAGTTTTAACACAAAGGAGCAACAAGCACACGTTAAACATTAAATGTCTAGCTATTAGTCGCTTAGCCGTTATTTTTTAAGCTCGCCCAAAGTCTACAAGTCCTCACCAGCGATAACCAGTTCTGTTTGGCTCTTACTCATAATGCCCTGAGGAAAGTTTCATGGAGCTGCTTTGCACCAATCTCTACAAGCCGCACGAAGGCTGTTATTCACCTGCAACAAGACCGCAGGGACGAGTCCAATCACACAAAACACCGTGAGTTGTGACTCAAAGCCACAAAGTTCATCCACCCAATGTATGAAGATGAATTATATATTAACAAACAAAATGTTTTTTTTTTTGTTTTTTGTTTTTTGCTCTGTTGCTATTGCAATAAATACGTTTAAATCTTCTGAACGTTTCTTTAGAGGAGTTTGAGCCATGAGAAGATCCAGCATCCAGTTTTACATCTATTTAGCATCTGTACAATAAATGCCTCATTGGTAGAGTGCTGAAATGATGGTTTAGAAATGGTTTTATTTCTTTAATAAACTAAATATCTATTTGATCAAACTCATGCATGCTGTTTTACTTAGCTTGCCCTGAAAGATTGCTCTGCTAATTAACATGTTTGTTCCAAGCTTTGTTCAGTTTTAGCCCAATGAAAGTGACTGAAGTTGTTTAAAACCTACAGAAATCATATGGAGCTTTCTGTTAGATTTACCGTGTGTCTGCACACAGTCCTCTCTGGGTGTACAGATGTTGCTCTGAATGTCACGAGTTGGGTGTCGCTGACACTGTCAGGTGTCACAGTTCATAATGATAGCTTTTATTAGTTATGTTCAGTCTGTTCCATCATGTAAAGCTGTCAAGTTGCAGAGACATTGCAAAGATTTATGATTGAACAGAGATGCCCTGAAGCTCAGCGGTGAATGAGACGACAATTAATTAAACAACTGAATAAATATTACATATTAGATTTCAAGGATAATTGTTTTATTGCAGTTAAGGATAATTGTGCTTAAAAGATGTGGGGACAGACTAAATCTGAGTCTGAAATGGGAACCAAAATGCTGATGAGAGCCTACTTTATGTTTATTCTTTGTGCTTTGTTGGAGGATTTTATTTGTGTTTCAACTTGAGGTAAAACACTAAAGCAAAGCCTCAAACTAAGCTCACACGTGCTAACATTCACACCTGAGGAAAGCTTATTTTGCTTTTAGTCTGAGAAGAAACTGATATAACTCAGTGAGGCTAAGAAGTTGTGCTATGGGAACCCAACACCTATTGGACAACTCATATAACTCTCTTTTTCAAGTTACTTTAGACCCATTGAACTCAACACATTGAAAAACAAATAAATAAAGTACGTACAGTGTGAATCACATCCACACAAAGAGCAGAGCTGAGGCCTGAAAGAACACAATGTGAACAATATTTCCTCAGCTTGTACACATGGTGAGAGACCCCACCCCCACCCCCACTGTTAGAGGACAGCCTGAGACATATGAGGACAGAGCCAGATGTGCAGCAGATTCAAATGTCACCAACACATCTTGTAAATCTTTCATTCTGGTCAAGTAGTGAGTTAAAATGAATCAATGCTCAGCCTAAAAAATGTTTTTTTTTTGTTTGGTTTACTGCTTTATGATTTTTATTTATTGATTTGTTTATCTACGTATCATTGGTATATTTGCTTTACCTAACCTGGCAGGAATTTTATGGCATTTTGTGAGGGGGGGGGGGGGGTTTTTTTTGTGACAATAACA
>JARVGQ010001175.1:16747708-16759311 GCA_031762355.1 Hypsolebias martinsi | reverse complement strand
ATTTTATTTTTTTATTTATTTATTTATTTTAATTTTAATTAATCACAAACTTGTAACATACACAAATACGTACAGTTTTTTTTTTTTTTTTTTTTTTTCTGAATAGTGCCTGTAACATGGCTGGTTAAAAATAGAAAATACAGTAGCCTACCAGGAAGTCCCAGATCGCTATTTTCATCTTCCTCCTGCTCTGCTGTCGGGATCGTCATTCCCCGATCTGTTATGGAAGCACAATCCGTAGTGTAGCTCATTTGCACATGCGCTAAAAGGAATACTTCTGGGTTGCACGGATCACCATTGAAAATGCTAGATTAAGGAAATGCACTAGTATAATTCCGTTTATGAATAAGACATGTCTTAATTTACTTAGAAATGTATGTGCTCTATCTCTGCTAATTTTCATGTTGCTAATTTACACCACTCGTATTTCTGTTAAAATCACTGACATATTTACGTCATGGTTAAAATGATATGCAGCGTCACCCCTGAGAGGCGCTGTTTCACCATGGGAATACAGTAATTCATTCTGTATCTAGCAGAGTTTTTCTCGTCAGTCCAGGCTGGGGGTCAGATCTAATGCATCGCATGTCCTCTTAACCAGTGATTTGTAACGGAAATATGAGTTGCGTAAATTAGCTACATAAAGATCGGCGGAGATAGGACACATACTTTTCTAAGTAAATTAAGACCGTTTTTATTCATAAAAAATGGTGATCTGTGTGACCCAGAAGTAAACTATGGATCGTGCTTCTGTAACAGATCGGGAATGACAAGGATCCACTGGCAGACTTAAACAAAAGTTGCTCTGCGCATGCAGCCCTCTTCCCCATTTCACTGGCCTCCACTCCTTGTTTCATTGGTCAACTGTGACCTGTTTGGTAACTTCATATGTCAGATTTATATTTTATTTATTTATACAGGTAGTCTCACTGAGTCACGAAGACCCACCCCCTGAGTGAGACATGTATTGGGCAGCTATGCGAGTGCCCAGGTGGCTAAAAGTTTTGGCAGCATGAAGCTCGTTAGCCCATTAAAAAATGAAAAAAATCCATAAATTAGCCACACAGTTTTAATCTTTAAATCACTTCTTGGTGTGCAGCCTTCATACAACTCCTCCTATGTATCTGCATGAGTCCAGCTAAGCATGTGCTCTCAGGACATTATTACATGCAGTGTCTCCTCAGTGCGGACTGAACTTGGCAAAAGTGCCTTCTCCTACTCCGCTCCTGTTTCTTGGAATATCTTGCAAAAATATCTGAAGCTCCCAACCTTGACCCCTAGTGGCTTTAAGCATCTGTTGGACTCCTGGCAAGAACCAATGTAGACATGTTCCCGTTTTTAGTTTTCTACATTTGCCTTATAATCTAGCTGTATTTGCTACTGTTTTGTCTTCTTATCTTAATTTGTAAAATAAATAAATAAATCTGCCTCTTTTATGATTGTCTGTTGTTGTTGTGGTTGTCCACTGTTGTTATCACTCTGTTGAAATCAGGCCTCTCTTGTAAATGAGTACTCAAGGCTCAATGGGATTAACCTGTCTAAATAAAGGTTGAATGAATAAATAAGCCATGTTCAAAACCTGTGAAAAAAGTAGTGGTTTATAGTCCAGAAATTACGGTACCTTTCATCATATTATACACCTGTCTTAAGTCTTGTAAAATAAAATAATCATAGTCATTAATAAAAAAAAAAACTGTCAGTATGCAAGCTTTACTTGAAAAGGGTGCAATAAATTCATAAAATAGAGCATCCCTGTAGGGATGAACCTCTTTTGCTCAAGTTAAAACCTATGCATATTTGAATTGCTGCCTCTGGGCTTTTTTTTTTTTTTTTTCCAGCTGAGGATTGTACCTCCCAGTTTTACTTATTGATCAAATTTAACGTTGTAGGCTATTTAAGATCTGCCTTTATTGCCAAGGGTTACATCACTTTTCGGAATAGGACACTAAAAAAAAGTGGCTACTGAGTCATTCTTCTTTCTAACTGGCTGGCATCTGTAACTGCCCCCACAGGAAGGTGAATTCATCTTGAGTGACCTAAATGTCTGCTGCCCTGCTTCAGACACAAGCAGCCTGTTCAAAAGTGTGCAGCTGAAGCAGTTAGTTATAATGTTGCCATGTTGCGCTCAGCTGTTCAGCTCAGCGCTCTGAACCTTCTGTCTTCTGTCTGCCTGCCGCTGCGTTTTGGGTTGCGGGGTAGGAGGAGCTGCTTTTCCTGTGATTGTCTGCCTCCCTCCCCTCTCTGTCTCTCTCGCTCTTTTTCCCCCCTCTCTCGGTTTTTCCAAAGTTGACTGTTCTGCTTTGCCTGGGAGCTGTCGCCGGCGGAGCGGCACAGCTCTCTGCGCTCACTGTCTGGACGCGCCGGGCTCGCGTTTTGCGCGGAGATCCTTGTTGGAGCAGACCTGAAAGGGACGGAATCCCTCCAGTATCCATCTGTCAGTCCTCCTGTGTTTTCTTCTGAATTCATCTCGGGATACTTTCAAGATGTCAGAGGAAAAGAGTGTCGGGTGTTTAAAGCTGGTAGGTGTCTGGAAACCCTCCCCTGCGCGCGCTGAGCTGTCTGGCTGGGGGTCTTGGTGTGAAGTGGGGGCTCAGGTTTGTGGCTGAGCGCGCACACATGCTTCTTGGGAATAGAAACGGGAGCTGATGTTATTTTTTTCCCACTATCAGCAGGATTTTCCTAAGATTTCTCGCGAGTGGACTTGAATCTAACTATGTCTGAGGCAGGCTGCTCCAACTTGGTGCCTGAGCAGTTTTTTCACTTATCTTTTATTAGAATTGTTTAATGAAAGCATCTGATATGGCATTTGTGGAGGGGTTTTAGTTGTGGATGTGGTTCGCAACCAAAGGGCGCCACAAAACAATTTGGGCATTTGGTTTTGCGCCCTGGGTTGTTTTAAGTTGAAGGATTTGGCTGAGAGATTTATGTGCAGCTGTCATGACGAATAGTTTTAAAAACACACCAAGGCCTCCTTCGGTTTCTGTTGGGGACCGTAGGCTGTCCATGAAACTGTCCAACTCAGGGGGGTGTCCATCCATTAATAGAAAAAGTCTGAAACATTAGCTTGAGATGTGTTCCCTGTGCAATGATACATGTTCCTTTCACAGCTCTTTTTGTCCCAATTTGCCTTTTTCCCCCCCTTTTATTTTTTACCAGAAATGTATTTGTCCTTAAAAAAAAAAAAAAAAACATTTCCATTCTAGCTCATAAGAACAAACTTCAGGATCAAACTGAAATGTGCTCTCGGGCTTCAGCAGAGTGGTCCTGATCATCATTACCTTGTCAGATCGGGCTGAGGTCCACTGAGCTGTCAGCTAGGTGTTTGGGTGTCAACTCATGTGTCACCCTGTGCTCAACGCCGAACACTGAACAGCTGAGTTCTGCTAATCCTGCTGAGCACAGCCAAAAACCTGATTGTTGTTGGGAATCTCTCTGTATGCTGCACTCTGGGCATTGACCGCTGGCTGCCACTTTTTACCAGAACCAGGAGCTCCCTGCTAAACGCCTCATTTTGCAACTGAGCCAGCTGCTGAAGCAACAAAAGCAAAAGAAGTTGAACTAAAAGTAATCAGCAGTGCTTTCCCCCCTCTTGTAGTAGTTTACTAACTTCTGCTTTTCCCAAAGCCTGCGAGCTAACTGTCTCATGCTATTACACAACATGGCTCATCAGGCTGATTACACATCAGCACGCTCATGAATGCTCCCATCTCGGAGCAGTCAATGCTCCAGGCTCCTACCTTCAAATGTCATACATTTGTTTTCCTGACCGTCTTTCCATATAGGCTGGTTTCCTGTACTTCTGCTCCTCCACCTCTGTTCTTCTATCCATCTCTCTCTTCGTACCCTGAGGGAAAGTGGGTGTTGTTACCTGTCAGCGCTACAAGGCAGTCGCATCTTCACGACTGCAGCCACTTCTTCTGCTATTAGTCCGTTTTACGCGACCTGCTGTTCAAAGAATGTCTGTCCATTCACTCAGGACAGCAGCGGATACATTAAGTGAAAGAGATGAATTTGTTTTAACAAAAGGGAGCAAGTAATGAATTGGCTAAATGTAATGGATGAAAGAAAACATGTTTTCAAATAGGATGTTTTTTAAACAGTTGCAGTTTGGATTGCCAAAGGTCTTGTCACATCTAACACAAAATACAGTGACCAAGAAAGAAATGCTCAAGTCTGGCTCTGTAGTTCGGAAACAAAAAAAAGCAGCTTTATCCACTTTTTGTGCCATGAAAGCAAAAACAGGCCTTGAAAAATGTACTTCACCAGAAGTTTGTTCGTATCCCTGTCTTAAAAAACATCTTTTTGTTCGTTTGTTCATTTTTCAATTCGTAATGTGTCCCAAAGTATCGTACTATCTTCAAAGGTCTTTGAAATTAAATTGTAATATATTTCTCACACATAGTTACTAATGTAAATAGACAATGTGCATTTCTTGCAAAAATACAGTGTGGATGCTTATTGCAGAAGAACTTGCTGAAATTAGTTTAAAAAAAAACATGCTGAAACGTAGCTGAAAATGTAGAAAATGTGTACAGGAGGAGAAGCAGAAAAAACTTAAAAGTTGAAATGAGTGCAAAAAAATGTGAAATTAGCTAAAAAGGCTAATGTCAGCAAAAAAGAACAGCTAAAAAGTATGAATTAACTGAAACTAGCAAAATTACAAAGACAGGGGCATAACAAGCTGGAATTTGTAGAAATTATTTTATTAGGCTGCAGAAATTACCAAGAACATTTTGAATTAATCTGAAACAGCTGAAATTAGCTAAAATATGTTAAAAAGTTAGCTGAAAGTTAGAACAAGCTTAAAATAGAAGAAGTGTTTGTCCAGTTAGGCTGAAAGAAGCAGAAATGAGCGCAAAGAAGTGGAAATTACCTGAAAAAGCTGACATTAGCAAAACAGCTAAAAAGTAGCTAAAAAGAAACAGAAAGAAGCTGAAATTACCAGGAGGAATTGGAGAGAGCACAGTTTTGCTGAATTGGACTGAAAAAAGTTAAAATGAGTGCAACAAAAGTTGAATTAGCTGAAAAGGCTAAAATTAGCATAAAACAGCTAAATAGTATAGTTGACATAGCAGAAAAGGCTGAAACTTGCAGAAATAAGCTGAACGGAGCATAACAAGCAGAAATTAACAGAAAGAAGTTAGAAGAAGCACAAAATTGTTGTAGTTAGCAGAAAGATCCTGAAACAAGCACAAAACAGCTGAAGAAACAGCTGAAAGTAGCTGGAAAAAAGTTTACATTTGCAAAAGGAAGCTGAAAGAAGCTGAACCAGAACAAAATGTGAAAGGAGCAGTAAAAGGTTGTAAACAGATCTAAAGATATGAAGGATGTAAAAATGAGCTCAATTCATTTCCTGTGAGGGGGGAAAGTGTCAGAAAAGGATAAATATTTCAAAAATCTAGAGTTGCACAATATCAAATTTCATAGCACCCTTCTGAATGAGCTGAACATTTTGAAATTTGATTTGTTGAAATAGCACAATAATAGCGGAATGAGAATGATACCGAAAAACATACGGAAGAGAAATGGATCAAAATACAGTGAATGCTTCATAAACATTCACTATTATTTTGTGTAGGCTTTTTGTAAAGGCAGATATTGGGATAGCACTAAGTACAAAACAAATTTCTCCAAGGGGAGAATAAAATTACATTATGTTTAATTGCATCATGTATTGTATTGTTATATCGAATCGTATCATAACTTATTGTATTGTATTTGAAAGTCCTTAAAGTCCTTGAACACCAAATTTAGAGTAAAAAGTTGAACATCTGAGAATTAATCCCTGCAAGCCCACCTAACAGGATTTTTTTTTTCATCTTGATCCCAGTTGATTTTAATCTTCTATTTAATACCAAGTGACTTTAAAATGTCCTCCATCTTAACGCCGTTCATTCAAACAGATGAAACTCTGAAGCAGTCAGCCCGTCAATCTGAAGTTGGTGCAGTTGCCAGTAATTTACATCTTTTTAGCTTCATGACAGGAGCAACTGGAGCCCAAGACTTTGTGTATACAGTATGTATATGTGTGTGTGTGTGTTAGCGACAGGGGTGGTCAGTTTTATGCAGTCGAGGCACATACCAAGCAAAGTTATGCATCAGAGGCCCTGATGTTTTTAAACCTCTGCCCTCCTCGGTGTGCCTTACCATTTGTCACATTGTTCCAACTTTCTCTAACAAATCTAACGAAAACTGCGCTAATTCTTCTCAGCAGTTCTAATAAATCATCTCTACCAGCAGACATGGTTTCACTAATAAACTTCAAGCTCTTGGGTTTTCTACGATAGGAAACAGACCAAGAGAAATACTACTGTTCTGAAAAAAGCAAGACCTAAATCATTCAAAGGTGTTTTTTAATGTGCTTTGATTTGAGTAAATGATCAGTTCTGCCTGTTTTTGTGTGAGCAGTGACACCCAGGAGGATTTGATTTGTTTGATAGGCAGAAAAGTGATGGACTGAGAGTAGAGAAGTGAGCATAATCACACTATTGAGTGCTCTTCAGGGCGCCACGAGTTGTACTGAGCTTCTGCTAATGCTGATGCACTGACAACTACGCATCTATTTTTAAATAGTGCAACAAAACCACAGGCATCCACAAGAAGCGTAAGCATCAAGTGGAAGGTGTTGACTCTTCTGATGTGTATGGGAGGGAAGAAACTTTTACTACGGTAGTTGGCAATCTATTTTTTTTATTTTATTTTTTTTTAATGATGTCTTCACAATATCTACAGAAAACACAAGACTCAGACTTTTGTGACAAAAACAAACCTTTACTCCATATTCATGATCAACATGAAGATTATTTAGGTCAAGATAGGCATAAGTTATAATGTGAAGAAGGCTGTAATTAATTATGAAATGTAAGCAGACTGGATGAGAAATGCCGACTGCACAACAACTAAGAATCCATTTTTCTTTTCTCATTGGAGAGGTGTTAAAAAATCTGCACCTCTTTTTCCTCATAATATAAAATGTATTTATCCAATTTGCACTTAGTGTTTTTTTTCCTGGTTTTTGTAGGTGCAGAAGGGAAAAGTCCTTGAAAGGCTCTTTATGACAGGTTTTTGTGAAGCTGTTGCTGTACTGAGAAAAAGGGTGCCACCAGTTTTGTTAAATAGTACGCTCACGCAAGCGGTTCTCTTGACAAGTTGCCTTTAAACAACCTTCAGCTGCTTTTTAGCTGCTTGCATAAAGCTTATGGCTGTTTTTTTTTTGTTTTTTTTTTGACATCATTTTAGGCATCAGAAACGTTAAATTTGCATCATCTGTCCTTCGCTTTTCATTTCTTTATTTATTTTTAACAATGAAATAACCAAACCACATAATAATGAATAAGTTATATTTTTTTGTGTGATACTTTTGTTTCAATTCATAATAGAAAAATGACATAAACGACTACTCTTGCTAATCCCAATATTTCATTTTATTCATTTAAAAAAGTAAAAGAAATTGTGACCAGGCATGTCCAAATTTTTAAAATCCAGTTTATGTGTCAAGCAGTGGATAAAAGTTTTTATTTTGCTACATTAGGTAGAATGGGGGATGGGCTAGGTGTTGTTTTAAATTACAGTTCTAAAAAAAATGCCAACAGTAGTTTGTCAAACTTTGGAAAGTGTTACAAAGTGAGTTGTAATGTTTGTTGAGGTTCAGTCCTCAATTTGTATTCCTGCTGTTTGATGGGACATTTAGGTTGGAGGGGGTCAGACCTAAATGACATTGCATTCAATTTGGTTATTATTTAACTGGCTAATGCTGCAGTTCAAATGTTGTGTTCATTGTCATCAAGGTTTAATTCCCATCCCATATCCTGCTCATTGATCCGACACCCCAGCAGTTTCTCTCAGAGGCTCCTTAGTGGATGTTTTGCTGATGAATATTCCTGAGCAGTAATACAGCTTACAAGGTTTTAGCTGGCTCCTCCAAGGCGACATGGGAAAACGTTACAAGCAAAACTGATTTGTGGCTCTTGTTAGGAGCGAACATGCAATTCTAGAGATAGATTGTATAATGTGAATCAAAGGCATTGCTAGACGCAAAGCACCACCGGGAGCACAGTCCCCCCTATTACTCAAATCACATCTTTTATTATTAGGGTCTACTGTGTATGAACTGTGCAACACAACGTGTTACATTAACTTCTCGTGCAGAGGCCTCTGTTCCTGCTGTACAGCTGCAACTGAAACAGTAATATTTTATCAACGGAAAACAAACAGTTCCCCATACATCTGAACACTGATGAAGATTTTGGCATAAAACAATTTAAATTGCCCCTTTCTGTTTAACAATTTGTCAATCCAGAGGCATACAATTCTAACAGAGATTGTACAGTTGAATAAAAGAAATCCAAGCAGCTGCGGTATACCAGCTATGCAAAGCTAGAGAATAAATTCATTCAACCTTTATTTAGGCAGGTTCATCTCAATGAGCCTCAAGGACATATTTATGAGAGACCTGGCTAAATGCTAACCATTCGTCACCATTACAAACTTTGACAGCAGTCTCATTCGGTGTTTCTTCATATTTCTTGCTCATTGTGTCATCATTAGATACTCTAAACTACATTTCTTTTATTTGACTTAATATTTTAGGTTCTACAGTAGCTGCACATTGAAAGCACTGGACTGCACATGAGTTATGCCCTACAAATCGAAACAGCTATTTATACTTTGACCATTGATGTGACTTTCATGATGCCCATTTTAACCCATTGAACTGCTACATTTGGACCATTGCTGGGCATCAGTATCATGCACACCATCTTTGAAGATGTGCAGCGGTACACAGATCCTCACAGCTTGCTTTTTTGTGCTAACTCCAGATTAGGCTTCTTCATCATAAGAAGCAGTGGGCTGTGCTCACCTCTTCCAATTCTATTTATGCATACGTAATGTGTGACATGAGAGCTGTGCTGTGTTGTGCCAAGCTGAGGGGTGCTCAGATCACAGAGTGCCACTGAGATTGCCTTCCTGCATGCCACTGCTGCTTGCTCTTTATCCTCCTGGTCCTTTTCATCTGTAAAGGCAATGTCAGGGCTTCTCAGACAGTCTGACAGATACATGCTGTATTCAAACTGCAGCTAGTAAAACTAGCTATTTCCTGGATTTTGTTTGAATCTACCAGTAGCTAACACTGAAAATGGGCACCGTTTGTGCCCCATTCCCCTACTCTATGCATTATGCTAACGGTAAGCTTGATGCATACTGGTTCCTTTGTAAAGGGTTTAAATGTTAAAATAAACTGCATTATTTAATACCACTTCTGCTACTGTTCATATAATCTCTCGCTGCTGCTTGTCCAAACTTCTGTGTGAGACTTTACTGATGTGTGGTTGATCAATACGGAGCATGTACAGTACCTCGGTGTAAATGTTCTGGCGACAGCTAAGATATGGACCAGTGATCACAAGGATTAACTATGCATGTGTGGAGTAGCTTGTATCAAGAGCAGGGAGAGGCAGCAACCTGTCACGGTCTGGGCTCTTTAGAGGCTGGAAGTCAATAAGTTGCTAGCAGTGGCCTGATCTCTGAGCTTCAGGCTGTGGCTTTATACTCGTTTAAAATTCAGTAATGCTGTGGAGTAAAAAATACTAATCGAGAGAAAGCTGAATTTTAAAGTAAAATCCATATACTTCAAACAATTAAACAAAATTAATTAAAATTGTTGATACAACCTTTTTTTATTCTGATGTAAATACATCTTCTTGGTTGGTAGTGTCTAACCTCGAGCACCAGTTCATTCAGAATGACTTGCTAACTGGGTCCTGTAGAGGTGCGTCTATTTTCCATTTTCTCACCACCTTCTGGCACCAGGAGCCAGGGACTCTGCCTGTTTGTGACTTCATTCTGCCCAGCTCAGAAGCCTGTCTGTTGGGCTGAGTGCACCACACCCCATTCCTCCAAAAATACAGGAGTTCATTCAAGTTTGGGGTTCTGGTCAGGGAAAGGGTGTTGACCTGTGGTTAGTCAAACATCACATCAGAGGATAGGGTTGTGGGGTTTTACACTGTCATCTTTCAATGTCTAACGTGGATACTTATTAAATTTGCATAACTTTAAGCAAGCATGAAATTTCTTGCACAATGTTGCAAAATTTTATTGGATTTGTGTTTCCAACTATGACAGAAACCTGTAATTCTGCTTCTTACACCTTATAGTGGTGATGTGCTTGCTAATCTGTGCAAACCAAAAAGCTGAATTAAAATGGAGGGACTGAGTTTAGAAAATGCAGACAGGGAAAGAGAACTGGCTATAAAAGACAGATCAAGGGTGTGAATAATAGGAGTGTCAAAAAAAAGGTTTTTAGGATCAAGGAGATTTTAGGATCCTGAGGCTGTTTAAGAACTATTGTACACAAGATTAGATTACAAAAACAAAAGATCAGCAGAAAAAAAAGTAAGGTTTTTTTTTTTTTTTTTTTTGCACTAACTAGTGCTCAAAGACTCATCACCATTTGTAGACATTTATGCATCTAGCAGGCATTGTAAAGAAAATAAAGTTGTTTTTCTGATTATTAGAAATCTCTAATATTCTCATACAGTCCACTGCTGTGCACCACTGTGCATCATGGCCTGCAGGAGGTTGTGTTTTATGTTTGGTAGTTACCTACATTAGGATGTTTGAGCATTTTATAGAGATTGAAATCATATTTTTAAGCAGGAAGTCTTGTGAACTTGCATCCAAGAAATGAAATAAATAAATCAAGCAGAACATAAACTTGTTTCAGTGGTGATGTAGCAGTATGCATTGTTAACCTTCACAATTATACTCTTTAGTGTTGCAGGACCTAAGGGAATAGCTATTTTTAAAAGGCCTGAAAATGCTGGACAGCTATTGTTAAGGTAACTACCTATTGATTTGTGTTGACCTTAGTCACAGTGCAACACTTTACAAGAGCGTGTGTGATCTGATTTGTTGCTGTTGTTTTGTTTGTTGGTTTCCCTGGACGGTTTATTATAATGTTTTAGATAATTAATGGGATCTCATGCATGGGGAATCACAGTGTCTTTGGTCTGCTTGCATCAAATGTATACAATCTACAGAATATGTACAATAGGTGGGGTTTGTACTACTATCCCTGTTATGGTGTACAAAAGCATCAACGCTTTATATGTTTTGCAATGCAAACATTTTTGTAGCTTTTACCACCAGCTGGAGCAATTCAGTTTGTCTTTGTGTTTGTACTGCTGGAAGTGCAGCTGACTGCAGTATATAGAAATGTTTTTTATGGGATCTTTTTTGGCTTCCATTTCAATGTTGCAGCTTCCCTGTAGCTTGAGGCAAACAATCTGACACAACTGTTCTAAGTGCTTGGTGACAACACATCGCTGTATTTTATAGATCAAGGAAGACCGATTTCAGATCTTGTAATGGCGTCACACTTGATGTAACCGTGTTCCTCCTGTGAATCAGAAAACCAGCAGGGTGTCCTAATTATTGCTCTGTATTAACAGAACAAACTGATTAGCATATTTTATTCTGTTTCATTCATTAAAGCAATGTAGGTTAGTGTTGTGGAAGTTGCAACTTGTTTACCTGTGGGAGACCAGGTTTATATTCTACCAAGGATTTTTATTTGTATGCATGCATATATGTATATACTGTAT
>JARVGQ010001175.1:16556119-16571586 GCA_031762355.1 Hypsolebias martinsi | reverse complement strand
TTTTCTAAATCCACAAAGACACAATGGAGTTCTTTCTGACCCTCTCTGTACTTCTCCATCAGCATTCTCAAAGCAAATATGGCTTTGAGAATCAGCCCATTAAATGGGCGTTATTAGTTGTTCATCATCCCTGTAGGTTGAGTTCAAACTGTCCCTCCTGCTAGTAGTTTGAAAGTTATGTTGTTCTCGCTGATAATATATAGCTTCACATGTGTGTAAAACCGGAAAGTGTTTTTTTTTTTGTTTGTTTGTTTGTTTTTTTTGTTCACTTTATTTAACCCTGTTCCTAAACCTAACCTTACACCTGACCCAGAGCACTGGCCCTAAACTTAACTCCCTTACCCTTGAGCCTTAACCTAACTCCAGACCCTAAACCTAACTCCAGACCCTCTACTCTTAACCTAACCACATGACCCAATTATCAGCACTAACAACGTACCTTTTAAACTTAATAGAAGGTACAGGAGGGCCAGTCTGAATGCATCCTATGGGGATGAGAACAACTAATAACAAACTTTTAATGGATGATAATATTCGAAGTGGGTGAAATACTTTTGGGGATCCAAACAATTTTGAGCACGAGCATTCGGCAATGTGCTAGATTTCTCATGTCAGAGAGTCACAGGGTAGTCATTTAGAATTAAAGTGGTCAAATAAGCCCCTTTCAGGTGGGGGTGTATGTGGATGTGGATGTGGGAGGTGTCCATTTGTAAAATTTATTAGAAGGGACTGTTTTTCAAAAGACACAACCTCAACCCGCGAGAGGAAGAAAAAAGTCTAGAGGTTTGCGCACAAAAACAAACAAAAATAAATATTACATTAAATATTAAGCATTATATGTCCTATTGTTATCACAGGAAATAGGAAGAAAAGGATAGAAGTCATATTTCTCCAGTTTTAGCTTCTCTCCATTGTGTCCCTGTCAAACTCAGAATAGAATTAAAAATCTTACTTCTAACCTACAAAGCCCTCAACAACCTAGCTCCATCTTAAATTACAGCTCGTACTGTTCCATATTTTCCTAACAGAGCACTTTATTCTCAAACTGCAGGTTTAATTATGGTTCCTAGAGTTTCCAAAAGCAGAATGGGAGGAAGATCTTTCAGTTATCAGACTCCTCTTGTGGAACCAACTTCCAGTTTATGTCCATGAGGCTGACACATTGTCCAGTTTAAGACTGGGATTAAGTCTTTCCTTTTTGATAAATCCTATACGTTGATGAAGATTCTCAGTCGTCCAGGACATGGTAAATCCAAAAAAAAAGTTAAAAACAAAACAGCTGAACTTTAATTGTAACTGAAGACCTTTTGCTTTATGTCAATCTGCATTATGCAAGCTTACAGAACACCACAGCTTTATAACTTGAATCCCACACGCCTTGTTTCTTTGAATTGAGAAAGCTCCTCAGATGAGAAGCAAAACGTCTTCTGTTACAAATAAAGTCCAGTTGTTTTGTTTTAACAATTTTTGGACAAATCCTGTAGTTAGGGGCTTGGCTTTCCTGAGCTATCTCTTAGTTATCCTGTTATAGGCTTAGACTGCTGAAAGACAAACTGACCACATTACTTCACTCTGCTGCTGTCTTTACTTAACCTACTCTGTTTTGTATTTGTAATTTTTTCTATCCTTGATGTGTTTTTGTCCTTCTTCCAGTAGGGTGTACACCTGCACCTCCATCTGGATCTGCCATTCTGCGTTCATTTGTTTCTCCTTCCTGGTCCCCTCAAACCCAGCCGGTCCAAGCAGATGGCCACTTGTCCTGAGCCTGGTTCTGCTGGAGGTATCTTCCTGTTAAAGTGAGTTTTTCCTTTCCACTGTTTCCTTTGTGCTTGCTCAGGCTGGGAGACTGTGACAAAGTGAAGATTCAATGAGTCTGCTGGCTTCCTTCCTTAGATAGAGAACTTTTACTAATTGACTTTTGTTTGTGCAGTATATGAATGTTTCTGTTCAGTGCCCTGAGACAACTTCTTTGGCACTATATAAATAAACTGAACTGAATTGAAAATGTGACACAAACTGTATAATTTGTGCGGTTAGTAATTAAAGAAATTAATGTCCGCCCCACTAATATTTTTGCTCACAAGCTGCTACTGAACTGCTACCATCTACACAGCAAAATAATATCCTTAAGTTGTGTTTGCTTGGGTATACAAATAAAAACAACAGTTTTTCATTAGCATCTTTATTTCAATGATTTTCCTGTTAGCAGATTATTTTTACTGATATGAAACAGAAACTATACGTTCTATGCCAGGGGTCTGCAGGTAACCTGCGGCTCTGGAGCCACATGCGGCTCTTTGGTTCCTCTGCAGCGGCTCTTTCAAGCTTTGACCAAAACCAACATAAAACTGAATTTTATTGGTTGTTATACTCGTTTAACTGTTTTCCTGACATTTATTTTGCTGGAACATGTATAAAGAGTAAAACATACTCTAACTTTATGCTTTATTTCTATACTTAATTTTTCCACAATAAAAAATACATAGGTCTGTCTGCATAGTCTTTTCACTTGTCTTAAAGTGTAAAAATCTAAATTATTAGATTTTTTTTGTTTGTTTGTTTTATAATGTCACCCCTAATGGCCACCTTAAAGTGGTCCATGGGCCACCAGGTGATAATCACAGCAGGTTGTTGCGGCTCTGACACTTTTAATTTAATGAACAAAGGCATAAAATGGCTCTTTTGATCATAAAGTTTGTAGACCCCTGTTCTATACTATAGAAATTATTGCATTGTTAAGGTTTCTTGAAAATAAAATCCCAGCTTTTTGTTTCTTCTCCCTTTGATATAAATCACTTGGAGGTTTTCTGACGGCTCACCCTCTAGCACTCCCCCGTATGATTCTTGTCTCACTTCACTTGTGTGTTTGATCGAGCACAGAACAGGTTCTGAACAGAATGTGCAGCACATCTGATGCTCTGTCATGTTGTGGGAGTCGTTTGTTTTTCCTTCTTTCTCTTGCTCAGGGGTCGTCACAGTGAAGTAACTTGTATGTTTTCATGCCAGATGCTCTTCCTGATGCAACCACAGACCACCGAGCTACCACAGCCCTCTGTGTGGAGCATCTAGGGTAGCAGATGGTGGAGGTTAAGGGCCTTGCTCAAGGAGCCAGGTAAACAAGGCTGGAAGCAGGTGTGGGTGTTCCTCCTTTCCCACCCACATTTTAATGTTGTCATTCGGGGAGTCGAACCTGCAGCCTTTCGGTCACAGGCACACCTTTAACCTCTGCGCCACCACTCCACCATGGTTTTACTGTAACTATAGTTGAAAACATGGACGTGTCTGATTGTAGAAACACTTCAGAGGCCAGACAATTTTCTGGTAATTAAAAGTGTAATAAAATAACTCCTAGCCAATAAGCTTAGCTAAAAAATAAACATCTTTTCAACCTTTAACATTCTGTACCATTTCTGTTTATCTCATTTAAAGTGAAAAAACAGGAACATTATACAAATTTTGTGCACCCCAGACATCTCAGTCCTCTGATTCTTTTATTAAACCCTAATCAGCTCAATGGAGCTGTGGTTTGTTCAGTCTTTATTAGGAAACATTGGGTGGCACAACGATCTGCAGGCAGGACTAAACTAATAGACCACAGATCAGTATATTCAAGTGACTATTTCTTCAAATATTAACATGATTAAAGTATGTCAATTAAGGACTGCGAAGGAAAATTTTTGGCTGAAAAATCACAAGTTTTAATTCATTTAAATTGCCACATTAAAAAATGAAAGCTTCCATTTAAATTGCAAGATCTTTGGGGAAGAATCTGTATTTTTGCATTTTTAGATTAAAAAAAATTTTTTTACAAAGTTTGCTCAACATTAAAAGAATATAGCACCATCACAATTGTTAAGCATGATTGTGTTGCACTAGTGTATGGAAGATTTTTTACTAGGACATATTTTGAAAATTAAAATTTGAACGTTATTTTATGTATCATTTTAATTAATTTACAAAGTGAGCAGTCTTGTAGACGAAAATGAAAATGCAGTTTGGATTATTCATTTTAAATTTTATTTATGAGTCATAACATGCAGCTTTATTTTTAAACTAAAAAGCATTTCTATTAATCCATTTTAATTTGAAATATGTGACTTTTCTGCTGCCATACTAGTGAACTCAGGTAGCAAAGAACACAGCATTTGTTTATTGCAAATACTTTGTAATAAATGGAGTTTGTTTATAAAATTATAGAATTTGAACTCCTTTACAGCCCTGAAAGAGTCCAAATAAATGTCACTGTTTTATTTCCCAAAATAATACAACATTTTATAATATGGCTTCATTTATTATTATTATTATTATTATTTTATCAAGTCAAATTTATTAAAGTGCTTATTTTATCTTAAACCTTTATAGGCGTCATCCTATTGTAAAATGGTATCAGAAGAAAGTGACTTTTTTTCTACAGGTCAAATTCATTTAAACATGGGAATATGTGAAAAATAATTTGTCCATTCCATAAATAATGCTCAGTTTTCAGTTATGTTTTTCATTCACCTTTTATTTATACGAATATGCAGTGTAAGAACAGAATTTAAGGTAGATCAACACTAGCTAAAAGCTAAATGTAGCAAATTGCAAGTTAAAAGTAACAAGGAACTAGCTAGAAGCTAATAGTAGCAAAAACTATCTAAAGGCTAAAAGTAATAAAAGGCTAACTAATGATGTCAAAATACTATGGATGCTGATAGAAGCAAAAGACTGGCTAAAAACTGAAGTAGTAAGTAGCTGGTTAAAAACATCAAAACTCCAGCTAAAAGGTAAAAATAGCTAAAGAACAACTACCGGTAGAAGCTAAACGTAGCAAAAAAGCTTAGCTTAGAAACTATATAATGTATAGCAAAAGGTTAGCTTAAAGCTAATAGTAGCAGAATAGTGCTTAGAAGCTAAAAGTAGAATAAGAAGATTATACAGCAGCTATGCCAATTCAGATTTCAAAGTGAACAATATATTTAAGGGATAAAATAAGTCAGTGTTTTCCCTTTGGAACAACATTAACACTTTTAAAAGTATAAAAGGTACTATAACTAACATTTTATTCAACTATATCTCCTGAATGAGCTGAACATTTTGATCTATGAATGGCAAAAATGACAATGTAAAAGTAGATGGATTGCAACAGTCTTATTAAATATAACAGGAAAACACCTGTGTGAAATTTAGAACAACTCTAAAACTTCTTAACAGGTCTTTGACAGTATGTGCTGCTGGGGAGAAATAATACGGTAAGTGTTATTTATTCAATGGTTCCTTCCACCACTTGTGTTTTCCCACCCAGTGTTCCAGTCATGGCCACAGACTGTCTGGGGGTTTCAATCCCTCAGCAGCAAGCTGAGGATTTGCCACAACAGGTAGACATAGTCCATGCATTAGATCCTGCTCACAAAGCATGTCAGCTTCCTGGGGGAGGCTGCAAAGTCCAACAACTGTACTTCACCACGGTAAACACACACCTGCTGTCACTGCACCTCCTTCCACATATCGGACAAGACCTCGCAGGTGGCCCGAGCACTCATGTCTTACATGTCACTGGCTCAAATGCAAACAAAAGCTGCTCACTGTGAGGAAAATCATTTCTGTGTTGTTTTTTTATTTGTACTACAATGCTTTCAAAGCCATACGATGGTTGTAAGATGACTGCCACAGCTAGTTGACCTCAGCAAACCCAAAATTTGATTTAACTCATACACTTTTACAGATATTGAGCTCGTATATGGTGTAGTTGTAGCTTCAAAACTTAAAACAGTCATATATTTCTCCAGATCCAAGGTTACTTGTCATGTTCTGATGGTCTGTGTTTAGGTTCCATGTGGATTACCGTACTTTCCGCCATACACGTCGCACTGCTGTATAAGTCGCATCAGTCCAAATATGTGGGGAAAAAAGTACAAATATGTTGCTTTACCATATAAGTCGCATCTATTATGTGTCACCGCTGACCACCCGAAAATATGGGCCAGTGTTGTGCCAAAAGTTCATTGGCTGCCAAATGGCGGCCACGGGAGCATGCACAAGAGGATTTTAAGAAGAATTTAACAAGATAAACACTTAAAAACAATAATTTTCTACTCAGCATTATAGCATAAGTGTATCTCAGTTTAACTTTTCCTTAATAAATGCACTTTGATGGTTAAATCAGCTGCATTTTGCCTGAGCGGTGCAGTGAAATGCAGCTGATTTGAAGTTTCCTCCAGGATTTCTGGAACGAGATGAAGGTGGCTCTGTGGCAAGCAAAGTGTCTCATTATTAGTCACTTTTACCTATTAGTGAGACACTTGGCTTGACTTTTAATTCAAGCGCCCTCTCGTGGCTGAAAATGGTAGTGTTCAATATTTTCCATGTCAGAATGAATGAGATTGTCAGATCTCAGCCTAAAATTGCATTATAAATATGGGGTGGATATATTAGTCTCTTGGGTGTACAAGTTGCATGACTTGCAAATTTATGCAAAAAGATATGACTTATACTGTGAAAAATACAGTAATTTACACTGTATCTTCCCATTTTCCAATCTCAGCCCTCCATGATTTACTGAAAAGTTTTTAAATGAGCACATCAAAAAAACAAGTGAATAGCAAACACGGTCATGCTTTATTGTCATTATTGAACGGATGTTTTATTGACAACTTCTGAGTCTTTGCTGGTTCTGGAAAGGTGAAAAAATAATATAAAGAAAAACAGTATTCTCAGAATCAGCTCATTCTGTTGGTGCACAGTCAATATAGCAGTGCAGACGGATGGGTGAACTCGTGAAGATGTATAATTCAGAAAGTCATCCCACAGAAGTCAAATCAATAAATAAAAGCGTATATTTTACACAATGTGTAGCATCTTCATTTAGATGCTTAGTTCAGCTTTTCTCTCAGGGAAAACATGTTTTGTGATCTTTCAGATTAATATATCATGTGCAAAGATACCCCCCTCCCCATCCCCCTGACGACTCATCTGCTCTCAAGTTCAAGTGAAGAGCAATTACTTTATTCTCTCCCTGGGACCAAGCACGTCCAATATGTCTGCAGTAATTTCCCATATCATGGGGAGAAATGCAAATGTAGCACCTGTCTTACTCTGTTTGGAGAAGCTGTTGGTAAAATGGACAACGATGCTCTTCAATCCCAGGAGACGTGGCTAATTTTAGAGCTGAGTAAACAAAACAGAATCGTCGCTCCACATGAAAGGCCTCATGAATATTTAAGAGAGATAACACGGCGGAGTCTTATTATGGTGACACCTTGCTTCGTGTGAGAAACGCAGGTGCAGCTCCAAATCGTAGAGGTCTTTCATTGTGTCTCTGTTTATACCCCCTTCCAAATAAACACGGACATTTTTTATTTTCAGGCCAAAATGGAAGAATCGTCTACCAAAAGTTTTGTTGTGGGGCTCACCACACACACACCCAGTGACAAAACACTGAAAAATCAAACCTCACTTTTTAAATCCTGCTCCGTGATTTATATGTTCATTTATACTGCTTGCTGTTTTCTTCATGTGGCATGTTTTATCACTGAAGCTCAAATGAGCATTAAGATTTTAGAGATCTTGCTTTGCTGAGCATCAGCTGTTTAAATTGAGTCTCACCTGTAACTTTTGCTCTTTTCTGATATGAAATACCATTTATCTCTGAACTATAAGAGAAAATCAACCGCGTTAATCTGGATCCTCTCATTTATTCAGTTATACAACAGGTAAACCTAACAACTTCCTGCTACTGTTTTATGCAGCTGGTGCAGTAAAATGTGGAATATTTGGACATTTACTGACATCTACTGGACAAATGTTGAAATTGCCAGCGTGGCTAAAAAGTAAATATCCTGATGCATGTTCAATAATCCAGGTAGAAAAAAATCTAATAAAGTTAAGTCAGGTTCTCTGAACAGATTAATTTTTTTTTTAATTTATTAAATGTTTTGTCTTTAATCCAAAAAATGTTGTCAGTCTGAGGAGCTGTAATAAACTCAGTCTTCTAAATACCCCATTGTCATAGTGCAGGGGTGCCCACACTTTTTCAGCATACAAGCATTGAGCATGGACTTTTTTGTTAACATGCAAGCTACTTTTAAAAATACTATCTACCTTCTATAAGGCCCCATTTACATGAGAACAACCTCTGGAAAGGTTAGTGTTTTTTTCAATGTTCATTGGGGGTAATAAACAAAAAATGAGCTGTTTTACATGAAAACCGCTGTAGTTTCCATGTCAGTCAGTTTGCCAGATAAGAAATTATGCATCGAAAAGTTAGTGAGTAAATAAAAATGTGTTTGTATAGTCTGTGGATGAGTGGTTAGAGTAGTCGTCCTCCAAAGGGAGAGTTGGGGGGGTTCGAATCTACCAACAGTCACATGCTGAAGTGTCCCTGGGCAAGACACTGAACCCCTCATTGCCTCCGATGTGTGTCCCATCGATGTATAGAGAGTGCTGTATGAATTGGTAAATGAGTGTACAGATTGCAGTGTAAAGATATTCGATTATCTTAATAAGACAGAATGGCACTATGTAAGTGCAGTCCATTTACCATTTATATAAAGGTGAAATAAAAATGAGGGAGGCCATCTTTGTGAAAAGAAACTGCCCATCATTAAACAAAGGCGGAGGCCTCCGTGTTTACTAAAACAGTCCCCCTCTTACAATGCTGTTATTGCTAACATCACTCGGCCCCCAGTGAATAGCAAACAACCATCAGGGTGCTAATGATCAGTCGTTGGGCTGATGGTCCTCCAACATGTGAACATCTAGTTCTGGATGTCAACAACAAACTGGTTGACCCACTATGAGAAGATGATATACAAAGTATATGAGTGAGCTTAGTACAGCTCCTCAGACTTACCAAGTCTTTTGGGTTGAAGATGAAACATTTAAACAAGTTGTTTTTTTGTTTTGTTTTTTGTTTGTTTGTTTGTTTGTTTGTTTGTTTGTTTGTTTGTTTGTTTGTTTGTTTGTTGGGGGGGGAGGTATCCATCCAGAGGATCTGACTTAACTTTTGTTTGGCAAAAAAGTAAAGTTTGGCTAAAAGAGAATCTCAAATAGGATTATGGTTATTTTTTTTTTTTATTAAGCTATAGCTTTGATGGTGGATTCATTCTCTAAGTGCTTTTGTTCCCTGTTAAAATCAGTTTCAACTAAATCTTGTTTTGTCATGAATGTGTAAAAGAATTTACCTTGTTACCAAGAGACAGCTCAGGCATTTTAACCACATGAATATTTTCCAACCACAAAAGGGCAAACTTTACAAAACAATTCTGTCCTACACAGAAGGCGCAGACGCCACCTCGTGTTGTAAGAAAGAAGAAATGTTCCCAGAAGTTTGTCTCTTGGCAGACAGCTTCCCGGGTGTTTGGTCGTGTTTAGGCCCCAGAACATTCGTTCTTACAAACAGAGAAGGGAATCAGGAGCTGTCTGCAGCTGAGCTACTCAACCTCAACTGGCTCCTTTTCCTGAATGAACCTGATTCATGATGGAACTGAGACAAGCTCTAAAAGCAGTTACAGTCAAAACAGAATTAAATTTAGTTTGCTGAGTAATTGTTGAATAAAGGGGGAAAGATAAAATGCTATCATCATGTTGCATTTGCGTATAAATGCAGGTCAAACTAAACACCAGCTACAGAGCAGACTTTTATGTTTTTACACCCAGTCTGGCCGAAAGTTATTCAGTTAGATGTAATTTTTATTTTATGCCGCTAGGTGTCACTACATCCTGTCAACTGAATCTTTAAAACTACCGTAATCTTTGAATTATAAAGCGCACCTGATTATAAGGCACAAAACAAAACAGTCAAATGAGTCAAAATGTATTCAACTCATTCACAATAACCATATAATCAGTTTGAGGTCAGTAAACACAACCAGAATTAACACCGGTACACAAGGCGCACCTGATTAAAAGGCTCACTGTCGATTTATGAGAAAATCAAGGGATTTTAAGTGCACATTATACTGTACTGTAGTCTGAAAATTACGGTACTTCACACTTCATCCAGGAGGATTCTGCAGAAGCTCCACTTCCTGCAGAAAAACATCATCATGAACTCAACTGTGTTTGCTTTCCAACTCTTTTGGCCATCATCGCTTTTTGCACAGCTTTGAAACTCTCCCAAGTGCGTTGAAATGTTCTTTTTAATCACGTTGTGATTATTGACACGTCCACGAATCAGTAAAATAATGTTGCGTACAGAAACTGATGATACTGAAGGCTGAATTCTACTAAAAGTTGCAGTTTGAAACTAATTTTCCAGATGTACTGACTGCAGTTTTGAAATGTGGGTCCACGCTCAATGTAAACAAAACATGATGGTCACATTTGACCTTCATCAGGCTGACTGTGTGTAGGTAAACAAATATAGTTTAACGTCTGACCTAGATTTAGTCACCTTTGCTGTTTCCGTAATAAACAAAAATAAAAACAAGAACCAACAATGTGAGAAAAAAAATTGTATATACAAAGTAAACTGTGTCCTAGTTTCTGGTTTGATTGTTTTTCGCCGGTCTTCGTGACTTTGCCATGACTAGCTTTAAATTAAATTAGTTGTAAATTGATTTCATCCTGTTTTTCTTTTACTGAGGTTGTAAAATTGTTTGCATATTTTGATTTAAAGTAAACGCCGACTCCCATCAGTCTGATCCAACTTGTTATGGGTTTTTGTTTTCTTTCTGTTGTTCTTGCAGCATCTGCCTGGTCGTCATGGCAATGGAAATGTCAAAGTCATCTTAACCTGCTGACTTTTTCTTGTGACAGACATGTTGAACTCATACAATGGTCAGTTCTTGAACTTAAAACAGGAAATTCTAATGAGCTGTGACTACAACAAACCTGTGGACATAAACAAACTTGGTGTAAACCACACTTTGTTTAAATTAGTTCAGAAATGAGTCACCAATTCCCTTTCAGCACTAAAAGATAAGATAAACGCATCACACACACGTGTGCTGGAAACATTGTGGCCATTTTTCAGCTCCTGTTTGTCTGTATAGCTGATGACACGGGCTGACCTCATCCGGTTTAGTCTCGGCACAGTGGACTTTGTGTGCAACAAGTCAAACACACAAGACCGCACATGTGTCAAAGACAACTTTAACAAGTCAATGGTTGCACACACAACTCAGACAGAATGAAAACATGAAACAAGTTCAGAAAATCTTTTTTCAGTAATTTTAAGAAATACATGATGGTTTATGTCACACTGTTGAACAAATAAAGTTCTTCCTGCAGAGGTTTTCAATTCTTTTGACTTCACTTTTCTTCTTCTTTCAGCTGCTCCCTTCTTCAGGGGTCGCCACAGCGAATCAACTCGCACAAAAGACTTGGCAATTGTTTTTACACCGGATGCCCTTCCTGATGCAACCACAGCCCTCTGTGTGGGGCAGAGAGCTGCTATATGGGGGCCCCGGGGGAGCAGATGGACTCACCTTCTCTAACCACTGCACCTTCACGCCACTGTTCTTTTATTTTGACTACACTTTTTTCATTCAACTTTTATGTCTATAGGTTAGGCTCATTGAGATAAAAGCATTTGTCTATGCTGGAGCTTATTAAAGAAAAAAAACAATCAAAATACTGTATATACAAGGCTGTTTTGGGGCAAACGTACATGTTTTATTGTTACTCTCATAATATACTCATCAGCAGAAACCTCTTTTTTTCACCCATGTTGGTACATTGTACCTTTTTTGACAAATTGTCAACATCATGTGTGATTAAAAGGAACAGCAGAAGGTGATACACCATCAAACATGTAGTCTAAAACTTCAGAGTAGTTTTAAACTGTAATGTGTTTTGTTTACATATTTTTATCTTGGAAAGCGCGCATAATTACTTAACATGAATACGTTATTTTTAATCGCACATTCGCTTTTAGGTAAGCTGAACCCTCCTTATTTTCTGATTGTTTTAGAACTTGGCAGAAAATCATGGGACAAAGTTCACAGGCAAATTCACTTTGGGCAAAGTGCAGCTCAGCCACAGAGCCAAAATAATGAAACATCTGTATAACGAGGCTAAGACAAGTTAATATAAGGCATGAGTACTGGTAGGTAAAAGAAGTAAGTCAACATGCAGTAAACATTTCCAGCTCATGATCCAATAAGAGAGTTGTGAGAAAGACCAGAGAACTCAGGAACTGTGACAACTTCAATATGTTCCTCGTTCAAAGTGATCAAACCACTCTGTCTGGCATTACTGAACAATGTGGAGATAGTTCTGGTCCAACACTATATGGCAAGTTGTTGTAACATATAATCTCAATAACGCCACAGTCCTGTGCTTGGGGTCTGTTGCACCACAGCCCAACAGGTGGTGAAAATGGACACTTTTCTCAAAGGTTCTTTGGCAGCAAACTCAAGATACAGACCAAATAAACCCATTTAAGATATTTTATTTGTTTTTATTTTAAAGCTTGGGAGTGATGACAAGGATATGAGAGTCTGTCCATGTAATAATTCCACTTTAAAAATCTTCCAAATTCATTTTAGATTAGAAAATCAGGAAAGCTCAGAAAACATGAATGAAACGTGAAATGAAAAATGAAAAGTGACATCATTTGTTCTAAAATAAATATTATGTTTCAGGCCAGGGAGGTTTTTATTGTCATTTCAGACAAGTATATTGAAACATAACAGCCAGGATCACGGAGCAACACGGAACATAAAGTGCAAAACAATACAACACACAGCACAGATACATAACTGTACAATAAATACAAAACAGACCTATAATAAATGCAAAAAGGCATCTAACCTAACTGAAACATTCTAATCTAAAGAAGTAATTAAGAGACTAGACAGAGATATGTGTTGATTAGTACTTGTATGTAAAAAAAGAAATAATGGTACTCTGGACAGCAGAAATGTTCACTTTGACTGAAAAAAATGAAGAGTCCCTCTGACTATTTTATGATAAGTTGGCTTGCCATACAACGAGTTCACATGAAAATGTCAAGTTTGTTGCATCATAAATCCAGAAAAAATCAATACAATATTTTAGCCACCTAAAATGCTACTTTCTGTTATTGTAAGGTAAAATAATGTTGTAAATTTACTTTTATTATAATAAAAGTAAAACAGCACACACTATGCAAAAAAATTAAGTCTGGTCCTCTGGACATTCAAAAAAAAAAAAAAAACAAAACACTATGTGTAATTTTATTGTTTTTTATAAACTTGACCACCAGAGATTCGCCTTTATGTAAAATCAAAACCCAATCCATATCTGATGATGACATCATCCTGACCCAATTTATCATGAATGCGTAATTAACTGTTGCCCGGACAAAAATGTGCACGCAATGCAATCAACCTTCCCGTTTATCTTATGTATCTGCTTCACAGTTTTTAGTTTTCCACTCTCACAACTCTCAGAACAACCACCACCTCTCATGAGGCAACATTGCGTAATAAGCCGCGTGCAGCGCGTCAGCGCGCACAGCTGATTTTGGGGCCAAAAGGGTGACAGGGGCCGAGCCGGGGGCCTGACACGCTGTCAGGGGAAGTCCGTCCCCAGGTTTGATTATTCACGCGCTTCCCCTCCCCTTCCCTCGCATTGGGCGCATCCTAATGGTCAGCTACCTTTTTGCCGACCACCTCCTTCACGCGCCACTGGTGCGAAGTTATTTAAAGGACGCTCGCAGATGAGCTCTGCACTTTGTCCAGGAGGGGCTGCTGCTGCTGTGGAGTCACTTTCAGGTTTCTGTGATCAGCCAAAGAGCACCATGGAGAAAGGTACGACAGAGTGGAAATGGAGCCATGCTGCAATCATGACACCAAAGTTTGGATTGTTTGTCGTCCTGATTACTTGCGTTTCAATCTCACTGTATTTTATGTTGCCAAATAATGTGCAAATAAAAGCACGGTTTATCACTTGTTTTCTTCCTACTATTATGAACTGAGAAGAGTTTTGTGTTCGTTGTTAACTCAGCCTATCTTCATATAGACTTTCATTTATTGGTACCACAATAAATCAAACACTTTCTTGAAGTTTGTGGATTTTTACTGCATCTCCACAAAAAGTTATTTTATAAAACTGCAAACGAAAACCTTTTGAGAAAATAAAACATGAAAATCTTCCTTATCAGTGCTGACTTCACTCCCTTTTTAAATATCCCCGAATCTGCCATGACTAATGGTTATTGTGTTTTTGTAGGTTTCAGGAATTGCAATTGTGTAATTGACATTCAAAAAACAAAGCAAAACAAAAAAAAGTAGAAACGTTTTGTCTTTCGTCCGAAAGGCTTCTTCGTAACCGGTAGACTAAATTATTGTAACACAAGTTAGCTTTGAGGTAAACTCAACTAACATGAGAGGCATAAAACCAGTTTTTCGGTAAATTGTTGCTGGTGTTGTGATAAGATCATGCAGATTTCATCAGCTGCATTTATTTCACAATATTATCAATGACTTGTTTTACTTTGGTTGGGTTGTCCTGCATCACATTGTTTGTGTTTCTGCACATTATTTTGCCCTTTTCATCTGCGTGCTCGACAGTTCGCTGCAACATGACAGAGTTTTGGAAGGAGCACTCCAAGGCCGCCACAGTGGAGGAGATGATGCTGGATTCTCGCGCCAAGGAGCTGACTGAGCAGGAGCTGCCGGAGATCCTCTCCATGCTGCCTCCTCTGACTGGATACAGAGTGCTGGAGCTGGGAGCGGGGATTGGGTGAGGAGAACACAGCTTCATTAAACTGAGCTGACATTTTATCATCTTTATTTGTTGTTGTGTTTTTGGCAAGGGTTTTATTGTAGGAACACTCATCCTTTGCAGCTCTGAGTGCAGGTTGATGTGAATTTATTAGCTGAAGTTGGCTGACTGAGATGCACTTTACATATGTTATATAGAAAACTGCCCTGTGCCTCTACAGTCGTTACACCAGCCGCCTGCTGACCATGGCTGCCCACGTGACGGCTGTGGACTTCATGGAAAGCTTTGTAGAGAAGAACAGGAAGGACAATGGTCACCATAGCAACGCTACCTTCATTCAAGCTGACATAACAAAGCTGGGTTTGCCCCAACTCAGGTGTGTAAATGATATTCCATGCTAAATGACAATTAAAACAGAGATGAAGCTGCTTTTTAGTGAATCTTTTACTATTTACTGTTGCCCAATACGTAAAACTATTTACGTAGATATTCCTTTTACAAAAAAGTGTGATGACATGTTATGAATAACTTTCATTTACTTTAAATTGTATTAAAAACTGAGAAATTGCATTTCCTGTGACAAGTGCAGTGTGAATGCTTGTTGCTGAAGAACTTGCTGAAAAACAACTGAAATCAGCTAAAAGCGTGATGAAATGTACGGTAGCTGAAATTGAAGAACAAGACTAAGTTAGCAAAAGTCTACTGAGATCTTCTGTCAGCGGGCACCGGGCAAGCAAAATCCTTCAGAAGGCACAGACGCAGCTGCTGAATGAACGGGTGAGACAGACCAATTTTACTATTGAGGCCTTGAAGGCCAAAGAAGAGCACATTAAACA
>JARVGQ010001175.1:16489901-16520843 GCA_031762355.1 Hypsolebias martinsi | reverse complement strand
CTAATTATTGTCAAATTTCAAACAATATTATCGTTTATCGCAATAATTTCTGAGACAATTAATCGCCCAGCAAAATTGTTATTGTGACAGGCCAATGCACAACTTCAGAGGAGATGCGTTCAACTGTACAAAACCAGCTGTATTAATTCTAAACATAATCTCTGGTGAATGAATTGTAACTCTGTTTACCTTCAGCTCTGTGGTTGTATTTACAGGGATTTGTTGTGGTTGCAGTGTGAGGAATGTCTGAAATGGCGAAGCATCCCCGCAAACCATTACAAAGTTGCTCCCGACAGCTGGGATTGCAGCCAGAATCCTAATTCACGATACAGGTGCACATTTTTAACACTTGTTATTTTTAATTTTAAAGCATTGCATTTATAATGAACTAATATAGCCTAGTACATGAATTATATGAAGTAATGCTGAAGCTGGTGATGTTTTTGCTTTTGTCACATTCAGATTAATAATCCACTGGCGTGAGAGAGAAAATTTAAATAATTCAAGATGATTTTATTGTCACATGTTCTGTGTCAGTTATCGCTGTTTTCTTCTGTGTCCCTACTGTCCATAAGAATCTTTATAAGCAAGCAAGTATGTTGCTCATGTATCTTTTTGAATTAAAAGCATTAAGCCATCACATATGTCAGTTGTTAAATTGATCCTGAGCAGTGTTTTTGGCTCACTTGACATGTCTTTGTTTTTGTAGAAGCTGCTCATCACCAGAGGAAACAGAGGAGGGCGAGGAACTGTTGACACCCAGCTACCAGAAAAACTACAAGAAACTGTAAATCCCTAATTCTCTAAACCTCTAACACAAACTTTTTACACTGCCTTTCTTCCTGCATGCCGTTGTGTCGTTTACATGGTTTACATGATGTTTTGTGGCTTCCAGCTGTTAGTCTCATCCACTTGACTTTAATGCTTTTTATCTGACAAGCTAAGAAACATCAAAATTTAACTATACTTACAAATTAATAAGATTGTGAACTTTACCATGTTAAAACATTAAAGGGAGAGCTCAGCTATTTAAAAACAGGTTTCTGTGGAAATGTTATGAACAATTAGCATCTTACCTGTTGTAGATCGCTATTTAAATTACCTCAAGTTGGAGAAATACAGTTTAGTTCTGTATGTAACAATGAACCAGCAGCAAAGTGGATTGCTACAGCATAAAAAAACCTATAACCACTAAAAAAAGTTTAATATTCAAAATTAATAGAACATGCAAACGCTGTTTTATCAACCTTTTTGCTGTAGTAAGTTGCACATTAGATGTTTATTTTTGTAGAAATAATGTGATATTTTTGCTAAAAGTTCATCCAGGCTACAATTACCAACTTCTGTTGCTATTTTGGGTTTACAAAAAACATGAATTCTGTTTGAACAGCCTTCAAGAAATAGCCAGTGACTTGTCATTTCAGTCTAAAATAAACTGTAGTTTTTCAAAACTGAGGCCATGTGAAGCTACAGCAAATATGGTAAAACAACTAGAATGTTCCTAGAGAAGGGACTGCCATTTGGTCATTTATTTTTTTTATTTGACAGTACTATGTGTTTGGGTTCACTGTCAGCAATCACCTTACCAAATTTCTGTTCAAAATGACAAAATATCAATGAGTTAAAGTCCTTTTTTTAAGCTACGGTGACCATCTTGGATTCTTTTGTACATGATGGGGACGTTTCTCAACTGTAACCACGCCAAATTTCAGCTCTATATATGTAAAAATAGCTGAGTTAAACCAATTTAAATGTAGCTTTGGTGACCATCTTGAATTATTTTTTAATTAGTTATTTATTATTTTTTAATTAGTTATTTATTGGTCATGGCTCTCAGCTACGACCACGCCAAATGTCAGACTAATATCTCCACATATGGCTAATTTACAGCATTTTTCCCTTTTTAGCTCAGGTGGCCATCTTGGATATTTGATTTGCAACCAGAGTCTATGAAAAATTTGTAATAAAAATGGCATCTTTGTTTGCAAATTATGTCACCATGGTAATTCGAAACGCCACTAAAAGTAAAAGCGCACATCACGGCACTGAGCCGGTCATTTTGATTTAACATTTATGGCGGTACACATGTGGTTCGGGCTGCATTAAAGTTGACGGAAGAGTAAGATATAAAGTTAAGAAAACCTTGTCAAGTGGATAATAATAGGTGCTGCCTAGGCAGTCCCCAATAATTATTCACACATTTTCCACAGAACCCTATCAAAAAAGATCTGAGCTATTTCTGTAAGAGATCGGCTACATAAAAACACAGAATTAATTATATTAGGACTTTTAGAAGTGTATTTCTATTTTCTGCTGTTAGAATGACTAAAAAAGAAAACAAGAATTCAACTTTATTGTTCTTCTATTATGAATTAGCATTTAATAAATCACTTTGACTTGCTTGCTTTACTAGTTTTTTGATCATTAGACACTATTTTCCAGCTACTTGCTAAGTTGTGTGAGCTGAAAACGTAATAACTAAACAGAATTTAATTTAAACTATCATCATGGATTATCATGATTCGGTCTTTTCTTCTGTAGTTTCTCTGCATCAAGGTCTTTTTGTTGTTACAGGGAGCTGTCCAAGCGGAGAAAACAGGAACATTTACTAGAGGTATGTTATATGTTTGACTACTGTTTTGTTCATTTTTTTATAAAATAAAATAACATTTGAGAGTCCATGCCTGTTTTGCAGTATGAGGAGCAGACGGCTACACGTCAAATCTTGTCAGACAGTTCAGCCGATCCTTTGCAGCCTTCGTCCCCGTCCACACTCAGACCTGAACTTATGACCTCAATCAGTCAAAGCAACGTGCAGGAAAAGAGACTCGAACACGAGGACACAGACACACGTGTCCTGTCAGATCCCCACAAAGACACACACGCAAACGATGACGATGGTGCACAGTCGGACGCACACACAAAAGAGAGAACTTCTGGAATGGATGCAATCGTCACGGAGACGAATGAATCTGAGCAAGAAGGAGCAGACGTGGAAAACAAAAGGAGAGACACATCAAAGGAAGTGGGGGAGAAGGAGGAGGAGCAGCACGCAGACATGTTCAGGTGGGGTACAGTCACAAGAAGAGCAACAACAGTCACTGCTTCATTTGAGAAGAGACGAGACCTGTTTGGTTCAAAGAAAAGCACTGACAGCTGGAAAATATTAAAATATTGGGATTTAAGTTAAAAACTGGGGGAAAGGTTGTAGCCATTGTCAATATGATTCTAAAAATGTCTGTAACTGACTTTTCTTTGTGTTCTGTAGCCACAAGAGGAAGTCTGAACCTTTATTTAACTATGCAACAAAGAAGCGCTGGAGAGGGCTTGACTCAGAGAACAGCTCCGAGGATTTGCATCGTGGGAAACAAACAAACACGTTCAAGATAAGCAGCAGCAGCCAGGCGGAGACTGTGCAGCAAATCTCAACCAGCCACACCTGGACCTGCTCGCCCCTCGCCACCCAGACTGGGGTCGTGTCCCCGCTGAGCAGAACGGAGGGGCCGCAGAGCAGGACGCTGCCCCCGGAGGGAGGTGACCGAGAGGCTAAAGTGCAGAAGCTGGCTTCTCTGGAGCGAGAGGCTCAGAGGCTGCGGAGCCTTCTGGGTTTGGAGGTCCCAAAAACGACTCAAGGAACGATGACGGCTGCTGAGGATTTAACCGAGACGCCAAAACAGAAGCTGTTAAAAAAGACTGCGTCCACAACGAGCAGGGAGGTCAGCTGTCAAACGGTCCCAGCGGAGGTCAGTGCAGTTCAGGATGACAATAAATGACAACTAGAGAAATTACAATTCCTGCGAAAATGCAGTGCGAATGCTTATGGTTGAAGAATTTGCAGGAAAACCAGCTGAAATAAGCTAAAAACTTGCTGAATTGTAGCTGAAATGGAAGAACATGCTTGAATTAGCCGAAGAAAGCAGAAATAGCACATATTTGCTGAATTATGTTTAAATAAGCTGAAATGAATGCAAAAATTATAGAAATTTAGCTATTAAAAGGCTGAAATTAGCAGCAACAACAAAAAAACAGCTGAAAGTATCTGAAAAGGCAGAAAAAGCTTAATCAACCAAAAAGAAGCAGAAAGAGCTGAAATGAGCTAAAACAAAAGTGGAATTAGCTGAAAAAGCTAAAAATTAGCATAAAAGCAGCCAAATAGTAGCTGAATTGGCATAAAATGCTGAAACCAGCAAAAAAAATGCTGAAATGAGCATAATAAGCTGAAATTGTCAGAAAGAAGTTACCATAATTAGGCTGCAAGTAGCAGAAATTACCACAAATATTTAAATTTATCTGCAAACAGCTGAAATAAGCTAAAAATCTTAAGAAGATAGCTGAACAAGCTTAAATTTGCAGAAGAAAGCAGAAAGAACACATTTGCTCAATTGGGCTGAAAGAAGCAGAAATGAGCACAAAAAGTGGAAATTATCAGAAAAAGTTTGTTAGCAATAAACTGCTGAAAAGCAGCTATAAAGGCAGAAAGAAGCTTAAATTACCAGAAGGAATTGCAGAGAGCACATTTTTGCTGAATATGTCTGAAAAAAGTTTAAATTAGCATAAAACAGCTAAAAAGTAACAGAAAAAGCTGAAACTAGCAGAAATACGCTGAAAGGAGCATAACAAGCTGAAATCAGCAGAAACAATTTAGAAGAAGCCCAAAAATGCTTTAGTTAGCAGAAAGAACCTGAAAGGGCCAAAACAGCTGAAAGTAGCTGAAAAAAGATTTAAATTTGCACAAATTAAGCTGAACGAAGCTGAACCAGCATTCACACAAATATAAATGGTAAATGGACTGTACTTGTATAGCACCTTCCTATTTTATCAAGATACTCAAAGCTCTTTACAATCTGTGCCCTTGTTTAGCACTCTACTATATCTATAAAAAGAGTAATCAGAGCTGTATCACATTCATACACCGATGGGACACACATTGGAGGCAATGATGGGTTCAATGACTTGCCCAAGGGACACTTGGGCACATGACTGCTGGTGGAATCTAATAAGTTCTGTTTAGCCTGTGTAATTTAGTCAGTCACTGAACACATGCATTATTTTAGATTTATCAGTTTAGACTTGAAGAGGTAAGAAGTTTATTAAGTGTACTGGTAATAAGGTGTCACTGATTATAAAATAATAATAATAATAATAATAATAATAATAATTGCAGTATTTTAATTGGTTGAATTTTATATTTTTTAATGAACATATATTCATCACATTAGCTCCTAAAACCCATCAAACCATCAAAAGATATCAAGTATGTTCAGGAGATTATTTGTGTCACAATAATGCTTAACCATCTAGTTCATATGTGTCGAACTCAAGGCCCGGGGGCCAAATGTGGCCCTCGTTGAAATCTTATCTGGCCCCCAAGATATTTTAAATGTAAAATACTTTTTATCACTTTAATTTTTTTCAGTAATCTTTGCTTATGATGTCAAAAGTGCAACAGAGAACATCAAATGAGACCAATCAAACTCTTGTTGAAGAACCTGCAACCAAGATACGATGTTGGGTATCTAACTTGAGTTAATGTAGATTCTGAAACCCGCCCTTAGTTTGAAAAGGGTTTTAATTTTGGCCCCATTTTGTAAGTGGGTTAGTTTAAAGTTTGCAAGGATTAGTTTCAAAGCAGAAGCCCTGTCATTTTTATCTTAATTTTGTTTGTTTTTTAAGAAACCGTCTGTAGGTGCTGATGTGTTTAAAGTCATGCCAATTTGATTTAATCATTATTGATGTATGATTATTCTGTCCAGCAGTGCTCCACTTCAGCCACAGACCCAGCTGCAGGGCAGGAACACAAATCAAAGAAAGAAAGGACTGAAAGTCAGAGCAAAATGAGAAAAAGTGACGGTGACACTTGTGATGAGAGCAGGTGAGTGTTACAAACGGACACACACAAACACACAGCAACTTTACAATAACTAAACAGCCAAAAATATATTTATATGAATAAATTAAAAACATGCTAAAAGCCGTACTTGCTGTAGCGCTTTTGTTGTAAGGTTAAATAATAGCAAAACAAGCTAATCAGCTAGCGTTAGTGTTGTGCTGCATGGCAAATGCTAATAGCTACAGGAAGTTAGAAAAGTAACTTCTTTAAACTCCAATGAGCCGTTACTTTAGTAGTAAGGCAGTGATTTTGTTTGTTTGTTTGTTTGTTTGTTTGCTTTTTTGTTTTGTTTTTTTTTCCCTCACATTTCAACTGTTTAGGCAGATGGGCTAATATTATTAATAATTATTTAAATGTTGCATAACAAACTAGCCTAGGCTAGAAAATGTTGTAGCGTACAATATGTGTTAATACTAGTAAAAACACAAATGAATAATGAATAAATCAAGTCTTTTGTTAGCATCCATAATGGTATGTTTACCATTTAATAAATTATGATTTATTATTTAATTTTAATAATAAAAATGTGTCTACACGTGGATCAACATATGAGCTAAACCAATATCATCCTGCTCCTGTCCCACTTGTTGCTACTAGAAATTATGCATTAGTCAAACACTTGATCTATTATCTATAATTATACACAATAACTGCTTGTTACATAAGCTGTTCTCTAAGCTTAACTGCTTCATGAGAGCTTCTCGCTGATCCTCCAAACAAAAATCGTTCTCACTTCCATTTGCTTCATGTTACCACGCTTCAAAGAATCTGAACTATCACTTTATTGAAGATTTTCCTCTCGTCAGGTCAGCGCAGCAAAATCTGCATGACATCCGTAACAATGTGGTGGTACTTCTGACGGCCCTGCTGCCCCAGCTGGACCTGACTGGCATCAGTTTTGAGACGGAAGACGTCGACAACATCCTGCAGCAGATCATAGAGGTCAACTCACTGAAGCTATGAGTGACGTCAAGTCCTGCTGCTGATTGTCTGAGGTTCAGCGACACGGAAAACTAAAGTCAGCAAATAACCTGAACGTACCGAATGACCAGGTCTTCATCCGCGGTGTCAAAAGTGTGTTTCAGATTTTGTCTAACTTAAAATTTAAAAGACAGTAATTTGTCTCTGACCAATGCAAGCTCAAGATCTTCACTCAAATGAGATTATCCGGGTTGTTCTGGGTGCAGCAGCCCAACTAGAGATGTGAAATTAAAAGAATTCTGTAGATAAAAAGTGTCATTGCATAAAAGTGTAGTAATGTAGTAATTTATGCCACAACAAATTGTTAGTGTGGGCTTTCATTTTACCGTTATGTCATGTATAAAGACTGGGTGGCGTCAGCGTGCTGTTCTGATTAATGTGCCCAAATTTAAATCTGATGGACCTCAGATGCTTTTGAAGACAATTTTTCTTTTGGAGGGAAAAAAAAAAAAAGCTTTTTGTCTAAAAGAGACAAAATAACAAGAAGTGATCCTGCGAAAAACAACAAAACAAGAATAATTAAAATGTGGTTTAATCATTAGTAAACAGTGCTCTATTTGAACTCATTTGAATCATGAATTTTTATGTACAAACATTTCATCGTCACTTTTGTAAAGCTGTCTGCTGAATTATTATTTTAAACATATCGTGGAGTTTGGTGCTCGTTAGGAAAATTTGTTGATACCCCTTCTACAATGCAAGTGTTTGTTTTTTTATAACTTAAGCCATTTTCTAATTTCTAATGTGTTTTTTATTGGTTTTGATAGTTTTGCATTAAAAAATTTTAAATACAAAACATCTTGTGATGTGTATTCTATTATGTTTAGACATAATTTGTTTACAATAAAATTTGGAAATAATTTATTTTCTGGCTTATAATTTGTATATAAATGACTAATCCTGAGTTAAAAAATTAGTTTTGAAGTTGTGCAGTACTTCATTTTGGCCACAAGATGTCAGTAAAAATGTCCTAAACATGCACCAAAGTTCATGTTCAATTGTCCAGGTAAAAATCCAACAAAGTTCAGTCAGGTCATCTGGATGGTTTATTTTTATGTTGAGACTTGTTATCCTTCATCCAAAGGACTTCTTCAGTCTGAGGAGCCACCAACAAACTGAGTCCCACAACAGATTTTTACTTGGATTACTGAACATGAACTGGTGTTTTGAACCACTTTGGCATGGCTGCCTCAGAGGAGTTGATGGGGGAGAGGGTGGGTCCCAGTGACCATTTTATTACCAGCAAACTGTTTGGTTTTTTTCACTATGGGAGTGTGTTGTTTGTGGGGCTTGGTTTATTAGTGGCTCCTCTGATTGAAGAAATCCTTTGGATGAAGGCAGAAACATCTTAGCAAAAAAAATAAACCGTCCAGATGATCTGACAACCAGGTATCTTGGTTGTTAGAACCCTTTTGTACTGTAAGCAACCCAGTGGTAATCTCATTCTGGAACTACTCTACCCGCCAAGATGACAATGCTCAACCCCACAGAGCAGGGTTTATCAGAGACTACAGGATTTGGGAGTGGACAGGATGGGATGACCTGCTTGCAGTCCTGACCTCAACTCCACCAAACACACGTGGGACCAACTAATGAATGAGATGCATCTCTCAGCAGTGAGAATGACAAGCTAGTGAGCTGCAAGAGGAAGTGGTGGATGTGTATGGTTCTTCCACATGCTCCTGGAGCCCTTTTTTTTATTATTTAAGTAAATTGAGTTTTTTAAATCTTCAATCCCTAATCCAATAAACAAAATCAAGCATGAGTTAGAATTAGCTGTTTGGTTTTGACAAAGAAGATTTGAAAAGTTTTCCCATGATTTCAACACACACACACACACACACACACACACTTTCTTTACAAATGTAGCACCATTTGAAAGGAAATAAACAGACTTTCATAATATATGATTTTTTTTTTTTGTAAAAAGCACATACAACAAAGAAATATTCAACCAAACACAAATTAGTTTAAATAGTAATTCTATGTGATTAAGGAAGTTAATGGGTTGTTCATTTCTTTTTTGTATTTAAAGGAAGTTATTTGAAGTGTTTATCAGAGAATAAGGGGCAGATATAAGATTTTTTTTCCTTCATCTGCTGCCTTTCATTTTATACAGTATATATACTTTTCTTATTATATGTATGTTAATTGTTTTGTACTTTATTATAAATGAATAAATAAATAAATAAATGTCATTATTGTTTTGTTTACAAACACAAATGACACATGGTTTTTATATTTTTACAAGCATACAGACAAATATTGGTTTTTAGTGACTTGTATTCAACTTATTATGAATATTAACTTCAATTACTACGTCACTGTTTAGTAAGTGTCCGTTAAAATAAAAAAATTATAAAAAAAAAACAGTCTAGCGTGACGTCATGGTAGTCTGCCTCCACCACGCGCAGTTTCCTTCCACTTCAGCCAACTTGACCTTCCCTCTCTTGGCCACCTCTCCCTTTAAATACCCCAGCCCTAAACAAGAGGAGCACCAGAGCCCGGACCGTGAAGCCGGGCTGACAGACGCTCGGAACCGCCATGACAGCGACCCTCCTGCTGCTGCTGCTGCCGCTCCTCCGCGCCTCCCCCTCGGCCGCAGAGCCGCCGCCCGCCGGCGCTGTCCGGGAGTATTTCATCGCAGCGGTGGAGATCGGATGGGACTACATCCACCTGGACGAGGCGGAACAGGACCACAGGTGAACACTTCTTTCTGTATTTCAGATAACACATTTAGGTAGGCATTTAATTATTATGGGTTTACAAAAAAAAAAAAAAAATCAAGTTTTAAGTGGTTTTCTTGTCAAATTCTGTATAACTAACTAACTTATTTCTCTTCAGGGGGAGAGCCAAAGTGAATCCTCAAAAATACATCAAGGCGGTTTATAGAGAGTACACAGACCCCACATACACAGTCCCGAAGCCCAGAGCAGCCTGGACAGGTAGGTCTCATCTTCATAAGTCATAAATGTTTGAATGATCATCTCCTCTGTTCATGCCAGAGGTTTGGACTAATCATTTCAAGTCTGTTGAGAAGGAGTTGTAGCCGTTTTGTCATTAAAACAACCTGATGCTGCATCATGAGACGTCACCCTCAAAGTATGCGTTGGGCATGATCCCCAGCTACTACCACACCAACATTTAGCCCAGTATCTACAAAATTGTCTGACCATATTTGTCTTTCCTAAAGTCAGTCGGCTGTGGCAGACATCTCGAATTGGTTTGACTTCAAAAGTTAATCAGTTGTAGATGTATACTCACTAATTACGTTCTGAGCTTATCATTCAGTTCCATTCAGTGGGCAATAATATATTTTGCTAACAGACAATTATGAGTTGACGCCAACAACAAATGTCAAAGATTTAAGCAGAAGTATCGTGTATCAGAATGTGTGTTCAGGAAAACGCTATAGTACTTTTATTTTAGTGCAATATCTATAAATAAGGTTGAGTTATAATCATTTATACGTCTCCTGGGTCAGATTTGTCATGAATCACTGATAAGTGTCTTGTGATGGCAGGTATACAAGGACCGGTGATTGTCGCGCAGGCTGGTGAAAAAGTGACAATCCACTTTAAAAACTTAGCTTCTCAGCCGTACAGCATCAGCCCAGTGGGGATCACCTACTGGAAACAATCTGAAGGTAACACTCATCTCACCTCTCAGTATATATATATATAAATCCTTTATTTTAGTGGCTCTCAAACAGGGGTCCACAAGCCAATGCTTGGGGGTCTGCAATTTTTTTTAAACAAGCACATAGATGTTTAACAATCTGTTAAAATATACCAAAATATGGGAAATAACTTTATTGAAAATGTTCTGAGGCCTGCTAGCCCGCCCGCTACTTGCATTCCAGCATTGATCAGTTTACAAATGAAGCTGTTACTTGGTCTGACTGCTCTTATGATTCTGTTCAGCTCTATGTAAAGAGTTTTATTTAATCATTTGAAGAAGTGGAGATACATTTATGTTCATTATGTGAATAAAGTGGTTTTTGATACTGTTGATTTTTATCAAAACTGTCATTTTTAGAAGTTGACATTAAAAATTTTGCTAATTAAGTGTGTCTTGAATGAAAAATACCCCATGGTTAAAAGTATAAAAATTGTATTAACACTGTCAAAGAACAGGTCTTGCGTATTTATGCTATACACATATTTCCATTGCATTAAAGAGACAAATTGAAGACAATTATTTAATAAACATGAGGGTTATGTGGGGGTCCCTGAAGCTTTTTCTCCCCTGTAAGGGGTCCGTGAATTCAAAAAGTTTGAGAACCCCTGCTTTATTTGATGTGCTGAACAAGCTGTGCATTCTTTTCTTTTTGCTCAAATAAAGAGCAGACCTGACTCACTTTTGTTTGACTCACAATGTTGAGCGTTGAAGTGATGCTCACGTTGCGATGCACATGACACAGTGGAAAAATGGAGGCGAAGGCTCGTCGAAGCTTGAAGCTCAGTGCTACCACAACGTACCTCCACGTGGTCTCACTTAAGACTGAATTTATTGTTATAAGCTTGCAATAAACTTTTAAAGGGGGATTTTACCTGAATATAATCAAACTGCTTGCAAACGTATACCAAAATAGGTTCAAACTGGAAGTCGTTTTTGTTAGCGTAATTTAAAAAAGTATGTTGCAAACTGCTCGGGAATTAGGAAACAATGCCAAAAATAGATCGCCTCCTCATTCTTTAGAAATGACAAAAAGCAACGGTTATCATTATCTCATGTGTGCAGATATTCTGCAGGCTGCGGGGACAAACAGTCGGTCTTGTCTTCAGCTGTATACAAAGCAGACTTTTGCATTCATAAGTGTTTTTTTTTTTCTTTCCCCAAGTTAATCTCTTTTACAGAAAGTGCTGGCATATGTTCTAATGCTCTCAGACCGTCACATCTTGTAAGCAGCTCGTGTCTTTTGTTACAGCTTCCAATAAAAAAGCTTTTCATAATCTGAAAAGCTGCTCCGGTCACTTCTAGGAACGCGTGTTTGAGGGGCGGATAAAAAATGTCCTCGCTTTCATGTTGAAGCTGAAAATGTTGCCGTCTGTGTCGTTGCTCCTTGTTGTTGAGTCAGAACAAAGCAGTGTGTATTTTTCATGTTTCTTGTAACATCACAAGTATTAGCGTACCGTATTTTTTAGACTATTAGTTGCATCGGATTATAAGGCGCATTAAGCGAAACAAAACATTCAGATAGGTCAAACTTCATTCAACTCATTCACGATAACCACATAAAATCAGTTTGAGGTCAGTAAGCACAACCAGAATTAATACATGATTATAAGGCTTGCTGTCGATTTTTGAGAAAATTAAAGGATTTTAAGTGCGCTTTATAATCCAAAAAATACGGTAATTTGTGTCCGTTAAAATGCCTTCTATTTATTTATTTATTTATTTTATAAAAATAAATGCATAACAATCAACATATATGTAACAAAAACAAAATATCAAATATAAAATGAAAAGTAGCAGATGAAGGAAAAAATCTTTTTAAATCTGCTCCTTATTTATCTAATAAGCAATTCAAACAAACGTTTCCCGTAAATAACAAAAACAAGTAAACAAATCAAAATAATTTACAATTTTCACACAATACTCATCAAAATACAATCATAGACATTCATTTAACAATTTGATTTTAACCAGTTTCTTAATTTCTTAAATACAGAAATTGATATGGCATCCTTAACATCTATCTCTAAGTCATTCCATAATCCAACTCCCTGAATTACAGTAGATCTTCCCTTCAAACTTGTTCTAAACTGTGGTTTAACAAATACATCTTTCCCCGTAATTTATCACCAAGTAATGGTAGTTTTTCTGCTTTATTACACGTATTTTCCTTCCAGGAGCTGGATATGATGACTCCACAGCAGGGCAGGAAAAGGAGGATGATGCGGTCGCTCCTGGAGGATACTATGAGTACGTCTGGGACATCAGCCCAAAAGACGGTCCAACCATCGACGACCCCGACTGCCTCACCTACTCATACTCATCGCAGGTGGACACGGTCCGAGACATGAACTCGGGCCTCATTGGAGCCCTGCTCATCTGCAAACCGAGTCAGTGAGCCGCAACAGAATAAACAATATTCCTGAAATGTCACACACAGACGACAACTCTAAAAGAGAATCATATACTTGCATGTGTTGTTTTGAAATAATTAATTTGGCCTTATTATTGGCATTATAAATTAGCATATTCTCATCAGTTTGTCCTGTTGCATTCAACTGGACTACTTTTACCGAAACTCAGAAAGTAATCATTGAATGGACATTACAGCTAATGGTCTTTAGGAATCAACCTAATTCATGATGGCTGTGATAGCTAAGTGACGAAAAAAAATAAAATTAGACAGATGAGCTTCACGCTGAATATTAATGTTAATATCTGTGAATGCTGTGCGTCTGTCTGTCTGCAGGTGTTTTCACTGAAGACGGCCAGCGGAGGCTCCCAGCCTTCGTCCTTCTGTTTGCGGTGTTTGACGAGACTAAAAGCTGGTACGGGGAGATGGGAGAGAGGATCAGCAGAGAGAAGTTCAAGAGGAGCAACAGCCGAAAGACTTACCACACCATCAATGGCTATATCAACTCGACTTTACCAGGTGAAGAGGCTTTCTGACTCAGCTGGAGTGGTTGTTTAACGAAGGTGTTGAAATGTTAAGTGTTGCTGATGCTGGGCTCAGTGCTGCAGAGACTGGAGCGTGTCTGGTCTGAACAGGGGCTTGTCCTTATTTTCTCTTTGTGTGTTTGTGTGTGTGTGCAGGTCTGACAATGTGTCAGAGTCGAGATCCTGTGTTTTGGCATGTAATCGGGATGGGCACAGCTCCAGAAATCCACTCCATTCGGTTCCAGAGTCACACTTTGCAGGTGAACAAAGGCTTTCAATATCAGACTTGGCTGCGACTGTTGGACAGTGAACTCTTTCTGGTCTCACCAAATTCTGTGTTTGCCACCAGTTGATCAGCGAAACCAGTGAAAGGCACATTCTATTTTTGGGTTAGGCTGTGTACATTAGTTTGTTGCCCAGCTCCACCCACATCCTAACCACTTTGTCCCACAGCATTTACTACAAAACACCTGTATATAACACGTGTGTGTTGACACACTGACTGCAGTAGTTGGAGAACGTACAGTACTCCCTTGATTATTACGGGGGTTACGTTCCAGACACCACCGCGATAGGTTAAAAACCATGAAGTAGGAACGCTGTATTTATTTTAGTATTTATATATATATACTGTATACAGTATTTGGGGTAGAGGCAGGGCAGCCGACTTTGGACTTGAAAGTCTCTGGTTTGAACCCCAATCATTGCGCACTTTGTGGTGTCTCTGAGCGGGACGCCCTATCCCCAGTTGCTCTCCGGACACTTTCAGTAGCTGCCCACTGCTCCACCTGGGGGTGGATGAGTTAAATGCAGAGAGCCAATTTCACCATTGTAGTATGTGAACATACAATCATGACAACACAGAACACATTATTATTATTATTATATTTTAAGGCTTTATAAACTCTTCCCACACACTTGCAATGTTCTAAACTCTTAAACCTATGTAATTTTAACAACATATGTATGTGTACTGTACAGTACTGCAAAATTTTACTCACCAGCCCTGCAGACCAGCAGCTCGGTTCTGGTCGTGCTCGGTTTTGGTTCAGCAGACTTACCCTGCAGCGATGAAGCCCACCGCCCTCTCCAGGTTGATGTGCACGTGGATAACTGAGCTTCAGGAAGCTTCAGGATTACTTGCGACTTTCTTGCCAGTTCTATGAGCTTCATAGATAGAGAGTTACTTCTGACTTTATGCTGCAAACTTTCCCCCTGTTTCAGCAGAAAGCAGAGGCCGGAAGCACTGTTGGCTTCTGGGTAGTGTAGTTCTTTTGACTTGCGTTACAGTATAGGCTTATTGAAAGAAAACTACAAAACGGCTATGCCATTTTTTCCCCGTTAACGTTTTATCCCATCAATCACGTGAGTAATATTAAAGTTGACAATCGTGTGTCATGTACAATTTTACGTTGACAAACCGCAAAAGAGCGAATCCGTAAAAGTTAAACCACGAAATAGTGAGGGACTACTGTAAAATAAATGTATGCGATTAGTTAGTGCAGTGTGGGTGCACCCCCGAACATCTACGGGCAACACAGATCTTTATTGCTCAAACAGCTGCTGAAAAATACCACCAATCATCATTTTTGCATGTATGCAGAGAAGCATGAAGGCAGTCCCCAAGGGGCATCAACCCATGCTTGCCCGACCTGCTCCAAGAGGCAGTGGCAGTTGGGGAATTTGATTTGGGGTGTGGGGGGGAGTACACCAGTCAAATGTTGATGCAGGTATCATTAGGAGAGCTTAGGGAGGAAACCTCCAGCAAATTGCAAAGCAAATTGATTACAGGAGGGGTTTTATACACAAACACTGTGATGCACATTTTAATTGTGCAGTTCTGTCAAACGCTATATCATTTTAACAAAGATGGCCTCTTCAATAAAGTGAACTGCTTTTACAAAATATGCCAGAGCTTTACTGTTAATCCATATTTATCCTATACTGTACTCTAAATTGTTTTTAAAGTAGTTTTACAGCAGTTTAGAAAATACATTTTCCTTCTAAAAGTCAGAAGAATCAGACTTTTCGCTGTGTTTAAACATGCAAAATAAAGAGTACACATTTATGAAATATATTATGTATTTTTTTTTAGGTTTTGACCCATCGTAAAGTCACAGTGGAAGTGACCCCAATGACATTCATCACTGCAGAAATGAAACCTACCACTATTGGCCACTTCCTCATCAGCTGTCAGATACATGCTCATAGTCATGGTAAAAAAATTCAAACAGCCTTACTGGTGCAACTATGCTCATCTTTTGATTAGATTCATTTGATCTCATTTAGTAGAGAAGTAACCAGAAATGTTCTCATTGTTCAAACAGATGGGATGAACGCCTTTTTCACAGTGGAGAAATGTCCTGAGCCCATCCCTGTGCCGAAACAAAGCCTTCGCAACGTCAAACACGAAGAAGAGGAGGATGAGGATGAGGATGATTATCTTTTTAATACAATATACTTTAAACCCAGAGCCGGCAGTGGACAGGAGTCCAATATAAGGAGGCATTTTATTGCTGCAGAAGAGGTGATCTGGGACTACACTCCTCATCTCAAGCCCACAGACAGGTACGGAGGAAGCAAGGGATGGAAAAAGAACAAGTGATAAGGCTCTAAACTGATGAGTTTTTCTTTCCCACTTCAGTGAACTGCAGTCCAGATATTTGCCTGCAGCTCCCCATCACCTGGACTACAGGTATAAAAAGGTTGTGTACGTGGAGTACACAGATGCCTCCTTCACTCGGAGGAAAAGCAACTTGACGATGCTGCTGGGTCCAACGCTGAAAGGCCAAGTCAACGATCAGATCCACGTGAGTGACGCCAATGTCTGAAGAATGATTGACCTGAAGGTTTTATGTAATACATATATAATATACTACAAAGCCCTCAACAACATAGCTCCATATTTTCCAAACAGCACTTGGCTCTCAGACAGCAGGTTTATTTGCAGTCCCTAGAGTTTCCAAGAGCAGAAAGGGAGGAAGATCTTTCAGTTGTCAGGCTCCTCTCTTCTGGAACCATATTCCAGTTTCTGTCCATAAGGCTGACACATTGTCCAGTTTTAAGACTGGGCTTAAGACTTTCATTTTTGATAAATCCTTTAGTTAGGGTTGGCTTGTTATGCTGCTGTAGGCTTAGACTACTGAGGACAAATTGACTTCATATCCTGAAATGAATTGTTAAAATTTAATAGTTTTCATTTGATACTATTTCTATCTTCACATGTGGTCCTTGACCTGCCATTGTGTATCTGTTCCTACCAAACCCAGCCTGTTGAAGCAGATGGCTGCTTACCCTGAGCCTGATTCTGCTAAAGGTTTCTCCCTCATGAGGGAGTTTCTCCTTTCCACTGTTGCCTTCTTGCTTGCTCGAGAGTCTGCGGTGGAGTTAAACTCAGAGCAGTCTGCTCCTCAGATAATGTTATTAACTTGCTTTTATATAAATTAATGTTTTTGTTCAGTGGTGACTTCTGTTGTGACTTGGCACTATATAAATAAACTGAATTGAATTCATAAACATCTTACCGAGCCTTCGTTTGAAATGATGTTAATTGTTTTTTTTTTTGTACTGTTTTTATTTTTTCAGATCATTTTTAAAAATTTAGCTAGTCGCCCTTTTAATATCTACCCCAATGGCCTGACAAAGATCTACCCCCTGCAGAGATCCGGCAATGGTGAGCTGACGTTTTGACATTAATAAGCAGACAAAATGGGTACATTTTAACCTAAATTTTCAACAGTCTAAAAACATACATGTTAGGTTGTCTTAAGGCCTCTTTTGTAAAAGAGATCTGTGATCTCAACATTTACCTGGTTAAATAACAATAAAATAAAACTACCGTAGTCTAAACCTTTGGGTCTTTTTAAGGAACTACAAAAGATTTCTTCAAGCTGCAGTTTGTTGGCTGGAAATTGCTTCAGTTTAATCTGAGCAGTGAATCAACGGTGAACAGGAGGAAGTGACCTTTGCTGCAATCACACAAACTGGCACTGTGGCTCCTTCCATTAAGGTTTACAACACGGCGTTTTGGTTGTTTTTGGCTGTAACTGCTGTGAGAAAATTAGAAAATGACTGCTTCGTTTTCACAGTCATTAATCCAACTCAGAAGTTTTCAGGCCGACCCAATGCGTGTGACTCAAACAGCGCTGCAAACTGCTGGACCAAAGCTCAAGGATTTACAAACAGTAACAATAAATCTGTTGTGTTTACGTGAGGAACTTTTTTTATATATATGATATTTGACAAACAACCACTTGTAACTTTGTCAGACAAGAAAAATTACCTGAGACCAGTTGTTGGCACAGTTCTGCTAATCTATAGCAAAAAGTATTTTTTGTTTAGTGGATTAGCATTTTTGCTAACTTTGGAAACCATTAGTAAAATTAGCTCCCGCTAAAGTTCCGCCAACTTTAAGTCCGCTAACAGTTTAGCATGTGCCTGTCTGTTGTGGGCGTGTCTCGAAGAGTCTGTTAGGCATGCTATTGGCTTACTACCTTATACTACGTGAAAAGAAGTGATTGGTCGGCACAACAGCAGCTAGCTGAAGGCACACTAGGTTTATTACGTGCACAAATTATGCGTTTGGTCGATGCAACTTCAGTTGAGATGAAGACTCACGACGCAGATTGAGCGACAGTCGTCTTAACAGTTAGCATTTATGCCCACCAGTGCCTGAGTCAAATTTTAATGATCCAAACAGAAGAGAGCATGATGGGTCTGAATAACTATGTATTTTCTGTCAAGCTTATTTCTTAAAAATTGTGTTTTAAATGTCATTTTTCCCACATCTTAAAAAAACTGAACATGACCGTTTCTGTATAAAAACAATATATTATACCCAATCCAACAATGTTCAGTCAGGTCATCTGGACATTTATTTATTTATTTTATACACAGTGTTTTAAATATGTCTCCCATTTTCTCATTTACTTAAAAAATAGACAAAACTGATGACTGTTTGATTGCACAGATAAAGAGGCATAAAAGCTGCCTGTGATTATACAGTATTTGGCTTGCTTTCATCCTCACAAACTGATTCAAGCACACAGTTTTTTTTTATTTTTTTATTTGTCTTCACTGACTGCAGCAAAATCTATTTAATTCTCATTCAGCAGCAGAAGATGACTTGCGCTCCATGGAAGTTCCCCCCCACAAGACGTTTGGCTACATTTGGAGTCTAACAACGGACGACGGGCCCTTGGAGGGAGACCCCCAGTGTCTGACCCAGTTGTATCAAAGCACCATCTCCCCAGAACAGGACTTGGCCTCTGGGCTGGTTGGGACGCTGCTCATCTGCAAACACGACGCCATTGACACCAGAGGACAACTGGTGAGGGAAATGTTCAAGCCTCAAAGATGCACAAATGTGTTTTATTTGATTTGACATTTATTTTCTAATTTCTTGTTGGCTGCAGCTGGGACCTGATGAAAAGCTTAACTTGATATTTGCTGTGTTCGATGAGAACAAAAGTTGGTACTTCAAGGAAAACATGCAGAAATCAAGCCTAAGACCTCTCAACGCTACACACTCCGAATTCTACGAGTCCAATGTCATCTACAGTAAGTTTATTACAAACTTAACATTTCTATGTTTACGTTTTAAATCAGTACATCCCATCTTTTGAAGTGGGGTTCTGCGGAAAGGTTATAAACAATTAAAATTTAATTAGTTGTAGAAAGCTTTTTAAAAGGCCTCAATTTGGAGAAAGTTATTACTCTGATTGAATTGACGAGCTAACAGCTTGCTCAGGTGGGTCCAAGATCAAAGTGAATTAGTCTTAAAAATATATGAGTACTGTAGTACGGTGAAATATTTTAGTGCAGTTCAGGCTGAATCAGAAAAGCTACAGCTAGCTGCTGCTGCCACTGTTTGTGCTTGCAAATAATCATATAATTTTAAATAGCTGTGTAATGCGAAAAAATAAGTTGTTTTAAGATGACAGAAGTCCACTTAGACCTGAAATAATCACTGTTTCTTTAAATTGAGGCCGTTCAAAGACCTGTCTAAAACAGGTGGGATGCTATTTGTTTATAAAAGTTTAACAAAATCCCCCTTTAAAAGATCTGAACTGTCTCTTTAATGTTTGTTAGTGGAAGTGTTACTAATTTTAAGCAGAAATAAAACCCAAGTCCTGCTTTTTAACTCTCCAGGTATAAATGGCATCATGTTCAGGGGACGTGAGTTCGTCATGTGTCAGACTGATGTCCCCTTCTGGCATGTGGCCAACGTGGGTACCCAGAGTGACTTCCTCTCCGTTTATTTTACCGGAAACCTGTTCCAGTACGAAGGACTTTTCCAGTCTGTCCTTACCCTTTTCCCCATGACTGCCGTAACGGTCCCCATGGAGACAGAGTTGATCGGTGAGATCCAATATTCACATTTACATTTTGCTCAAAAAGAAACTGGCAGACTTCTAGTGACTCTCTAAACTGGATATTGATGTATATAATGTTGAGTTTTGGACCATTTATGCACAAAGATGTCAAACTGATTCCCAGCACAAGTACAAGTACCGTAAATTCCGGACTATAAGCCACTACTTTTTTCACACACTTTGAACTCATTGACTTAAACAATGCTGTGGCTAACTTGTGGATTTATTTATTTATTTATTTATTTGACGAGCTAACGAACTTCTTGACGCAAAAAACATTTACAGTAGCATTGTCACACCTGGGCGCTCACAGAGCTGCACAATACTCAACACTCTTGGGGAGTGGGTCCTCGTGACTTAATGAGAGTACCTGTATAAATAAAGGTTAAAAAAAAGCTGACCAATGAAATTACTGAACATGTCACAGTGGACCAATAAAAACAAGTTTCATTGGTCCACTGTCCATTGGTTTCATAGTGCAGCATATATATGTCTGTGGTGTGCAGGAGGTAGATGAAAATAGTGATCAATGACTTCTAGGCTACTGTATTTTATTTTATTTTTTTTACCAGCCATGTTACCGGCACTGTTCAGAAAAAAGACATTTACTGTATGTATTTGTGTATGTTACTGGTACGGTACGTATATAATTAGTAAATATCCCATGTTACAATATAGACACCGAGGCTGATAGACAAATGTGGCCTATATATGTACAAAAAAATAATTATTTTTAAATTTAAGTCTCCCTTTTTTGTCTCACAGGTGAGTGGGAGATAAGTGCGTTTGACAGCAGCCTCAAGAGCCGGGGCATGAGCATCCGCTACACTGTTCTTCCCTGCAACAACGGAGAGCTCTCACTGGTTGATGATGACGTGGATGAAGATATCTCTGATTACTATGACCAAATCTTTCCCCAGCCAAGAGGCGTAAGACCTCAGAATGGCACAGTGTTGGTCAGAGTGTGCAAGAAACCCGTTGCTAACGAGACTCGTGGTCAGAATGTCACGATGGATAAAACCGAAGGTGTTAGCTCCGCATGTGAGCTGAGGAGAGTGCCGGTGGCATCACTAAAAAAGATAAAACCTCCTCTAGATGCAGGAATCCCAAATGATGTCCTGGAAAAAATAGAAAAAGATGGGAAATGGACAGCTGCTGAAAAGCTGGCTGAACTTGGGGGAAGCAGACGGAGAAGACAGGCAGAAGGAGATGCAAATTCTGGGGCCTTAAATGAAGAAATTGTGTTTAAAAATGCTGCAGAACACGTAGAAAACATGACTGAGACTACTGCAGAATTCAGGCTTGAAGGAAGGAGTGGAATACCAAGTGTAAATGAAAGGACTGTACCTAACGAGAGCAATGATATCGTACTGAACAATGAGGAATTGAAGGTCTCAGCTGAAGATGTGATCTCTTCAGAATATATGGATGAAAACTTTGTGCCACAAAACCACATTTTTGCTGAACCCGTGAGGATTACAGAAGACCTGCTGGATCTGGATTACAACTTCACTGATGCTAACTTAAATCAGATTGGTCTGTCGTTGGAGTACGATGACTACAAGGAGGAGGTACTGCTACTTCTGTGTATTTATTCAGCGTAGTTTTAAATACTGTATAATTCAAAGTACTGGCTTCACCAAAATGATTGCTGAACTGTATTTGCAGGCGAACAGTTCATCAGAAGTGTTTGGTTCAGATTACATAGACCTGCGCTCAGGAGAAGTCAGACCCCGCCTTTACTACATCGCTGCGGAGGAGATCACCTGGGACTACGGCATCAAGAAGCCACATCAGCTCATCCACCAGGAGTAAGAACGGCACCAGTTTTCCATACAGGAACTTAAATACACTCCTGTTGGGCTGAGCACATAAAGCTCTTACTCAAATGAGGCAACAGAAGTTTAGACCAAAGATAGAAAGAAAACACAAAAAACTAATCTGACTTCACCATAAATAAATAAAAATAATTCCACAATAAACCAAGGAAGCGCAGTACCACAGGTCTGTGCCTCCAGAAGTACAAAACATACAGACAGACCAACAACATGCATGTTGGGCTGCCTTCAGGTCCAGGCCTCCCTTACAAGAGATCTATGATCTGCCTGGTTAAATAATGATTAATAAAACAAGAACTAATCCTGCTGATTCAAACTGAAGCTGTAATTTTTAGGTCTGTGTTGAATTTTAATTTTAAGAGGTCTTGTGGTCCTGTTTCTGATGCCCTACTTGCTTAGTGTCATTTATGCGTTACAGTAGCTATTCAGTTCTTTTGCTTTTTTTGTTACTTGAAAAAAAAGTCCCATTTTGATTATTTTGTTTCATGTTTAGCATCTTTTAGTGGTTATTTTACATCTCTTTATTGTCAGATTGCATCATCTGTGGCATTTTATGTCGTGCAGGCCTTTTTTTATTGGTCCCATTTAGGTTGTGTTACAATTTGTTTTATTTCTTCTTATGAGACTTTGACTTCAAACCTTTTGGGCAGGGCTTGATTTGTAAACCAATCAGTACTGGAATGCAAATAGCAGGCCAGCCGGGAGTGGTGGGGATCTGGGAGGCCTTCCGCAGAAAATTTTGAATAAAGTAGATGTGATTTCCTGCATTTCGGTGTATTTTAACAGGTTGTTCAACATCTACGATTACCTACATTTGTAAACAATCCACTTCTGTCAAGCATCCTACCCCCCACCCCTTTACTTGATGGTTCCGAGCCCGACACCGTCCCTGCTCGTTGTTGTCCAACTCCACATGTGAAACCTCCAGGCGCCTTTTCAAGGCAGCTTCCTGTGGGCTCCTGCCCACATATGACTGCCTGGTTAGCTCGGCACATACTATGGAAGAATGTCGCTCCATACAGCGCTCACCCCCACCACTCTTTTAGGGGCTGAAATTTTTTCAAGGGTAGATGCGGAAATGAAGAGGCAGATTGTATGTGGCTGTTGTGTTTAAAATTAGTGTTTATATAATTATTTTCAGTTTGCATATCCAATTTAAGTTTTATTCGTTCAAGGCAGTCAGATTTGTTCATAACTGTATTATTAGGCTTACGCCTGAGAGTTACCGGAGCCAAGCAAACAGTTGCCGGAACGCACCATCAAAATAATGAGAGTTCCGGGATCCTGTTATGGCAAGATCTGTCTCAAATTAATCACTCCTTTTGGGGTTTTTAACTTACACCCTATGTTTGCAGGACATATAAAGTTTATTTATTAAATTATTTAGCAGTTATTTAACATTAAATTATATGCACACAGAAGTTTAAGACTTCTCGTGATTCCGACAGACAGGGCTATCAGGTCATTAATGGAAATGGCTGTGACAAAGCTCAAATTGCTATAAATCATACTGTAATTTGTTACATGACAACATCTGACTATGCAACCAGTAGACTTAACCCCGCAGTGTTCCTCTCTTCAGTGAGATGCGTCGAGGGATGAGGAAGTTCCTGCCTGAATATAAGAAGGTGGCATTTCGAGCTTACAGAGACAAAGACTTCCTGCAGCCTGTGAGCAGAGGAGAGCTTCAAGAACACCTGGGAATCTTGGGACCTTTCATCAGAACGGAAGTTAATGATCTCCTCACCGTGAGTGTTTCTGCACTCTTCCTGTTAGCATCCTTGTTGTCGCTCATGTTGGTTTGTCTCCTGACGTGTCTTGTCCTAACTCAGGTGGTTTTTAAGAACAATGCAAACAGGCCTTACTCCTTTCATCTTCATGGCGTGTACGACCGAAGTCAGGGGGCAGGCGCTAAACAAACCAGCTCATCCTCTGCTCCACCTGGGCTTCCCGGAGAGCCTGTTCCTCCCGGAGAAGCTCGGACTTATAACTGGAAGATAAGCAAGAAACAGGGACCCACTGACCCGGAGTTTGACTGCAAGACTGGAGCTTATTACTCCACTGTCGATAAGGTCTGCTGCAGTCTAACCAACACGTATCTGCTGTGGATTTACTCCACTCACATCTTAATTCAACGTTAAACGTTGACTTTTTCAAATGTATTTTCTATACACAGGAGAAGGACCTTCACTCGGGTCTGATCGGTCCACTGGTGGTCTGTAAGTCTGGCACCCTGAAGACCCATGGGAACACACAGCCGGACATCCAGGAGTTCTCCCTGCTCTTCCACACCTTCGATGAAACTAAAAGCTGGTACCTGGAGGAGAACCTGCAGCGGTACTGTGCACCACCCTGTCAGGCCAGCCCCGAGGATTCCTGGTACCAAACCAGCAACAAGTTTGCAGGTGAATGATCAAACCTGTAGATTTCACTCCGTCTGAATCATCTATTTTTTTTTTATCTAAAATAATACTTGTGTGTTCCTCGTCAGCGATAAATGGTTATGTGGCCGAGACTCTTCCTGGTTTGATGGTGGCCCAGCATCAGCCGGTGAGGTGGCACCTCTTGAATGTGGGAGGTGACAGGGAGTACCACGCCGTGCACTTCCACGGTTTGCCTTTTACTCTTCATGCTAAAGAAGAACACCGTTTGGGAGTCTTCACCCTTTTTCCTGGTGAATACAGAACTCATACATTTTGCTGCAATAATCTTAAAAACATGGGAGTAGCGTCCGCTGCCTGTTCTTACATTTCATTCAAAAGATTCACTTTATCTTTAACATGTAAAACGGTATTTTCCTTAACAGTGTGTTGACCTATGATGTGTTTTTCATAAAGTGCGAAAAAAATAGTTTTTCTTTAAATGTCACATATTGTTTGTCTATGTCCATAGCTCTACAGTTTTATCGTCTCTCCATTGGCTCCCTGTCAAATTCAGAATTTAATTCAAAATCGTACTTCTAACCTACAAAGCCCTCAACAACCTAGCTCCATCTTATTCAATATACTTTATTGATCCCCAAGGGGAAATTTCATTTCAGTACATCCTGCCAAGACAACATACATGAGGGGACAAGATGTCTAGGACTGCAGCCACAGGGAGCAGTGCAACTTTTCATGCAGAGATAAGAAAAGAAAAACATGAGGAAAGAAAGGCATTTTTAAAAAAGCTCTCTCACATCGTGTCTTTGGACACAGGGCACTGTGTGAAGAAGCGAGAAAAAATTTACCTCAGCAAAAAGAGCAACATGGATAGACATAATGCAAATGCATTTGGAGTGGGTATGGGTGGGGGTCCCAGCACAGCCACCAGGTGAGCACATCCCTTTGGCACCTTCACATCTCCTAGGATGCTGCACCTGGAAGGCAACAAGGGGAGCCAGCGAAAGCATCCATTATATTACAAATCTTATTGTCCCATATTTCCCCAACAGAGCACTTCACTCTCAGACTGCAGGCTTACTTGTGGTCCCTAGAGTTTCCAAAAGCAAAATGGGAGGAAGATCTTTCAGTTCTCAGTCTCCTCTCTTGTGGAACCAACTTCCGGTTTCTGTCCATGAGGCTGACACATTGTCCAGTTTTCAGACTGGACTCAAGACTTTCCTTTTTGATAAATCCTATAGTTAGGGTCAGCTTGTTATGCTGCCTTAAACTTAGACTACTAGAGGAAAAATTGACCTCATTTCTTAAAACAAATTGTTACAAATGTTACAGCCATTGAATTGAATGGTCTCGTGATGCTTTGTACGTTTTCCTCCAGGTGTTTTTGGGACGGTAGAGATGCGACCCCCCACAGTCGGAACATGGCTGGTGGAGTGCACCATAGGAGACTACCAGCTGGCTGGAATGAGGGCCAAACTGTTGGTGTATAACCCACGTAGGTACATCCATGTGACATTTCATATCTAGTGGGAACTGCACCACGACAGATGTGCAGAGCCATAAGAACGTGGAGGATTTTCTAAACACTGTTTTAGTTGGTCTTGATTTTAGGGCCTTTATTTTCATTCTCTATAGTTTCTTCTGTTTTGTTTCCCATGTGGCTTTATTTTAATATTGTGTCTTGTTGTGAGCATATTTTTCAATCTGATAGTTATTCAGTTGTGTGTTTTAAAGGTTGTTTTACTTTGCATTTGTTTTTAACATTTGTTCTTATTTCAATCTTTTTTTGTGTCATTTTGGTTTTCTTGGACTATTGTTTTGTGGAATAACCCTCCTTTATGGCAGATAATAATGTAATTGCTTTTATGTGAGTGTGTGCATGTGTTCATTTGTTTGCCTGTTAGCAAACTATTTATTGATGCCGAGAATGGATTTTAATGAAAGTAATCATCAGATTTACATCTAAAAATCATTCACTTTTGGAGTCAGCTGGGTTCCATATGGCTGCCACAGCTAACTGACCTTATAAAACACAAACTTAAACTCAACGATACCTCTGTTAGACAGAGGTCTTTGAAACTTTAGCGTGCTTTTTGTCAGGGATATTCTGCTTTATCTCAATATCTGATTACGTCAAAGGCTTTTCCACAACGTTCACACTGTGAACTCAGTACTAAAGTATTGTTGAAACATCCCAAGCTGCCAAAATATATGAGGTTTCAGTACAGGAATGTAACGACACTGGTATTGACATTACGGAAAATAATGTCATTTTTTTCATATCTTCTAAAGCCGATTGGGTCAGAAAATGTCTTTAAGGAATTTTTACCTGTAAATTTGTCTTGTTTTACTAAAATGTTATGTTTTTCTTAAATGCAGAATGTGCCTTTCCTCTGGGAATGACATCCGGAAGAATTGAAGACTCCCAAATCACAGCATCAGATCACATAGGTAGGATATTTTGGGGGTTTGTTTGCAACAAGACAGACACTGAACATCAAGAGAAATGAAGCACTCTGCCAAAGATTAAATGTTTTTACCTTTCTGAAGTCTAAAACTGGGAAATCACCCGCAGTGAGCTGGATTAGGATCACGTTTATGTTTCCATGTGCAGGTTACTGGGAGCCGAGGCTGGCCAGGCTGGACCAGTCCGGTATGATCAACGCCTGGATGGGAAAAAACAGCAAGTCTTGGTTACAGGTCAGAAATATAACTTTCAGATCTTTCATGCTAAATCTTGAATGTGTTTTTCTAACGTTCCTAAAACAAGTTATGGCATGTGATATAATTGCCCTTCTTGTTGCCTTAGTGCAAACTTTAACACGGTGAATGTGTGCGTTCAGGTCGATCTGCAGACGCCCACCCTGCTGCACGCAGTGCAGACACAGGGAGTGAGATCAATGCTAAAGGATCACTTCATCATATTGTTTACCGTCTCCTACAGCCTGGATCTAGAGACCTGGACTACCTACAGAGGAAACAGCTCCACGAACACCATGGTTTGTTCACAAGCCTGAGCATCATTACAATAAGGCCAAAGTTCATACATTAGTTCTTCATCATAGCAGAGACTGGCTCTACAACACAATTTTAGGCAGCCGTTTTCTTTAAATAACAACGTAATGTAGCTAAAGTGCATGCTTTGTTGTACTAAAAGATGTCAGATTGCCCAGCTCATTCATGAAGTCAGGGTTTTGTGTTTCTTGTAGATCTTTCGTAGCAACATGGACAGCTCCAGGGTAAGAGAAAACAGGTTCTTTCCACCGTTCGTGGCTCGCTACGTCCGGATCCATCCACACCACTATTCGCAAAAGCCCGCTGTTCGAATGGAGCTGCTGGGATGTGATCTCAACAGTAAGATGCACCTGCTGGGACAGCTTCAGTCAGATCATGTGAAGGCTCTTAGAATGACTCAGCTCTTATGTTTGTGTGACCAGGCTGCTCCGTGCCCCTCGGGCTCCAGAGGAGGCTGATTCCTGACAGCAGCTTTAGCGCCTCATCGTTCCATTCGTCTCTGCTGCGCTCCTGGAGCCCCAGCCTCGCCCGGCTCCACCTGAGTGGAGGCGCCAACGCCTGGAGGCCAAAAGTATGTTTGCATTCAATTACAGCAGTCCCTCGTTTATTGCGAGGGTTACGTTCCAGACCTCCCCGCGATAAGTGAAAAACCGCAAAGTAGAGATGACAGATTTCTGAGTTGAAACAACAAACCTAAACCGTCAACAAAAAAAAAAAAAATTAATTAAACTAAAGCAAAAGTTTATTTAGCAAGAGTTTATTCATCAAGATACAAAGTACAGTATATTGATACTGTTTATTCGCTCAACTTAAATTTTAAGTTGAGTGAGTTGTAATACCTTTTTCCTCACCAGCTCCGTTCCGGTCCGGTTCTTTTCTCGTTTGGGTCTGATCAGTTCTCTGCAGCCCTTGTTTACTGAGACACTTTTAGAGAGAGCTGGACCTTCGGATAGCCAGCACAGAACCACACAATGGTCCCGATCGAGTCCATATCCAGATGAAAAAAGTACCGGTGAGCTCCAGAGAAAACACCAGACATCCAAGCGACACCTCCCCACAAGAGAGGCATCATGGGTCTGCAAGCAGCACTCACACTGACCGATGAGGCTGGACTGGAAGTTCGGTTCTGGTCCAATTCCCAGTCGGTTCTATACAGCTCTCTGCATCCACTGAGCACTGGAGTCACTATAAGGACTGAACTTTTTCTGGATCGATCAAAACTTTCCCTCCATTTCAGCAGAAAGCACTTTTGTCTTCTGAGTAATGTAGTTCTTTTTTGACAGGTGTTACATTATAGGCTTATTGAGAGAAAACTACAAAATGGCTGTGCCTGTCTGACTTTTTTTTTTTTTTGTTAACTTTTTACTGTATCCCGCCCATACTGCCCCAATCAAGTGAGTAATACAGTATTAAAGTTGACAATTGTGTGTCGTATACAATTTTAATATATATATTTTTTTTTTAATACTTTGTAATATGTTGAGTAATTATTGAAGATAAATGCTTAAAATGAAGCACTAGTCTGCTTTCATCACGCTTTGTATCCATAACACTTCTCAAAGCACAGAAGTGAAGGATCAAATTTAAGAAAGTGATCAATTAGTAGTAAAGTTAAATGATAAGATCTGGCTGTGAAATGTTTAAAAAATTCAGTAAAAGGTGTTTTTAATTTGTTTTTTCCATTTTTTTGTCCTCGTTGGCACCACTTGACCTTTATCACAGCGTGATAAGCACCACAGAAGCACACAACCCCATAAGATTTTTAACCTTTCTGTTCTGATACCACGCTCGGCTCATTTCCTCCTCTTCAGCTTATCTTTTTAACGCTTTCCAGACCCGAACTCTCGAGGTGTGATTTGTCCTTGTGGCTAATTGTTGAGCTGCTATCAATGTTTGCAGGCAGCCCTTGAGGCAGAGGTCAGCCACTTTCTGCCAGCTTTTGTCTGGAATAGTTTCCTAAAAACGATTGCCACAGACTGATCAGATACAACAAACATGAAATTAAAAGAATTAACCAAAATAGAAACTATTACTCACAATATTTATTCTTCATCATTCAAAAACTAGCATTGGATTGCATCAGTTTGATAGCATTTTCTTTTTCTATCTAATGAAATATATTCTCAGTAATTTATGATGGTTCCTTATCTGTATAACATTTTTTTACTATAAGGTGCACTTAAAATCCTTTAATTGCTCAAAAATCAACAGTGAGCCTTATAATCAGATGCGCCTAATGTATTAATTTTGGTTGTGCTTACTGACCTCGAACCGATTTTATGTAGTACACAGCGCTGAGAAATGTGTAACGTTTTGTATTGAGTATTATTGTGTATTTTATGTTACAACTGAACAATGTTGAGAGTTATAATGAATGAGATTAATAAAGTGTGACTTATCTGACTGTTTTGTTTCACTTAATGCGCCTTATAGTCCAAAAAATATGGCATGTGAACTTGGATTTAAAGCATCGTCTCCAAACAAAATGTTTGCTAAAGCTAAAAGCTGAAAGGAATTTAGTTTTTAAACATCCAAGCACATTAATGAGTATTACTGACCAGTAATTAAGTTTTTCCATCTAATAAACCTTCTTAATCATTTAAGCCCCATCTTTTTTCGTTCTTTTCCCAATTGTTCATTTGTAAGAATTCATTATTTCTGGTAACTGTCTGATCTCCCCTTTTGGCCTTAGAACAACAACCCCCACGAGTGGCTGCAGGTGGATTTGGGGAAAGTCAAACGGATCACAGGCGTCATCACCCAAGGAGCTCGATCCCTGCGGACCCAGATGATGGTGACTGAGTTTTCAGTCACTTATAGCCAAGACGGACACTTTTGGAGCAGCGCGTTGGAGAAAAGCACCCAAACAGTGAAGGTTTGCAGAAAAGTTCATCATATGGTTTTTCACATGAATTGATAATCAATCATATACGTGTTTTTCTTAGTGGATTAGCAGATGTAGTCTGACTCATAGTTTTTATGACTTTACACAAATGAGTGGCACTTCCTTACTGGTGTCATTTCTCCTCAGATCTTCCCAGGAAACAATGACCCAGACAAGGAAGCTCTCACTGTTTTCAGCCCTCCCCTGTTTGGTCGCTTCATTCGCATCCACCCTCGCGGTTGGGCCAACGACATCGCCCTCCGCCTGGAGGTGCTGGGCTGTGACACGCTGCAGGGAATCTGACAACCACATGCAGCATGGTTTCCAACTAAAGTTGTTTTTGTTGTTCGGTAGCCAGAAGACTGTTTACATTTTACTTCCGTTTGTTTTTGCAACTGTGGTATTAAATGAAGAGCATAGTTATTTATGAAGTCCTATTTAAATAAGGTATGTTAATGTATAAATTGGAGGTTTTACCTGTGTTTGTAACACACAGTTGAGCCACCATTTTCAAAGTAAGCTTGTGTAAATATTACATATTCATATGGATATATTTTGTTTGACTAATTTTATATTATTGGGGGGAGGGGAATGTATTTTTCTGCTTTGTTTAAAATCTAAAGAACTATAAATTTATTAAAGAAATGAATTGCATTTCTTTTTTTTTTTCTTCATATTTCAGTTCAAACACACACAAACACAAAGCCACAGTTGTGGTCAGATGTTTACATTCACTCACCATGGACACAAATTTCATTTTGATTTGGATGGAAGCTTTGGGTGCTGTAAGAATTATCATGCTGCACTTTACTTGGACCTGTCCAAAGCCTTTGATACTGTAGATCATGACATCTCATGCCACAAGCTCTCTGATATTGACTTCTCACATCACACTGTTGGCTGGTTCTCAAACTATCTCTCAGGTCGGAGGCAATGTGTTCGACATAACGGTACTTCATCTAGC
>JARVGQ010001175.1:16450592-16461470 GCA_031762355.1 Hypsolebias martinsi | reverse complement strand
CCCAGAGTGGGGCGAATGAGGGTGGAGGCAGGTGTGGGTGTTTCACCTTTTTCCACCCACATTTTTTTTATGTTGTCTGTACCGGGGCTTTAACCGACGATCTTCCGTTCACAGGCCCATCGTCTCTAACCACTGCGCCACCACTCCCCCATGGATTGTTTATTTAAAATAATCAAGTGTGACCCCCAACTGAGCCTTTTGTCCAGCCCCTCGGCGATCACTTAGCGGACAAGGCCACCGGGAAATGTACCAGTGCTCCCGATGGCCAGTCCAACCCCAGGATTGGCTCAGCAACTGTAGTATCAGTTTGTGCTCTCTTGCACTGTGCTCTTTTAAAGGTTTAGCGAGTTTAGAACAATGTTAAGATCATTGCAAGAGTGTGGGAAGGGTTTATAAAGCTTTAAAATATATATAAGTACTAAAATAAATATAAGGTCCCTACTTTGTGGATTTTCACCTATCACTTGCAATAAGTGAGGGACTACTGTAATTGAGACAAGCAAACCAAATCTAACCTTCTTAACACAATACCCAAAGTACTGATTATATGCCTCATCTCTGACTTATATTTGTACACTTCAATTAGAATTTCAAGCTGATTTTGTACAATGAATAGAATAAAAACAATAAATCTTGAAACTTTATATACAAAGAGGTTTCTTAAACTTGTTGAGGAAGAACAAAAAACAAACAAAAAAAAAACAGATGTTCTTACCAGGTGGATATAGGGAACAAAGTATCCCAACATGGCTGTTGCTACTCCGAACGCCCACACCCGGTATGTCACAATGTGAAACACACGCAGGTTGAAGTACTTCCTAACCCTGGCCATGGCCTTGCTCCATTTACTCGTGCTCCCTGTAGCCTGGGTTTGGGATTCAGCAGGACCAGGCCCCATGCCTGGTGGGCCCATGCCTCCACCAGCGGGAAGCAAAGGCTTGAATGTCAAGGCAAGCAGGGCCTGGACCAGCATAAAGAGGCTGAGAATCTGGAAGGTTCCGCTGAGACCCAGAGGCTCGCGGACTTTGTCCAGAAAGACCGGCAGGCCTATGGTGAAGAGGCTGGCCCCGGCCGTCACCACGCCGTTGGCCAGGCCCAGGCGCTGCCGGAAGTAGTGCCCAAGGATTACCAACGAGGGCTGGAAGGCAAAAGAGGAGCCACAACCAAACACTATCCCGTATGTGAAGTAGCGAAGGATCAAAGACCTGCAAAAAAAAAAAAAGGGACATTTCACAATGTAAGACCAGAAAATATACAGTTGTTTATTGACTATAAAAACCAGTTGGTTCACTATTTTTGGAAAATTCTTACAAAAATTACCAGCTTGATTTCAACTGGTTCAGGTAACTAGAATGAAATTAAGCTATTTCACAATTATCAAAGAAGTTAGTTTAGTCATTTACAGCCATTTTGCTTGTTTTCGGATGATGGAGAACGTTAATGTTCATAGCACTTTTAATATGGCTGAATATGCTTTACTCACTGAATAAATTAAATATTTAAAAAGTCTACACTATTAGAGAATGACTACAATCAGTTTTTATGAGGTCAGCAATTTACTTTGGTATTGGCCCCACTTGGACTAGCCTTCAGCTCCTCTGTTCAGTCAGAATTAAAGTATTTCTTCAACCTGAGCTTGCTAAAAGAGCCATCTACAAAAATATTTTGTTTATTACCTTTTCACTAAACCTCACTTCAAAAGATCCAAGCTATTAGTTTGAGGGGTCTTAGACTCGTCTTTGCATCAAATTTCTTTCCTTCTTTTGTTCTTTTGTCTTTCTGTTTCTTTTCCACTTATGGCCAAGAGAACATCTATTTCATTATACAAAGCTGAAATTACTTTCTTAACGTTAAATTTAATAAATTAATTTCTACTAGAGCACTGTTTTTGCAATGTCTTTAGCCAAAGTGTCTTACTTTGCAAATGATGTACTGAGCAGTCCTATAAAAGCCAGCGCCGCTCCGCTGACGGCCGTCTTCCTACAGCCGAAGTGGTCAGTGAACATGCTGACCACAGGGGAGCAGAGGAAGATCATGCCCATGGCCAGGGCCCCCACCCAGGCTGCAGAGAAGGCAGGAAAAAAATGTATTAAAAAAAGACAAAAAAAACATGTGAATACTTTTGTTGCAATCCCCTAAAGTAAATAAGAAATCATTTGTGTACAGAACAAAGATCGGAGTCCTTGCAACATGAAATACACTGTATGCTGTCAATCAACTGAAAATATATAGTACATTACAATTAAAGGCCAGTGAAAAGCTGAGTCTATATACAGTATACAGTATATATAAAAAAGAATACTGTATACAGTATATTCTGTGGATATAAGGGGACAAAACATTTTGCAATAACATCCATTCATTTGCCATATGGAGTCAAAAATAATTCCATAAAATAGCTTCATTGATAATAAAAGCAAGTCTGGTGATTTAATGCCTTATTGAAATGAAGTGGGGGGGGAAGTAGAAATTGAAACTCATGCAAAATTAATCTTTTTTTTTTTTTTTTTTTGCCTGTGGCAGTTGTTGCATAAAATCAAGACATCAGTGGCCCTTTGTTTGTTCCTGTATTCAAATCCATCTATGTGACCTACATTTTTCTGTTTATTAGCTGTTTGCACATGCGCTGCTTGTGATCCTGGTGGGAGCAGCAGCTAAAGGGGGAGACCCACGCCTCATGTCGGCTCTTGCACTTCAGCTTGCAGGCAGAACTTAACCCAGACAACAAATACTTCACTGTCATACAAAAAGAAATGAGGTCAAGAGCTTTTTAAAAGTATAAACGCAGAACAAGAGGAAGAACAAAGTGGATGTGTTGAGGGGGCTGTATTTGAGTATTTAGTGTTGAAGTATAACGAGACAAATGGCTCAAATAGGGCCACAGTGTACCCTGTAGGACAAACAAACGTGCTTCAGTGTGGTCTCAGGGGGAGCAAAGGTAGCTTTCATGTCTGTGTTGTGGTGTCCTGGCTGTGGGTCGCACTCCTCCAACGGTTTGAGTAGAACGCTCTGGATACACACAATCACACACACTTTGCAACATGAGCGCTGCAGCTCAGCAAATGCATTGCTGTCGAGCCAGATTTAAAAATTCTGCACATTGCAAGTACACATCGGCTCATCAACCACTCCTGTGATGATCTACAGATCTTCTTTGTAAACTATTTCCTGCAGACTTTGGCATTAGTTTCTGAAAATGTTGAAACAACCTGCTTTTTAACCTGACAGTGAATGAGCTCATCTCTGCTTGCAGCTGTTTCATAGAATAAGTGTGTGTGTGTGTGTGTGGGGGGGGGGGGGGGAATTCACTAAGAAGAATCAGAACCTAATAGGTAAGTATCTACACGAGTCCACAGGCACCCAGATCAATATAAACGCACCATAAATTAGTTAACAGCTCAGTTCTACAAACAAAATCGTGCTCGGTGAAGCCGTTGCCTACACAGTGAGATTTTATGAGCAGTCACTGCTGGTTACAGCAAACACGGTTCTGAGGAGCTGCCTAACATCACAGTGTATGCAAACATCCTTAAAAGCGTCTGCTACTAATGTTGTTTTAGCTTCTGCTGGTATGTCCATAAATTCAACTCCACTTGATGTAACTTTCCCAAATGACCACGACCATCAACACTTATTGTCTGGAAAGTAAACACAGATTTCAGTCATTGTGGTGGCGGTCTCTGTTTATCCTTTTTAAAAAAGACAAACGCAGATTTGAACGCGAAGCTTCATGGTTGATCGGAGCGGTGTGTTGTTGAACCTCGACTCAACGGCTCATTTGTTTTGGTTGACTTCAGTAATCCCATTAGACTCTCAACACAACAACGTCCCACTCAGGCACAGGCTGGGAAAAGAGTCTGGGAAAAGAGTGCAACGCTCTCATTAGAGAGGTCAAAACATTGAGGAAAAGAATGCAGCGAGTTGGACAGGAGCAAAAAGAAGAGGTGTGTGTGTGTAGTTGGTTTAACAAGCTTCTTTGCTTTATATTAAAATGCTCACAGACAAGTCCCTACAGTGCTCTTCTGTACACAGAATAGCAAACATCTTGTGTCTTGTGTCAATTTCTCCTTTTTTTTTGTGAGGTGAGATGCTGTTGCCGTGTTCTCCAAAAACGACCAAATAATCTGACTGTGATTTATTTGCATGCACACACACAAATGTGACTTCTTTGATCTATGTAATCTAGGCGGACGCACAGCTGTCTCTTCAAAAATATTTTACGTGCCAAACAAATCAACCTCAACTGCTGTAAGAGCGCACAAACTGACTTGTCTCTGTACCCAGAGCGCTCTGATCCCTTTAGAAACATTTTTGATGCATTCCACTGACAAAATAAGTAATTTTTTTAAAGGCCAAACCTGTTTGCATTCAAGTGAAGTACAAAGTATTTGTAGATTAAAAAAAAAAGGTTAGTGTAAATTTTCTGTTTGGTGCAAGAGTAGAAACTGTCTTTTTAAAGGTACCTGCTGCAAATTATGGTATATTAAACATAAAAAATGGTTCTCAGAAGATGCATTTTGAAAAATATGACCTCAATGTAAACAAAGCACTTATGTCTGCACACTTTATTCAGCAAAACTGAGCAGAAGTAAGTATGAATGCATCAAAGTTAACAGACGTTTCAATCCTAAATGGCCCTTCCATGAACATTGGCATTGAAGAGCTTTTTTTTTGTCACTTTGGTTATTTCCATAAGTAAACAAAAGTATGTGATAAATGACAGCTGCACATGTATCATACCAACATAATGGTACTTCTCATTAATGAACTATCAATAATGGTGTACCACAAGGCTCAGTCTTAGGACCCACTCTCTTTACAATCTACATAAGTACCAGTAATGAAGGTCAGAACTTGGCCTGTCATGATAAACAATAAATCAAATAATCGCATGATGAATGAAAAATTATCAACCTCATTTTCATTTATCGGCTCAACTCCGGTGCTCTTTACTGACCCCTCCCTTTCTATTTTATCTTTAAAATCTTTTTAACCATAAATCTTTTTAACCATCCAAAACCAGGTTTTGGATGGTTAAAAGCAGTTAAGATGAGAAGCTAAACTACGAGCTAAGCTAACAAGCCGACCTCGGGGAAAAACCTGTTTTGTCACAAGCTCCAACGTGCCTCCCTCCCCTTTTCCTTTAAGAGACGCTGCTTGCTCCCTCAGTATCCATCCTTCAATTCAAAGTCTTATACTGCCATCTGGTGGTGGAAAGAGGTACTACTGTATATGCAAAACAAAATAGAAGAAAACATTTTTTCTTAAATTTGACAATAATTACTATACAGTATTTACTTATTATATGCATTTTATGGCAGTTTATTGTTGTGTACCACATTTGTGGTTTGTCTAAAACAGGCCTCTCTTAAAAATGAGTCCTCGTGACTCACTGAGACTAACCTGTATAGATAAAGGTTGAATGAATATAAATGTTGCTTACAAAGATTAAATTTATCAGCACATTAATCATCAAGATGAGGGGGGAAAAAAGCCAATTAAGCTTTTTAAATTCGGGGAGCTTTTTTTTAATTGTTTTTCATGACGTTGCACCTTTAAATTAGCAATTTTTCATTTACTGATTTTGTAAAGCAGAGCATGCGTTTTACAGGAAACTGTTCAAAGTGTGATCAGTGAATAAAACAGGATAAAACACTCTGTTACAGGAAAGAGGAGTTGTTGCTGACTTTGTTTTGATTACATCAAGTTGTGCCAACACAACCTTATTCTGATAAATGCTACTGCGGACCGGGGCCTATAAAACAATATTATCCGCTTTAAACTCCTAATCACCGTTTAATTTCAAGCCCAAGGTAGCAAAACAATCATTGTCTAAAAGCTCGCTGACGACACTGTTCGGGGCCAAGACAAACTCGAGAGGAAACTTTTTTTCCCTTCAAGAAACAATGTACCGGATTGTTGTTGGCACTGTCTGGGGTTCTCACTGTAAAAGAAAACAATAAGCATACATATTTACCCCTATTAATGGAAACAAGGATTTAGGGGCCCAAAGGCTTGATATAGGAAGCAATTTCCTCAACACACAATAAAAAGTCACTAGCAGGTGGCAGAGCTGGAACATACATGACGTACATGTTATTTTTATCAAAAACTACAGGTACTAAACAGTCCCAGTACAATGGAGTAATGAAACGAACTTGGTAAAAATATTTTAGCCAAGTTATTGATTGTTAATGTACCAACAAACAATACAGAGGAAGCTTTAGCTACTGCCATAATGTGTTATTAGAGAGTAGCAACCCCTCTATTTTTTAATCAAGAAAAAGAGAAATTATTAATGGCATGGTGTTTTTTGAGCCTGCAAGCCAAGATTTGGAAATTTCATTTGAACAATTGTTGAACTCATCTTCTACTCTTATGCTCCTTCAGGCTGGACATCCATTACCCCTACTTTTCTTTTTCACATCATAAAACAAAATGTTCCATATTCACATTTGTTGACTTAATTGTTGTGCAGCATGGCGGCGCAGTTGGCAGAGCGGTCGCCTCTCAGCGAGATGGTTGACGAATTGAATCCCGGCCGTGGGCCTTTGTGGGTGGAGTTTGCATGTTCTATCCATGCAAGTGTGGGTTTTCTCCAGGTACTCTGGTTTCCACAGACCAAAAACATGCATGTTAGGCTGATTGATATCTCTAAATTGTCCCTAGGTGTGAGTGAGAGTGAATTGTTGTTTTTTTGTTTGTATCTATGTGTCCCTGTGATGGACTGGACTGCTGGATATGGGCACCAGTGACCCCTGCAACCCCAAAAGGACAAAGCAGGTAAAGATAACAGATGGATGGATGATTTATTTTGTAAATTGTTACTTAGCTGTAAATTAAGTTATTGCAGTGTTAAAATATACCAATTAAAGGTCATGCATTTCTAAAGGTGTAGGCATATCAACAACTACCTTATTGATTCTCCAGCACGCACCCTTTGGTCTTTGGCGCAGAACCTCCAAAAGGTCCCAAAAGGTCCTTTAAAACTTTTGTTTGCTGTAACTGGATCCGGTGTACACAATCTCGTTCCACCACATGTACCAGATGTGGCGGAACGACAAATAAAGAAACTTTGACTTTGGCATAAATAAAGTTTACTTACTTCATGTCAAAGTTGAATTATGAAATATCATAAGATGTCAGAATACATTTTAGGGATGAGCGTCAGCTACTACCACATTAGCTTTGGCTCAACATCTGTAAAATAAACTGTGTTTTAGCTCCTCGTGTATCCTCTAATTGACCTTTTTACAGTTACTAATGCACATGCGCAAAACCAGGCGCCACGCCACAAATACATTCAAAGCTATTTTTGGTGTTCACGGTTGGCATTCACCTCCAGTCTTTTGGTCTTTTACACCTGCTTTTTATTGACTGTCATTTTTTTTGCAATGTTGGAATGACTGCAGCACAGCTGACGCATTAAATGAAGCAGTTCAAGATGTGCACCCGATGACTGCATTCTGAACAGTTCATTAAACGTCCTCCGTTGTTTCAAGAGATATTTTGGTGACAGGCAGACGTATAAACACACACAAGCAGACAAAAAGACGCAAAAACATTATGAAATGTCGTGAACTGATAAATCTGCGCTACAAACAAGAGCGTTTCATGACCTGAGTGTACTTTCCTGTTTGAGAACCAGTTATGTCACTAACTGATCAACATGCAGATCATTGGGTCAGGATGTGAAGACAGACTGAGGATAACAGTCAGGGAACCATCTGTTACGAGCAGAGGGAACATCTTAGAACAGTCTCGGCTCACAAACCCGTTTGGACAGCAGACATCTTCAGCGACTCGTTTTTCTTGTTGCCACATACCAATTACTCAGGAACTCTTTTTGATGTTTACACACCAACACACACTGAACTGTCAGTGCACGCAAACGGCTGCTTCTGAAAATTAGAAACGCTCGACCTGCGGTTATTCAACTGTTAAAGCTTAGTGCGCTACATACAGCTTTTTATTTCTATATGTTTACATCTAATGGTTTTATTACAGCACACACTATAAAGAAGATACCACATGACATGCGTCCTTTCCATACCATACCATTTTATTTATAGAGCACTTAAAATGGCAACAAGGCCAACCAAAGTGCTGTACAAACAAACAAACAACAAGCAACACATAAAGCAACATATGAAATTAAGTAAAATCCGAATATAGTCATAAAAATGTTGCAGATAATAAATATAAAGACCAACCTGTGTGAAGCAAGCAGGTTCAACCACAGATCATCTGGTGTTGAAAGCTATGGAATAGTAGTGGGTTTTTAAACGGGATTTGAACACCGAGAGGGAGGGGGGCCTGTCTGACAAGCAGAGGTAACTCGTTCCAGAGTCTTGGGCCTGCTGCAGAGAAGGCCCTGTCACCTCTGCGCTTAAGACGAGTTCCTGGAACTGTGAGAAGTAACTGGTCCGCTGACCTCAGAGAACGTGGTGGGACATATGGGTGTATCAAATCAGAGAGATGGGGGGGGGGGGCGAGACTGTTCAGCGATTTGTAGACATAGAGGAGAAGTTTGAACTGGATTCGAAGATGAACCGGTAGCCAGTGCAGGGAGGCCAAGACTGGTGTGATGTGCTCTCTTTTGCCTGTACTGGTTAAAAATCGGGCAGCTGTGTTCTGGACCAGTTGTAATCGTGCAATGGTGGTCTGACTGATACCAAACAGGAGGGAATTGCAGTAATCAAGCCTACATGTAATGTAATTTTAATCAAGTACTTTAGTTACATCTTTTAATTGACTGTATTTTCTTTCATAGACATGTCAGATGAGATATCAGTACCAGACATCTGGGCCATATCAGATAAAGATAAGGTAACTTTTGATAACCAGTATAAAAAAAAACATGTTTCCACTTCATCTTAGCTAAAGAATGAAAGGAAATGTGTGTAAAATATTGTGTCTTGTTTAAAACTGCACCTTGATTGTTTTTAAAAATGTTTTTTTCTCATTATGTTTAGTATGGTACTGCTGAGTCTTTGGCTTTTCGCTATTTCATCCCTGGTCGCTCGTCAATCTGTTACATTTGCAAGAAGGCGGGACATTTTGCCAAACATTGCACCTCTCGAAAGGTACACAAACTCATGTCCCTAACATCCAACATTATTATCATATTATAATCATTATTACAACTTTGTCTTTCAATAGAAAAGTCCTGCTTGTGTCCTTTGTGGTATCCGGGGACACATCCAGAGGGACTGTCCATGTCGTCTATGTCCTCACTGTGGATTACCTTCTCATGGCCTCGACCCGTGCAGAGTGCCTCCGGTATGGAACCAACACTGCCAGCGCTGTGGGACAATGGGCCACCTGACAGATGTGAGTCAGCCATCGGCTTCTAGAACAAGCTGCTTTAACTGCCTTGAGTTCTTGTTGAAGAAGTCTGTCAGTTTTTTTTGACAGGTTCTGCAGTCTCAGAAGTATTAGTGAGCCCAGTTTATGAAGCGCTGTTCTGCTTCTGCAAAGAACTTCTTATCTTCAGTGAAGCCGCACCAAGTTTGTTTCTGTGCGATACACAAAGGAAAAATCATTCCTCCTTTTGTTTTCTGCAGGCCTGTCCAGATACGTGGAGACAATATCACTTGACAGTAAGTTTTTTTTTTTTTGTACACTTTGTTTGTCTTAGCTTCTTTCAAGACTGTAATCGGGTCACAGATCGAACAATGAAATGATAAAATCTCAGGCTCTGTTCGACCCTGGCACCAGTATGGATGAATTGGTCTCACATGATGTGTTCACACCTGGTGTTAAAATGCATCTGGAGAAAACCAACCTCAGGTACCTGCTTAACATTCAAATAAACAAAAAAACCATGCCACGCAGTGGACCATTGGTGAGCAACAAACAGGATATCAGCAGGTTTACTGATGCTTCTCTAAAAGTTCAAATACATATGCTCTATTTTAATAATTAGACAAAGTTCAGATTCACCTGAGTTGGACTTTTGTGGAGTAACTGAGCCTACACAACTTTTAATAATATTGCAAAAATAATATGAAATATGTAAATGAGCATAAAACGATTTGTGTCAGAGCAAAGACTGAAGAATTTAACCTATAAAACTCCACTGCAGTAACACTGACCCATCAGCTGTTTTCTACACAGCTGCACTGACCGTAACCACAGCGCATCATCACCGTTGCAGCAGGTGAACATTTACGACATAATGCTGCTCAGCTTCTTCTGTGACCGACGGCACATTTTACTATACAATAATAATAATAAATAACAATATATTTTATTTGTATAGTGCTTTTCTAAATACTCAAAGACACACAGTGAGTGCAATCAGTTCGAAAAACAACAAACTTAATAACTAAAGAGAAATTACCCATACAGTGACTAGTAAACCACTGATTGGTAAAACATTGACAGAATGGCATTTTTATTTTGATATGTGAAAAACTTTTTGCCTGAAAAGACATTTTAAAAAGTATCTTCAGAATAATCACAATAATAGGTGTTTAACCCTCTTTAATTAGCCTGCAATGGAGCATTTTTTATGTTTAATCTGTTATTTTTCTAGGCTCTCGTTAGGGGCCGTTCTATGGGGCGGCACAGAGGAACTGTTTTCACTGTATATATATATATATATATATATAAAAAAACTTTCCACATGACTTTCCACCCTATTTAAGCTGGTTAATATATTTATGTATATTTTTATAAAATTTCCAAAGTCATAAGCATCTGTGCAGAACTTCCGTCTTTATCTGGTAGATTATAGTATTTTGATCAGTTATGTATAGGGCTCATAACACATTACCTTTACATATCCAAAGAAATGTTATAAAAAGACAAAGTTATTACAATCTCAAAGGGACAGAGATATTCATCAAACCAAAATTCAGAACCAGCTTGAAG
>JARVGQ010001175.1:16407111-16418131 GCA_031762355.1 Hypsolebias martinsi | reverse complement strand
ATCCATCCAGCTTCTTTACCCGCTTCTCTTTTCCATGTCACGATCAGCTGTTTAGCTCCTGCCGTCACTGTGAAAGAAGTGGGGTACAACCTGGAGAGTTTGTAAGTCCATCACAGGGACACATAGGGACAAACAAGACAGGCACCCATTCACGCTCTCACTCATACCTAGGGACAATTTAAAGTTATTGTTGAACCTAACGTGCATGGTTTTGTTCTGTGGGAGGAAACGGGAGTGCAAGAGTATAAAATGCAAACTCAGCTCAGAAAGGCTCCAGACCAGGGGGCAAACCCGTGACCTGCTTACTGTGAGATGGCAGCTGTAATCACTGTTCCAGCATGCTACCCCTAAACTGAATCCACAATAATAATTATTAATAAAAAAAAAAAAAACAACAACCCAAAAAAAGATCCCAACAATAAAGTTTTTTTTTTATTACTTGCAGGATTTTTGTTTTTATGAATTAGAATTTAATTGTTTATACACAAATAAATAAGTTAAACCTGATGTGGGCGAAAGGCAGTTGTGATTCACAGAGCTGTTCCACCACATTTTTTTCTGAAGTGTTAATATTTTGTCTTTATTTCTGCAGAGCCAAAATCAAGAGTAAAGTTGCACAGGCAGACCAGCTGCCTCTGATCTTGGATGTCACTTGTTCTGCACGGTCAGTAATTGTGTTTCAATACTGTTTATGTTGTATAATACTGGTTATATACATTTTCACTTGAATAAAAGAGCGTTAGAATGCCAACTGTACATAATATACTGTAAGAACAGTGTTGTCTCTCTTTAAAGGCCTTCGTGGTGTGCAAGGAAAGGATGCTGGTGTCAGGGAGGACATCCTGTTGTGGGAGGAAGGTTGCCACTCAGCATCCCACCACAAGTCATGGATCAAGGCCTGTTTGGGGAGCTCAGTGTCCAATTTGTTACACTCCTGAGGCCATGTGTGCTGCAGTACCCCAACCTGCTCACAGAGCTGACACGCATACAAATATCCTTTTTATTGTTTTACTATAATTCTGTTGTATTTGTCATGTAGACATGAGTAGTAGGAAATGACTTAAGAGATGGAGTCATTATTATATTGCTTTTTTTTCTTTCTTTCTAAATTTGCCATTGCTCGCTGCTTTAACCGCATGGAGACTTCCGGTGAACTGGTTTCTGTCTTAAGTAGGAAAACAGACGAGAGCAAACACCTCAGAGCCTAAAGCCTTGGTTCCCTGCCAGAAAGTGGTGACCGGCTCCCTTTGGGTCCAGTCTCAAAGGGTTCCAACTATTCTGGTTCGGGATCACATGTCGGAGAAATTGCTGAGTCATGCTTACACAAACCTAGTTTATGAAACATTGTCATCCAACCACATTTGCAGTCAAGTATATTAATAGCATGTCCCAACTGCCTAATTATTTATAATGAAATATACAGATTACTACAAGTAAATCACAGTGTTACACACATTTTGACACAATAACAATAACAGTTGTAAACTTTTCATAGTTTGCCACAGCGGTCCAGTCACAGTGTGAAAGGAGTGTCTAGCTTTAACAACACAGCTGGAAAGCCGGTTTAACAGCTGGGGTGCTTTGGACCGTTACATGCATAAATAGGACTTTTTTTTATTTTTTTTCATGAAGTTTCCAAATCCTTGAGGTCTTAAATGTTTATGACATGCTTCGGTCAAAATATCACGGAAACAATGAGCAACAGCAGCCTTTTCAATCTTTTCGCTCTTGGTTCCAGAGTATTGAATGAGAAACTGGGTTGAATCATATTTCATGGTGGTATCCTACGCCTGGATTTGAACTGTCCCCATGGCTTTGAATTTGAAGTCAGAATGAATTGTGGTTAAAATTTTCCACTCAAAAATACAACGCCCTTCAAGAATCTCATAAGCCGTTGCTGATTTTTATCTTTCACAGGAGATTCAGCAAGCTATTGCCTATTGATAATATTAAATTCAGTTTACTTATATAGTGCCAAATCACAACAAAGTTGTCTCAGGGCACTTTACAGGATTCACATACATAGAAAAGCCAATAAGTAAAGTTCTCTAAGGAAGCCAGCAGACTTGTCGAATCGTATATAACAATATATGAATACCTGAATTGATTTAATCTTGTTTCCAGTCTTTTGTTAAACTAGCCCAGTTTGGGAGAAACCAGCTAGAATGTCCAACTTCTGAATCTGAAAAATAAAATGAAAGACCTGCAATAAAAAGTCTGAATTCTCATGTACTAAACAGTAAAAGCGCTGGTTAATCAGCTCGTGTCTTGCTGAAGTTTGTTGAACTGAAATGATTTTTGGTGACTATTTGCTTTTGGCAACAGAACTAAATGCAAACACAGAAGAGTTTTAAATTCCCACGCCTGAGGTGAATTGAACGCAGCGTAGTTTAAAGTTTAGAAGGGGAAGATTGATTATTTTACTGTGACGTGGGTTTATGATTATTTTTTTCCTTGGGCAACTTTTTTGCTCTCTGAATGAGATATTTTTGAACCTAGACAGGTCTATTCATTCATTCAACCTTTATTTATACAGGTTAATCCCAATGAGCATCGGGGACTCATTTACAATTGAGAACTGACAGTGTTGGTTTGTTTCTGTGTTAAAAGTGACTGCAAATATAGTATATTTATGTATTTTAGAAAACCTTAGCTGTTGAGCTTTAGAACAACCAAAAATAAAATGGTATTTAAAAAAATTAAAAAGTATAAATCATACAAAGGACACTGATAGAAATGAATGAGGAGCTTGGATACTAAATGGGATACAACAGTCGACCTGCTGCTTCTCTTTGGTGACCGAGTTGATTTGACCGTCTGTTTTTAATTATTCATCCTTCACTTAACGTGTTTTCAGGTGTTAACATACAGCCCCAGTAATATTCCTGTGCCAGGTCCATTTAACTTCTTCAAAGGCCTTCCTGCTGCTCTGGACTGTCAACAGCTGGGCCTGGACAGAATCCACTGCTCCTCCTTCAAAGGTAAACAACAAGCACTGCTGGGAACAGCACACACTGATGGCCAACATGCACTGTAGGTCTGTAGCTCGAGGGATGGTTTCCTAATAAAAATGTGGAAATTGGGTAGGATGGATGTTCTGGACATTTAATTCTATCTTGTAAAAACACTCTAAAACAATTAAAAACACAGATTTGTTCTCCAAGAACTGGAGGGTCTAAATTTTTGAGGGTTAAATTCCACAGAAAGCCACATGTTTATCTGTGAGAGACTGAACAGAGCTCAGGCTGTAGAAAACCTAATGAAGCCCATAAGATCGTAATTGTAATGAAAGAATAAAAACCAAACGTGTAAAGGATGTCAAATATATCTAAATTGGTAGCACATGAAGAGAAACATATGCTTTCCTTTTTGTTGCCAGTGGTTCAACGTCTACTTTTATACTGGAAGTCTCATTTCAATTTGAAAATCCATCTGTATAAATTCTGTTTTTGTGCATCTTGTGTTCAAATTTAGTTTTAAATTGACTACGTATCCTCTGAATTGCTCTCTAACCATGTGATAAGTTTGGCTCCAGAAAAATGTGTACATCTGCCATATCGTATTTTTGCAGCGTTGGTCACCTTTAGGGTGTGAAAGGAAGCCACAGATCTCTGCACACTTACCGGTACTTCCCAGCACTCGGTAATATTCCATTTTTTGTGTGTAGTCGTGTTGTTGCTGTAATTTGGGAAGACGCGGTGTTTCCCTTGGCTCACTGGTAATGTTAGTGTAACCACGTCATCACAATAAAACGCTCGGATGCTGATTTTGACAGATGTGCTCTATGTTCACTGTTGTGTTTTATTAGACTTGTGGGTATTTAGCCATGAAGCAAAGTATTTTGTACGGCGCAAATCAAAAGTTAGAGGAATACTGAGTCTATTTAGACCAAAATGACAGTTGAGGGAAAAAAATCTAACGTGACCTAAAATATAAACATTTCCTTTACCCATGCGTTCCTGTTCAGAGTCACAGGGTCCCTGTCTCCTGAGTCATTGGGCCAAAGGGTAACTCCTGAACAGTTACAGTCCGTCTCAGAGATTAACAAAACTGAACCATTCACCTTACAGTTCAGAGTAGCCTAATATGCATGTTATTGGGAGGAAACTCTCACATCCATCCATGTATCCATCCATTATCTTTACCTGCTTCTTCCTTTTTGGGTCGCAGGGGTCATTGGTGCCCATATCCAGCAGTCACTGTACGAGAGGCGGAGGACACCCTACACAGGTCTCCAGTCCATCACAGGGCCACAGGAGACAAGCGACACGAACCATTCACTCTCTCACTCACACCTATGGACAGTTTAGTGTTACCATTCAGTCTAACATGCATGTTTTTGGTCTGTGGGAAGAAACTGGAGTACCCGGAGAAAACCCACACATGCAAACTCCACCCAGAAAGGTCCCAGTCCGGGGTTTGATCCTGCGACCTCGTTGAGAGGCAACAACTCTGCTAACTGAGCCACCATGCTCCCACAGCTATACAGGCTCGCATTAATAAAATACGGTAGATTTTCAAAAATCTTCTTATTTTTATGTTTTAAAAGTAGCAATACAAAAACTAATGGTGTTATCAGACTGGATATGATTGATTTGGATTATTGTGAAGTCTGTCTGTGACAAGAAATAACACCCAAACAATTAGTGACAATTTTCTCATAATATTATTTTTAGAATTCTGGCTAATGACAATTTCACACACAGTAGATTTTGAATGCAATACTGGTCGTCTCCATGTTTTTTGTGCTCCCACATGCAACTTCTTTTTGTATAACAACCAAGCATGCCTCTGTATGCCTTGACACGAATATCGCCACAGTTATTGAAACAAATTCTCAACAAGTTGTTCAATCAGAAACAATGCAGTACAGCCTTTTATTATTTTTATTTTTTTTACAAGTGTAGGAAACATCTCTTTAAATCATGTTAAGGAAGCAGCTTTTAAATATTCAGTTCAGTTTATTTATAATGCTAATTCACAACAGAAGTCATCTCAGGGCACTGAGCAGAAACATTCATATCCATAAATGTGAACAGACACTGCAAACTCAACTGAACGTTTCATCACTCTCTTAAGTACAATTTAGTGCAGCAAAGCTAATTCAATGTTTTCATTTAGCGGCAAGAAGAATTGGCTTGTTTCTCATAAACTGGCTTCTAAAGTACATTTTTCCAGAAGTAGAATATGCTGTAAAGCAAAAGCAAAACTCCTAGTTTGTGTAATCCAGCAATAGTTTGTTTCTAAACTGAAACAGAATCATGACAGTTGTAGTTTATGTATGCTAAATTTGTATCCCATTTGTTTACTGAAATTAGACTTTAACAAAACAAGGGAGGCAGCGGTGTGGAAACAGGGACAAATAGCTCAGAAACGGAGCGATTAAATCAACTGTTTAGTTATTTGCCCAACCCAAAGGAGTATCAGTTAACATTTTTTTAATTTAGATTTTGTGATTACAACCCTATAAATGTGCCCTCAATTTTAATATCTTGAAATTTTCCGTTACTGGTTAATTAACATCTTGTTGGTTTTTTTTTTTTAAATCTTACACTCGTCTCATGCAGATTTTGTGCACAGCTGTGACATTGTGTACTCCGTGGAGCAAGAAAACTGGGAGGATCCTGAGCAGACACCAAGTCATGTTCCGGTGCAGCAGAGTCTCCTACTCTTCCTCTTCTTACAGCATAGTGACCCCTTCACCTCTGAGGTCACTGATATTATTGGTGAGAAACCAGTTGAGTATGTGTAATCGCAGAACACCAGGTGGAAACATATTCTTCTTACCGCTCTTACATTTAGTTTGTAGTCCTGGGAGACTTTATCTGGCCTGTCTAGCAGTAAGTGCTGTAAATATATTTTATCAGGAATGTTTTCTTTTGGGTCATCTTGTTTTATAAATCATCTCCTTTCAAGCCTGGGCCACATTTTGTTCAGCTTAACCAGGAAAGTAACGATACTGCCTTTGAAGGTGTGCAACTGTGATCTTCTCACAGCTGCTGAGATGCTATTAGACCGCCATCTGGAGGACATTCTGAGCAACAACAGGCAGGCCATCTCCTCAGCTCTGCAGGCTGAACTCTGCAACACTTTGAAAGCAAGAAATCACAGAAAAAGGGTAAAACATAAATAATACACAAATACCTTTTTTTCCTTTAACATTCTTCACATTAAAACTGTAATTTGATGAATTAGCTACAAAGAATAACAAAAAGAAAACGAAGTGGAAAAATTTTAATATCCAATTTGTTGCTTTAAATATCCTTGTCATGTAAGATAAATTCTACGTAACTGTGGGTTTGGAGAGACAAGACAAGCAACATGTTTCTAAAACATTGTAGAAAAGCAGTTCTCAACAGCCACTCGTTAAAATAACTCACAAAGAAAACAAATGTTAATTATTATGCAATATGTTTTGATTAAAGACACAAGAAAAGCTGCAGTCGGCTGCAAACGTGATTCTCTTTTCCACCATCAGTATTGTGAGCTGCAGCAGTAACAAGGACTTCAGAAATGCCTGTCTGAACCGCATGAAGGTGTGAAAAAACTGTCATTTAAACACTTATTTGAACATTTTTTATCTTTAACCAACAAAAACAATCTCAAATGTGCCCACACTTGGTGTTTGTCAGGTGCATGACACTCATGCGTTGACTGCCTCTCTTCGAGACTCTCTGTGGAGGGTGACATCGTGGAAATTTGTCCACAGTGGCAAGTGCTATTCCTCTGAGGTTACTGAGGTATTTGTTTTCCACCACACATTGATATGCATCTGTTTTTTAGCTTAAATCTACAGTCACATAATTCTTTCAACAGGTGGATGAACAACCTGAGCATAATGAGCCAACCAGAGTGGAAATCTGAGATGCCACTTTGTTTTGTTTTTTCCTGGCTGTGAAGGTGGTTCAGAGTTTAATTTTATTTACACAGTGAAGGGTTCGTTTATATAATGTAACTCTTATCTCAGATGTACTGGAACTGTTATTAAATAATATATATATATATACCTCTAACTTACATGACTGTGATTTAACACAATTCTTGGATATGTCTAAATGATAGATTTAAGGTTTAAATGCTAGATTTTATATATCCCATCTTGTTTTTTTTTTAATTAAAAAACTAAATAAATGAACTGATTGGTATGAATACACTGTCTACAGTTGTTTTTCTTTTTTTCCTTTCTTTTTTTTATTTTTATTTTTATTTATTTATTTATTTATTTTTTTTTTTTTTTGTAGCCTTATTTGTGTATTGAAAGTACCTGCACAAAAAAATGTCTGTGTTGTACAAATCAGACCAACGTTATTTGGAAGTCTAAAAAAAAAAAAGTTAAATCAGGTCTTCTGGGTGGGTTCAAAAACTTAACTTTTTACTTAACTTTAACTTTTTTAGATTACTTAACTTTTTTAGATATACTTTTTAATTTTTGTTTTATTTTTATTATTATTAGCCTATTATTATTAACATTTTAAGGATTTTCTACCTGATTTTTGAGCGTACATCAGGTTACTGTAATTGGAAGCTTTTATTTTGAAGCTCAGCAGACTTCCGCTAAAAAAAACCGTGACGTAAATTCCGGCCGCCAACACCGACTGTCTTTTTTCGCGGTAAAATGAAATGAGCTTTTATGTATGACCAGATTATTTCATTGTTCTTGCATGAAACAAATGACAAATAGTATTTAGGTGTAGCTAACGTTTTGAGGTTAAGTTTTAGGAATAATCTTGTTATGAAGCGAAGGCTAAGCTAACGTTAGCCGCTAAAGGATCATCATAACGTTGGATCGTGTTGAGGTAGACTTTTTTTTTTTTTTAATCCGAAACCATGGCAGTATCTACTGCAGAAAGCTTAAAGGCAGAACTGGAGGTGTTTGGTTTTCCCTGCGAGGATGAAGTTATCGATAAAAGTGAGTATTTTACATAACTTTGCTACTAGTTCTGCATATTTAGATTTCATTTGTTGTGGTTATGTATTGTTTTGTGCTCGTGTACCAAGCAGGTGTACAGTTTATTTCTGTCACTGTTTTGTCATAAAACTGCTTGTGTATTTCCATCCTCGGTGTAATCAAGTACTGGATAATCAAATCAAGTGTACAATATTTGAGCACGTCATTTGCATGGTGTTAAATTTACTGCTCTTTGTGTCTCAGTATATTTGTTGCTACTTATCCATTAATATCTGCTTTCCTTCTGTCTGGTGTGGCCCACAGTGGTTGAACAGTGCATCTGTCTCAGGTTACAAGCAACTGAGATGGCGAATGAGTGGGTGGCCTACACTTCCACAAAAAACATTCAGCAACTCACCTTGGACACCTGGGAACAATTTGAACACGAGGTAATATAAATTAATGGCTTTTGACACAATCTAATGTGATGTTGATGTTTACTTAATTTTATGTGTTTTTGTTCTTATAAAGCTGCTTTGCTTTTGGGGGTAATATGTATTGTGACTGTTGTGCTTTGTTTATTTATTTATTTATTGACTAACCATATAGCACATCTTGTGGTTGTGTTATAAATAAAGCTGGTATGGACTGGTGAAGGATGTGTTTTATTTAAAGCTAGTGTTGATAATGTTTATAAGTTTATTTTTATACTTACCGTAATATCTTTGCTATTTTTGGGTGTAACTTGGACCTTGAGTACAGGTAGTCCTCGACTTACGAACGGGTTCCGTACCTATAAACCGTTCGTAACCCGATTTTAACGTAAGTCGGAACTCATTATACTGCGCCACAAACCTGTTCGTAAGTCCGGATTTTTGCCGTAAGTCAAGGAAATACAGTACATGTAAAATATATGTTAACGCTGCGCCGCACACCCGTTCTTAAGTCCGAGTTGCCATAAGTCGAGGGCGCCTTAAGTCGAGGACTACCTGTACACAGTTTCCTTCCACCTAATGTACCACATGTGATGTGATTGACAATAAAGAAACTTGAAGTTGTTTATAGGTTATACAGTGAGGTCATTGCATGTCTTAATAATCTGTATCGAATGGTGAATATCTTAGAATGTCAAATATTTAGTCAGCTTAAGCAGTTTCTTATTAACGTTTTTTTTAATTCACATATATGTCTTCTTATTTTATTTATTTATTTATTTTTTTTTGGCATTGTGTCACGGGTATGCTGGATCGGGTTTCCATTTGTTGGCGTTGTTTGTGCTGTCATCGCACTCGAAACCTCTTTCACTCCTTTTCTATTCTGATTTTTTTTTTTTTTTTTCAGATCTTACACAAGAAGAACAAATCAAAACCAAACTTAAGAAAAGAAGATTCTTATAACAGACCCATGGACTTTCAGTCATTACAAGAAATGTATCCTTCAGAGCAGACTTAAAGAATGAACAATTACGTTCACCTCACATTTATAAACAATGGTTTCTGTGGTGAGTGATTTGTGGCCTTGACAAAGTTATTTTGTAGAATAAAAGAAGAAGAACTTGAGGAGGATCTTTTAGACTCTTATTCTACCCCTGGAAAGGTAAGCTGTCACTTCAGGCTCAGCACAACTTTTATTTTCTCACAGTTTACTGCACTACAACCAGTGTGTTGCTCACATATTGGTTGAAAAGTGTACCGGTATCTGACTGTATGATCCGTGTGGTTACTGTTAAACAATATTGCTCTATAAAGTCTCACAATATCTGTATTTGTTTGGCATGTTGCAACCATGCTTGTAGGGCTCTCAGAAACGAGCGCTGACCACTCCAGAACATCCTCGGTCCAAACGGAGTGCGGCTGTGCTGGCCAGCCCCACCCTGCTGCTGTCTCCAGCCAGCTTCTCCCCCAGGTAGGACACAGGCTGCAGAAAGAGCTGTTCACTCTGAATAATTTTTATTTATCATTTCTTACTATGACTAACATGTTGCAAGTTAAATTTTACTATTTGTTGCATTATGAACTGTTTCACTTTATTATCACAAATTATCTGAAATGTTTTTTTTTAATATGTTTGTTCATGATATTACACTTTTGGTTTAACTGTGGTCTTATTTCTTGTTGGAAGTTCTACGCCCTCACCGAAGTACAGCCAGCGAGGAGGGAAAGGGGAAGTGGTGGTGACGTTCGGGGCCATTCAGGGGACCCGTTGGGTGGGCAGGAAGGATCCCGAGGCAGACGTCCAGGTGGAGCTTCTGGAAAGACCTGAAGACTCCCTTCGCTGCAGCTACAAATTCATGTTCCAGAGACTCAGGGATGTTCGAAACGGTAGGTTTCACTTTTAAAGCAGTGTGAGGTTTAAAGATTTAAGGTTTAAAGTTAGGTATAATAATCTGTTAAAAGTTATATATCGAGCTTGTACAAATAAATTTACATCTAAATTATTCAGTCTGTTATTTTGTGCTTATTGTCTAGTGTTGACAGAGAAGATTGAGGATTTGGGACAAAACCTGAAGTCTCACTTCAACATTGAAGAGTTCTCCTGTCTCGCTCTGCCTGCTCAGGTCAGGTTCTTGTAAAACAATGATTTAATGTTGCATTATCCAACACTTTAAATAAGCTGTACCCTGTTCTCTGCAAAGGTCTTCACACCATTTTGTGTGTTTTGCTTCCAGTGAGATGTTCTTGTTGGTCTTGATAATCCTCTCGTGAAAGTATTTCATGTTTCTCTGAAGATGTGAGCTTCTATTCACAAACTTTCAGTTTGTCTTTTCACTTGACCATTTTTCAAAGAAAGTTGATGCAACAAAAGTAAACACATTCATACCAACTTTGCCCTGTGTTGTAACTAGGGACGCACAATATTATTGGCATGGCATCATTATCAGCCGATATTAGCGATAAATTTGAATATCGGACATAGGCCATTCCATCAAAATAACACAATATAAAAGGTTTCTGTTTTAAATTGAGTCTTAATTTAAGCAACTGTCAAGTACATCTATTAATGCACTACTACTTACTGTATGTGCTTGTCACTTGTGAACAGGCTGAGTTTAGATTTGTGAAAATTTACAAATTTGCACTGTTCGAGTGTTGTCATTGTGTTAGAGAGAGTAAATGTCATGAATAAATTTGA
>JARVGQ010001175.1:16338354-16351404 GCA_031762355.1 Hypsolebias martinsi | reverse complement strand
ATAAAATTAACAATAATATAACACACAACAATAAAATCAGCTCAAAGTTTGTTCTCAGACTCTGCGTGGATCAAAGGACAAGGAATACAGATGAGTCTTAGATGAAATGATTTAACCTTTTTTGAGTTACCTACCTGGATGATTGAGCCTACAAACCTTTTTCTTTTCTTTTTTTTTCTTTTTCTTATTTATTTATTTTTTACATAATCCAAATAACTGAAATGTTCATTTTGACTGGGAAGAAATTCATTAAATATATTTTAGACCAGGGCTGGCAAAATGAGCCAAAATGAACACAGACTTCAGTGGAAATATAAAGCAAATTTGTGTTAAATTGTGAAATGTTTAAAAAATAAATAAATAAATAAACAAAAAATAAGTCCCATAAAAACATCTAGCAATCCTAGTAGCAAAAAAAGCATATACTATTCCTAATTTAATCAAATAAAATACATCATTTTCCTCTGCTGACTGAAAAAGTACTGGTAAATCCTTCATGTAATGTTTGACGTCATGGTCTGGAATTCCCGATGACATCACTCCAAACCAATAAAAATCAAGTTTTCAAACCGGAACCCTCGTAACTAAATCACCGAGTTTAATGTTTCAGAATTGCAGATAATTTTAAAGCTTTTCACATGGCGAATTTTAAAGTCTTAATGAATGAATTAAAAAAAAAAAATCTTCATTGCGAGAATTTTTTTCTACATAAGCTAAATATTTATTTCCGGTGAGCAATAGATGGCGGAAGTGGGTCAGCCTTCTCTCTGTCAGCACACGAAGAAGAAAGCAAGGAAGTCAGCTCCTGTGCTAAATATCAAGGGCTATCATCTGTGTATCATAGCTGTATTATTCGATCCTCTTTTTTTTTCTTCTCAGCTTCAGGTTAGAAGCTGAGAAAAATAGAAAAAAAATAGAAGTTATCCATCACGTGTTATACTGTAAGCAGTTAAAAACAACTTGTGAACGCAGAGTCCTCGTTAAACAGTGCTAACTCCACTGTTAGCAGTTAACACAGTTCTGCTGCAGGTAAGCTTTAAAAGTCTGAATAAAAGCTCTCACCATCAAGCAATGTTGTAAATGCAGCAATATAAAAGTGGTCTATAAATCAGTTGGACGTAGTGGTCTATTTTACTGAAATAAAAGCGAAGTTTTGTGTTTATGTCATCATGGAGCTTCAGTGGTTTAGCCTGTCGTTATAGCAACGATGTAGTGTGACATTTCTGTCCATCAGAAGACAACAGACTTCGTCGTAGTGCTCCAGTATAATAGTGAAATTTACTCTTAATATGCTTGACACTTTGTATTTAAGTTCACAAATAAAATTAGAACAAACATACACAATACCTACCAGGACTTGTCAATATTATACTGCTTTTACTCCACATAATCTGTTCTTCTGCTTTGTTCTTTGCTTTAAACAGCTCATTATGTGATCATATAAAAAAATGCAACTTATGCTAAATGATTTAACAATGAGAGGTTTAAAGTTTTTGGTACCTTTTAATAAGCTTAGATACCAATGCAAGCTTGTTTTGACATCTCAAACTACCGTAGTCTACTCTGAGATTGTTACACATTTTTATTGGATTCTAAATTAATATATTTACGTAATTTCTCTTACAGCTAATGAACCCCACAGCAGAAATGGAGGTTGGTGGAGCAGAGGATAATCTGGAGAGGCAGGGAGCCATGGAAGCAAAACCGATTTCTGCGGGACACAGAGGAACTCCTGCAAAGTCGGTTTGGACTTTGCTAGAAGAAGCGGTTCAAATTAAAACAGAAGGCAACACTTTCTACAGGGAGAAAAGCATTCGCTCGGCCATCGGTCGTTATCATCGCGCTCTGTTGGTGCTGCGAAGCCTCGATGCTGACATGATGACATCAGTGAAAGGATTCGCACCAGAGAAACCTCCTCTCACACCTGAACAAGACACCTTACTGAGACAAACACAAGTGGACTGCTACAACAATCTAGCTGGTAGATCATTTTGATTTTGTCAGTTGACATCACATAAAATAAATGATAATTAGCTATAGCTTTATTAATGTTTTGCTTAGTTTGCCGTTTGTTTTATACATGTTTGTGTGTTTTAGCCTGTTTGCTACAGAAACAGGAGGTTGATTACGCTCGTGTGCTTGAGTACAGTCTGCGAGTGCTGCGGTGGCAGCCAGGCAACATCAAAGCGCTGTACAGAGCAGGAATAGCCACTCTGGAGATCGGAGATCCACAGACTGCCAAACAGTACCTCACCCAGGCCTGCAAAGCACAGCCTAATGGTAAGAACAGAGCCAGGACATGGTAATAAGCTTTAGTGGGGTTAAAGATGTCTGAGGGAGGACTGGCTGACTCCAAGGTAACGAGTGTTGCAGTAGTCCAACCGAGAGGTGACATATGCATGGATTACAGTTTCCAGCTGCTGTTGTATGAGGATTGGCTTTACCTTAGCCAGCTGTCTGAGGTGATAAATCACTGTCCATTTTAAAACCTAGATTACAAATAGTTCTCTTTACATGTGGTGCCAGAGGGCCCATATCAACAGGGCAAGATTCACAGGAGCCACTAGGACCAAACACTGTCACTTCTGTTTCCATTTCATTAAAATGTAAAAAGTTTAAGGACATCTAGGCTTTGATCTCTTCAACACAAAACAGAAGTGGCCCAACTGAGGGGGCATCGTTCTTTTTTAGTGGCATATAGATCTGTCTATCATCTACATAGTGGTGAAAAAATATCCCTTGCTTTCTGAGGTTTGATCCCAAAGGAAGCAGGTAAAGGGAGAAAAGCAGGGGACCTAAAATAGAGCCCTGTGGAACCCCAGAAAACAGATCCATGCATACTGTGAGACGTCCCACTCAAAAGTATGTGTTGTTGTGAATGAGTCATTGGTTGTCACATATAATTTTAGTTCAGTATCTATAAAAATCTTTTTTTCTCTCAATTTTTTTTTAAATGGACTGAGTTATAGTAATATTGTGTTGACTAATGTCAGTTAGCTATGGGAGCCATCAGGAATTGACTCTAAATGTTAATCAGCTGTAGATAATTCAATGGTCACTTTCAGGAAAACTTACTAGAATTTGTCCAGTAGTTCATGATATATTTGGGTAACACAGACACACACAGGCAAAAACATTGTTTGCTTTTGCCTTTTGGGGGCTGGCAGTTTATATGTATCTCTATACGTGTATATTTAACTAATTTTAAGACGGAATGTTCAACTGAGAGTTAAAAATATACTGTATGTACTGTATTGTAGCCTTTCATAGTCCAAGTGACTTTTCATTGCCCTTTTTTTTTTTTTTTTTGCACCTTGCATATTTTCTGTCAATAATTAACTTGCGTAAATCTTTGCAACATTTGCAGCCCATTTCATCAGATTCCGTTTTTTGTTTGGAAAAAGTTCACTTTTAGCAGCATTAAGCGTGGCATCCAAAACTAAACTTGTGTCTTCTGTCACAGACGCCAGCATAAAGAAGCACTTGCAGAGGGCAGAGGAGAAGTTAAATCAGGAGCTTCAAAAGGAGAAAGCCATGTATCGAGGCATGTTTACCTCCGGCTCAAAGGACAGCGTAGAAGAGGGCGTTCACCAACCAAGCAGAGCAGGTGATGAAGTTTAAACTAATAAAACCTCAACTTCAGGTAGACTGCACAGCGTCAAAGAAGCATTCACATCTTGAATTGCTGACGTTACTGTGACTTTGAGTTTGAAGCGGACACGGGAAAGTAAATGTTTGTACATCATACAGACTCCTGGAAAGCAGTCAGTCGGACAGTAAATATGTTGCTGCTGAAAATAGAAAGGCGAACACAGACGAGTTAGTTTCCTAGCAACATGGAAATGAAGTCCAGCGATCTGTGCTCGCAAAAGCTGAAAACTCTTCGTGCACTATTCAAAAGGCTCTAACTGAATAATTCTGTTCACTAATAATGCTATTTGAGTTTTCAAGTAAATCTTTTTTGAAATTATTCACTGCATCCCATGGTTTTGTTTTTATTAACTCTCTGTAATTAATACAAAATAAAATGCAGGCATTTCAGGCACAGACAAAGTTTATTATCTGCTTCCTTTATTTTTCATAAGCCACAAAAAAAAGCCACAAATTATTCTCGTACAACTCGTAAGTCTTAATATGTCAACAGTTATTTCAAAATCCTGAGCAAAATATCAAGTTAAAGAGTATCTGCTTGGTTTTGGTCATTATCTGGCCAATATGATTGTACTTCAGAGGCAGTATTGCCAAAAGTCAAAGAAGAATATTACATTCTCACAATTAGATATATTAACTGGACAAGTCACAGAGCAGCATGCGGGGGAGGGGTAAGTGTGTTCACATTCATACTGTTAGACAAATAATTAGGCCTTTTATAGCCGAAAATGAGTTAATATTCAGTAGGATAAGATGAAGCTTTTTTTTCTGTCACAAGTGATGTCAAGCTGACGGATTCTTGGAGGTGGCATTCACTTTCAAAAAATTCAAGAAAAAATATCTTCTAAAGAAATTGTTTTAAAATATTCTCTTTCCTCTGTTGCATTATTTTCTTTACAGCTCTTAAAGGTAATTAATTATTCACAGATGAACTGGTCTTTTTTTATTCTACCCCCTTTAAACCAGCACCTTCCAGCATTTTTGCTGGCTAAATAAACCCAACACTAAGCTTCAAAGCTCTCCCGTTAAACTGGAAAATGTGTCTGGAGAAATTACATAAGCATTTTGTATTGTTTTTAGACAATATAAAAACTTGCTATGCTTTATTAGTTCTTAAGAAAATCCATTGTTTTGTATGGGCCCAAGAAACGGTGTCGGTGATAACACGTAGCTGACAGGTTAGGGCCGTACTAGTAACTCAATGCACGTTTAAGATTCAAAATTAAACCGTGATGGCACTTCCTTTTACATCAAATAAAATACTAAGCACAATTGGTGTGTTTTGAATGCAATACATCGGCAATGCATCTCCTTTGAAGCTTAATGACTGTACAAGTGTCACTTCTTGGATGACCTCTGTTTGAGACTCAGAGACCACATCGAGCCAAACACTTTCCTTCCCAAATCTCTCAGAGAGCGCGAGCGTTGGAGTGGCCCCTGTGGAGGTGGGGAAGGAGAAAACGACGGGGAGGACAGAGGCGAGAGCGACTGGCAGCTGCCCTCTAGGCTCTGAGAACGAGAGAGGTTAAAAAGGCTGGCGGTGGAAGACAGACGTTTGTCTTCCTCTTTTGCTCTTAGCAGCCTGAGCCCTTCGTCTTTGCGGACCCCTCTTCCACCCTGCGCCACGTCTAAGGAAGAAACCCAGTGCGCCCTCTTTGATGGCTCTTCTCTGTGATTACGAGGCACCAGCAAGCCCTGGGACTCGCTCCTGAACAGAGCCCTCCTAGAAAGATGGAAGTTTGAGCTGTGTCTCTCCTCCTCATCCTTTCCTCTCGTTCTTGAGAAGACGGGGGAGCAATCTACTTTTGGCTTTTTGTCAACACTGCTGTATGTTGCCTTCACCCTTCGGGCCTCCCTCCTCCAAGTTCCAATGTTGCCCCTACTCCAGCCGTACCCATATTCAGCTCTGTCCAACTCCTCCTTCTCACTTACGGAGTCCTTGTTCCATAGGTGTCCTTCAAAGCCTTTCCAAAGCTTGCTGGAAGACTTTTTAGGGGTTTGGGCTGCTGATCGTTCATTCTCCTCTTCCTCAGCCCAAACAGAGCTGTAGTTCTCCCTCTTGGCGTAGCTGCTAACAGTGGCAGCCCTGACCAACCTATGGGAGGCATGCTTTCCTCTGTAAAGACCCTCTCCTTCCACCTTCTTCCAACTCCCGCCCCCCTCACTTCCTCCCCCGCTGTGCCGAAGCGATCCGCTTCTTGGTTGGATGCCGCCATGCTCCAAAGGTGAGGTTCTCGTGTTTGTGTGGGGCAAAGAGCACTGGAAAGGCGAATCTCGTCGAAAAACGGAGAGGGGCGTTGCTCCCAGTGGGGATGGCTGGAGAGGGCGTGGTGGGGAGCGAGCCCTTGGGGTGGGGTGTAAAGCCGGGGAGGAAGCTGTAGAGGAAGGGAGCTCGGACGGGGAAGGAATGTGCTGGTAGTGGCCATATGAGGCGTAGTGTGAAGACGGAATATGGATGGACTGGTACGGGTGGATGGGGCTGCTGGAGTGTGAAAGAGGAGGGGTGAGGCTGGACTGAGACTGGGGAGAATGGGTGACACTTAGAGAGAGCTGTATTGGCCTCTGAGGACTCACCTCCATCAGTCTGGTATAGTCGTGGGATTGATCCTTTTGGGCTGTTAAGTGACTTTTACTGTGGCCCCTCATCTCACCTGCAGGATCTGTTTGAAAACAGTCAATATCCAGCTCCACCCCCTGCTCCATCAGCCCAACCACCACTGCCCTGGATAGACCAGAGAGGCGGGAGATCTCCTCCACCATGGGGGAGTCTTCACTTAGTTTGGAACCAGAGCTAGATTCTTGGATCAAGCTGCTGCGCTGAGACCCAGGAGCTGATCCGGTAGTTAAAGTAAACGTCGACTGTCCGGCCTCGGGCGGCGCGCCGCCGCCGCTCCAGTCTAACGAGCGACAGAAGGCGGACGATCTAAAAGCGGAACTGGCTCCCGAACCAGACGGGACCTCCAGGGAGCTGCGGTGGCTGAGGCTGCTTGGACAAGTTGAAATCCGAGAACGAGACCTCAGTCCGGGAGCGGGAGCAGCAGAAGAAAGTGAGGAGGCAGAGGCAGTTGAAGTATTAGAAAAGTCGCCCCTCGGAGCACCACAGCTGCCATTTTTGGGGTTGTCTGCCAACCCACGGCTAGAATTCAACCCAGGGGTCAGGTTCAAGTTGAGGTTGAGATGCAGGTTTATGCTCAGGTCCTCACCAGTCGCTGAAGGAAGGTTACCCAGGTTGATTGAATTCCTGGTTCCTTTTTTCCCCATGGCGCTGAGGCTGACCCTGGACGAGTTCCCTAACAGTGACTTGGAGGGTGTGATGCTGCCCCCTGGCAGGGTGGAGGGTGAACTATGGCTTTCAAAGGCAGACAGCGATTGGGTGGAGCCATGGCTTTTGCCAGGGGTACAAAGACCTTTGTGCGGGACTGGACCAGGAGTGGCTGCTGAAGTGAGATCAGAGGTGGACGAGTTCATTCGACTGTGGTGCCGTTGAGCCAGCTTAGAAATGTACTGCTCCAAATGGGTGACAGAGGCCAGAGTGGGAGGCTGTTTAGGTTGGAGAGTAACAGCCGTATTAAAGTTGGTATCTATCGGCTCGTCGTGATCCGTTTCCTCTGGCGTTGTAAAGGTCGACGGCTCTTGGTTTTGGGAGGTGAAGAGGGGGCTCTGGAGAGCAACAGCATGGAGTGGGCTCGGGTAGGAATACACCTCTTTGGTACGACGGGATACCAGGTCTGTGCAGTAGCCGGGGTCCAGCTGGAGATTTGAATGGTGGGAGGCGGGAGAAACTGTGCTAAGGAGTGGCATGACGGAAGAAATCAAGGAGTCACCTAGGACTGTGCAGAGATCCGACAGAAAGCTCAAACCAGTGGCATCCAGGTCCCCTGGGATAAAACGAGAGACAAAATCACATATAAAGTTATTTTAGAGTTTATCTAGATATTAGGTCATGCAGCTCGTCCAAGTTCTGTGCGTAACTGGACTACTTCTTTTCCTCAGGGCCTCTCATCTAAGAGAGTGAGGCTGTTTATCACACACGAGCAAAATACAGTTTGAGTCTTTAATCTATACGGCCCTTGAAGTTTTCAGTCAAAACAAAACTTTAATTTAAATCTATAAAAATGAGTAGGCTATCTTTTTAATGTTGAGAAAAAAAAAAAAGCTCTGATCGTCTTGGAATGTCTAGATTTTAATGTTTTGAAATTAGAGTCAGATTCAAGAGAAATCGTTTTTTAAAATACATATTTTATGAGGCGACATCTAAATATTTTGCCTCAAGTGTCAGGTTTTAGACCATATGTAATAGAGATGGACAAGTTGTTTACTGCTGTGTTCCCAGAAGGCAACACGGAAATACTTTTTTCACCCAAGCATCACTTTGCTACATAGTTATTGCCAAAAAAGAATAAAAGCCATAGAAGCAAACCAAAGTAACCTTTTCACTGAGATGGTATGATGGTAAAGATAATCATATTGTACTCATGGTCTAAATCAGCGTTTTTCAAAGTGGGGGCTGCCGTCCCCTGGGGGGCTGCCCCCAGAAAGCTGGAGAAAAGAAGATTAAAAAAAAGACAAAAATAAAAAATAGTAATAATACTAATAAAAACTGCACACTAGGGCAATCTGTATCTGTCATTTCCAGATAAACACACTTGATAGAGAGGTTAGACTTCTTTTCTTTTATTCTTCTGGTCAACAGTTTGTTGAAAAGTTGTTTTTGTTTTCCAATGGGAACATAATACTGTGTTTGAAACATGTTGGTTAATAACATTTTTATGCTCAGCAGCTGTAATAATTAATTGAATATAGTGAATAAAAGTTGAAACATTCTAAAAGTTGATGTTTCTTTACATACTTTGTAGCATTGTTTGTGGGTTTGCGAGGTGAGGCTTCGGCCAGAAGCTAATGCTGTTTGGGGTGGGGGCATGGCATGGGAAAGTTTGGGAACCCCTGGTCTAAATTAATCTGTGGCTCATTTTTGATTCAATTAAGTTATTACAGTATAGCCCTCTGGGGAAAAAAGGTTACCCATTTTTACTTAACTGTTAATCTCTACTCACCTGAATCTCAACTAAATCTTCTTTATTTAACACTTACGCTCACAAATTGAAGAATACTGTAACCAAACATATTTTTATTGTTTATACATACTTCAGCTGGGACAAAAAAAAAAGATTTCCTAAGGACATGGATGAAACTGGAACACGTGTACCAATAGTCTCACCTGAACCCGGTTCTGGCTCTTCTGTTGGTTCAGCCTCATCTTGACTGTTAGTTTCAGGCAGCTGCACAGCCTCCTCTGACCACAGGATGTCAGTGTTGTCAGCAGGCACGGGACCCTGTTCCCACAGCTTGGGGGGTCGGGCAGGTGGCAGGGGTCCTCCATGAGTGGCATCGCTGGACACGGAGTAACACGAGTCTGACAGCGAGCTCCCACTCACCGAATAGAAACCTTGAAGAGAGAAAGATCAGTCTGTCTGTGGCTGCATGTAACAAATTAATTCCCCTGGAGGCGTTTATGACTTTAAACAGAGCTCCTGAAAGAGGAATTTATGATGGGTGTCTATGAATGAATGAGAAGTTAGGAGGGACTGTAAAAATATGTTAAACAGAAACAAGACATCACCTGCAGAAACTCAAACTTCATTAAAATTCCACAAGAAGGTTGTCACAGTGCTTCATCACCTTCAGTCCAAACACTGCACGTTTGCTCCATCATTGAAATTAAAGTTTGACTTCAGCTTTTAATTTAATTTAATAAGAACTTCCATTGAAAATGCATTTGTGTATGAAGGCCTAAATAGTGAAAATTTGATAAATTGACACACAAAAAACAAAAAAAAACCCTGCAAGATTTCGTCAGCAATAATCAGTCAGGGCCAAGTCACTCAAAGTTCAGGTAAATAAACGTAAAAAAAAAAAAAGATGGTGGTTAATGTTTAATGAGAAATCTCTGAAGGTGACCAAGTGTTGTACAAGTCGGTGCTCTTATCACACATATCGGCCGTTTCAGCTGCTGACGGCGAGCGTTTCGGCGTGTATTTACCCGAACTGGGTCTGGAGTCGCCGTCCGGGGGGACGGTACCACCAAGGTCTGGAGTCGGAGGGGACAGCAGCTCTGAAGGGGCGTCCCAGGAGAGAGTGGACCAGCGCGAGTTACTCCCCCTGCTTGAAGAGGACTGGACTGTCACATCCCCCGAGTTCCTGCCGCGGTCCTCGGGGCTGCTCTGACAGGGGGAGCCCGATGTGTTCGTGGGAGAGGGAGCCTGAAAAAACAACCGTATGAGATCAGGGCTGAGCAACGGGGGTGGAAAAAAGTGTGGATGATGTCAACAAATACACAAATTTCAGAAATTAGTGGAGAGTTGGAGGAAAAACACATTTCTTGTTAAAATACATTGTATGAAACTTTGTATGATAATTTTTTTTTATTACAAAGCTCCAGTTGCTAAGAGTTTTAAGTTGGTGGTGGCTTTCGGCTACTTTCACACCCAGTTTTAGCTCGGTGTCTGCAAAACTGATTGAGGTGGAACCATTTTTGTGTTTGCTAAGCTCACTTAGTTGTAGTAGCCATCGCAGATCAGGTCGACTCCGAAAGACATCATTCAGTAGATGCTCATCCAGTGATTATTTGATGAGAGGTTCAGTTAATTCCATTCAGTTAGTTGAGATATTTTGCTAACAAAACATGTCAGCTAAAACACCAAAGTCCATGTTCAATAATCCAGGTATAAAATCCAACCATGTTCAGTCAGGTCATCTGGATTTATTTTTTTTGGTTGTTGTTGATTTTGTGCTGAGGCGTTTCGCCCTCCATCCAGAAGTCTTCATTTCGTTCTTTTCCGCAGACTGATGAAGTCTTCTGGATAGAGAGCGAAACGTCTCAGCACACCAAAAAAAAGAAAAAAAAAAAAAAAAAAAAAACGTCCAGATGACCTGACCCCACATTGTTCGATTGTATAACTGGATTATTGAGCATGGACTTTAGTGTTTTGAACCAGTTTGACGTGACTGTCGACGAAGGGGAGAGCGGGCACCGGAGGAGAGGGCGTATCCCAGAGGCCATCTTAGCGCCAACATAACTTTTTTTTTTTGTTTGTTTGTTTTTTCCCACTTTGGAGTAAGCTGTTGGGAGGAAATCAGTTTTGTTTGGTGTTTCCTCAGACTGATGAAGCCTTCCGGATGGAGGGCGAAACATCTCAGCACAAATAAATAAAAGTCCAGATGACCTGAATCATCATAGTTGGACGTCAGCTAAAACTTTTCTTTTTTTTGTCAACTGACCAAACTTTGGCTTTTTGTTTTCTATATGGAGGCCTGAAATATGAATATTTAAAGAAGAGCAGAAGCATCTTTACAGAAAGAAGTGTTAAAGCTTCATTCTTAACTACAGAGCTACGAGTTTCTTTTAGCTACTATAACACAACAGCTCTCCATAATGAGCCGATACTGATGCAACAAGACCTCAGCCAGTCTGTGCGTTACTGCAAAGTGCCCAAAGGGGAAAAAAGGCAGAACAATTATGGGTTGAAATGAAATTACCGCAGCTTTAAAAACTCAGCTCAAGCCGCTGCATGTTGTGAACGACACATCTGACCGCCATCGTTCACCAGGCACATGCTCCGATGACATCACTCCAGTCTCACCAGAACAAACAGGAATGATGACCCGTGCACAAACAAACTGCATCCATTTTCCAGATTAGCTTAAGTTCACTACAGTTTCGTCTCCCTTCCTCCATTTCTCATAGTCCCCCCCCCCCCCACACACCCATTCCCTCCAGGATACCAGTCAGGAGCCCACCCCCCCCACTCCCCTCCCCTCCCCTCCAGGGATGAGTCTGATCAAACCCAGACAACAGAAACACTGAGCGGCTCTGATCAATCCTCTTGTTACTGAGGAAACAATACAGGTAGTGAGTCACTGCTGGGGGGGTGATGGCGGGGGGCGTCCCCGAAGAGAATAGGAGAGGACAGATGATGTAACAAAGAGCAGCCGGAGTGACAGAAGGGAAGGAGAGGAGGGGGAGGAGGAAGGGAAAAGTGGGTGAAAGAATTTCAGACTTTGACCTATCTTTGGTTAACCCACCCCCCCACTAGCCCTCACCCCCTTCCCGTCAGCGTTATCAGCCATGTTGTTGTTTTTTTTCTTTTCCCTGTGAGTCGTGGCTGAGTGGGTGACCGAAACGAGTGTGAGGGACCAACAAAAAGAGTGAGTCACTGAGAGTGAAAGCAAGTGGAGGGAGAGAATAAGCGGTTGCCGGGTGAGAGAGAAGGGCATCTTGAAGGACCCCTACCTCCTCCACAAATAATCCCCCCCACCCCACCCACTTCTATAATATCCTTAGAGCCTGCTCCCCCCACTCACCATAGCTACTAGCTCAACTCCTTGCTTCTCCTCCCACACAGAACAGACAAAATATTGAACTCATTTTCAACCTGAACACACACGTTTCAATGTAAACGTGACTTTTTGCCATTAAAAAGCACATAAATGAACATTTTCCAAACCTGTACACCTAAACATCTGCACACATCTGCCATTTGTCATGGTAAAGCATTGCACATTACAGAATGTAATGACGCCATGATCCGATCAGGAGGCAGACAGAAATGAGAGTGGAGGTCTGCTCTGCTCTGTAATATGATATTCCTCCATATGGGGGGTGGGTGGGTAGCCTCCTTTGGAGCAACGTGGAGCAAATGTACAAGTCGATTGGATAATGATGCTACAGCGATCGCAGCTGCCCGAGCAGCACACCTCTTAAAAGGTGCATGATGTCATCAGCGAGACAAATGGAAGCGGCAGAATAATGTGCTCGGAGGCAGGCGGCGATGGTTCTGCGAGGAGAACCGGCTGCTTCCTCGCAGCACGCTATTTATTGTTTCATGCATTATTGATGCTGGATTAGAACTTAAAGACAGCCCACGCTGTGCATCTTGGTTTCCAGCGGACGACCAGAGTGATGGGCTCCGGCTCGGCTGATTCACCGGAGACGATGCGAGCATCAACGTTACAGACTTTTTCTATGAGCTCAGACAGAGAACCTGAGCCCCCCGTCACCCCCCCCCCCCAAAAAAAAAGGTAAAGGGGGGCAAAAGCTGTCTCACTTCACCAGTCAGGGTAATGGCCCTCCATGTAAGCCGATGCTCTCCATTACAAAACACACAGCCTTAAAAAGGTGCACACACGACACAGAGGATACATTATTATGACTTTATCTGACAATTATCTTCATCACTGATTCGTTTAAGATACTTCACATCTTTTAAAATGGAGTTCCACACAAAGGGTTACATGTTGTTGCAGATGGCGCTTTAAAATAATTCAGTGGTTCCCAACCCTGGTCCCTGAGGAACACCATCCTGCATGTTTTAGTTGTTTCCCTGCTCCAACACACCTGAT
>JARVGQ010001175.1:16318005-16330773 GCA_031762355.1 Hypsolebias martinsi | reverse complement strand
CGATAAATGAAAATTAGGTCGATAATTTTAATTTATCATGCGATTAATTGATTTATTGTTTATTGTGACAGGCCTATTTAAGATGTTTCATTTATAGTCAATTATAGGTGTATGACATTTGCAAATGATGGTTGTATTTGCATTTAACATCAGAGCAGCTGTGGCTGAGTGGTTAAAGCAGTTGTCCTTCAATGGGAGAGTTGGGGGTTTGATTCCACCAGCAGTCACATGCTGAAGTGTCCCTGGGCACGACTCTGAACCCCTCATTGCCTCCGACATGTGTCCCAACAGTGTATGAATGTGATAAAGCTCTGATTATTCTTTATATAGATCTAGTAGAGTGCTGTATGAATGGGTAAATGAGGGCACAGATTGTGTAAAGTGCTTTGAGTGTCTTGATAAGATAGAAAGGTGCTATATAAGTTCAGACCATTTAGTCCATTGCATCCCAAGTTTTTTTGTTACTGAGATTGTAAAGAAACTCATAGTTCCTTATTGATTCAGGCCCTCTCAAGTATTTTTAGTTGCTCTGTTGGTCTCTTTTCATGCGATGGGTTTAGACACGCAAGAAAACTGTATTTTCTGCACCAGAATCATAACTATGAACGTTGCCAAGCAGAGCACACAAACATTTTAAACAATTTGACGCTCTGCTACAACACCACAACATCTGTAAATAGTTGCAGCCATTTTTGTGTTTGCTGATACTGATTAGCTGTGGTAGCCATATTGGACTGGGTTGACTCCCAACAGGTAGTTGTAGATGTACATCTATTAAAAGTTGCATTACAATATGCCCAATGGTTCAAGAGATATTTTGCTACCTAACAAGATAAAAATCACCTTTAGTTTTGAATAAAACAAGCTAGTTCTGGTGTTATCAGCTGAATGAAGGAGCTAATGAGTCATGGCTGTTGGTCATCTGTGGAGCTTCATGGTGCCATTTTTTGACCCAGCAGAGGGCGACCTTTACCTTCAACTGAACATCTGGTCATATTTCTCTTGTCTAGGCCCATACCTGCAGAACTTCCTGTTCAAATATCCACAAACTACAGCCTGTGAAATGACTTGCATGTCTCTAAATTAGTCAACAAAATCTATTGGCTTTTATAAAGTGACTTATATTACAAGCTACACGTGCTTGATGTGAAACGAGTGATCTCTGCATTGAAGCTTAACCTGCTTCCTGCTTCTTTTTTTTTAACGAGAATTTTAGAGCATTGGTTCTCAACTAAGACTTTTGACTAAACTTTTAATCGCAAAGCTCAATGCGGCAGAAAAGGCTCCGTAAACGTTAACAAGACAAACTAAAAGTATTAAAAAGCCAACAGTTAGAGCAGCAAAAGGCTAGCTAAAAGTAAAATAAGCTACCTAGAAATTAAAAGAAACAAAAGGCCAGCTAAAAGCTAAAGTAGCAAAATAATGTTTTCAGTGAGCTGAAGACATCTGAACGTATTTGTAAATAAACTAAACTTAAAGAACAGGTTACATTTTGTGGATGAGCTGAACATTGTAATTAATGGACTAAATTAGCGCAGAGTGCAGAAGTAGGTTGCACAATATGTACAGAAAAAAAGGAAAACAATAATGTGAACGCTGATTCGGCAGTTTCAGTGCTGCAAGGAACGTTTTTCTAAACAGATGATTGCTCTCGCTTCAAGGCAAAAGGCATTAGCTGACATGTGGCCTTTAAATACAGAGGTCAAAGGTCATTAGTGATTGAAGTCAGGCTGTTGACAGAAGGTTTTTGGGATCTTTGGCCTGTTCTGTAAGGGTCCTCCGCCTCTCGTCTTGTCGGGGTGTTCAAATTCTACTAATTACCTGTGTGTGTTGTGTCAGCAGCACAGATGTCACACGTTGGCGTCAAAATGCTCCATGGCAGAACCGTGCGAATCACAAAGACCTCTGGGGGTCTCTCTGCCCAGCAGGGTGAGGACAAGTCTTCTGTTTGTCAGAGGCGACTCCTCCCATCTCCGGTTCTATAAAACAACCAAAGGTCTCAGCGTCGCTGGGGTTCTCTTACTTCCATCCGAGGGGGACTTGAAGCGTCAGCTCGGGGCCCGATCCGCCTCACCGGCGCCCGTCAGCGTTCTCCGCCTCCGTCACAATTAACTAACCTGAGGTGAAAAAGCAACCATGGCTCCTTTTGAGAAATCCATGGAGATGACACCCTTCAAGCAGAGGAAGTGTCTAGGTAAGACCATCTGATTATACTCTTGAAAATAAAAAAAAATCTGAGTTTTATGCACATATATTTTGTTGTATTAAAGCGATAATGTCAGATGTTAAAGCAACTGAACACACTACTTTACTTAAAATAAACAATGAATAAAAATTGTCCCACTGTGCTTTCCATACGTGCACATATTCCCTCTGAGGCCAAGAGGGTATCTTTAACGAAATGTATTAACTCTGGTGCTTTAAAGAGACTCACAAACCTTTTCAGTTTGATTTATTTATTTTTTTTTTTTACCTTTAAGCAGTCATTTCTTATTTCTTACAACTGATTGAAGTAAATCTAACTTCTTTTTTTTTTTTCGTAGAGTTTACTCTGCAAATTAAAGTGTGTAAAAATGTGTTTGTTTTTTTTTCCTCCCTATTTCTGTTTAGCAACAAGAAAAGATGAAGTGTGCAGTATTAGGTCTAAATTTCCCAACAAGTTACCTGTGAGTTTTGAGCATGTATAATTTCATTTATATACATATACAGTATATTTTTAACAATCGGTGGTTGACAGGTGTGTTGTTGTGCCTAGGTGATTGTAGAGCGTTACATCCGGGAGAGGACTCTTCCTCTGCTGGACAAAACAAAGTTTCTGGTTCCCTTTGAGCTCACTTTGGGTCAGTTCCTCTGCCTGCTCAGGTAAATCCTCCCTCCAGGTGTCATATTCATCACCATCCTCTCATTTTCTCTCTGCTCTCTTTCTCCCACCTTCAATCTACCCCTCTGTTCGGCTTCCCCCCCCAGGAATAAAATCGCACTGGACCCGTCCCAGACTCTGTTCCTCCTGGTGGCAGAGAGAAGCATGTCCTGCATGTCCTCCAGCATGGGAGAGATCTATTCTCGCTTCAGAGATGCTGATGGCTTCTTGTACATCACCTACGCCTCGCAGGAGGTGTTCGGAGCCTCTGAGCTGGCAGCCAGGCCGTGTTGCTGAGACCGAGATGGATAGAAATGAACTGAAGCCTGGCCAACATCACACAGTCAGGCTGGAGGAGGGGAAAGATCCAACTGAGCCAAATGAGATGGTTTTTTACCCAGTTTTGTGCTCCAAACTGCACATCTGCCTACCTCATCAAACCTCTCTTTTTACCGGACCCTCCAGCTCACAAAACCAGACTAAAGAGGCCAGAAAGGACCCTGATGGAGATGTTTGTTTGGACCAGTTGGCTTTCATTTCATCAGTAGCCTTCACTCAATCACCTGTACTCTGTATAGATAATTGAATATTTAGTTCATTTTAAACAGAGTTGAAATCCTCACAGACTTCATAAACATACAAGATTGTGTTTTTGTGATGTTTTGTCTACTTGCAGGTCAGACATGTTGAAGTGTGTTTCACTGTGGCTGCAACTTTTAGTTATTAAAGCATCAGGTGGCGCCAACAAACCAGGTAAACAGCAGGTACAGTTTTCAGTTCATTGTCTACTCAGCACTTAACTCTTCCTCCTCGTCCTCATCTTCATCTGCCCAAGAATGTGAACTAGTCCCACAGACTCGTCATCGAACACCGAGGTCCAGTTAGACGTCTGTTTCTGCTGCTCTGATGTGTCTCTGTGTACAAACAGCGAAATAAATTCTTGTTTCACTCCACGAGCTGTGTCGGGTTGTGTTCAATTATACAGGTGTGCTAATCATTTTACATGAATTAAAGATTTCCTTAAAGTTAGCTTACCTTAAATAAAGCTTAACAGGTGTGTTTTTACAACCCAGTTAAAACATTTGGGGGGGGGGGGAGAATGTCAAAAAGAACAGAAAGAAAAAGCATTTTCTGCAAAAATGCAGCATCATCGCTGATTGACAGCTGAAATTTGAAGAGGAAGCTAAAGTTGAGCTGTTAATGCTATTTTTTAAAAGCAAAAGCCTTGCTAAAAAACTTGAATAGTCAAAATCTGAACTCTAAAAGTAGCAAAAGGCTTGCAGAAAGTTTAAAGAAGCAAAAATGCTAGCAAAAAGTAGAAATGTTGACTAAAAGTGGCAAAATGAAAGCTAAACCCTTGATGTATCAAAATGCTGACTGAAAACTAAATATTGAAAATGCTTGCTAAAAGGGAAAAGCAGAAGAGATAAAAACTATATAAAAGTAGTGTAGGAAGACAAAACCAGAGCACAATGCTGATCAGAGAGAACAATGTTTTTTAAAGGAACTGAATATATTTCAACAAATGTCTATGAGTGAAATATTTGTAAATTAAACATTTGGAAAATGTATAAAAGTTACAAAAAGTCACAGCACTCATCTCCTGTATGAGTTTTTGAAATGGCTAAAATAGTACAAAGTGGTGTTGTAAAATCACACAGACGCATAAAAAGCAGGAAAACAGTAGTCTTAATTTGTATTAACTCATCTTAGATTTGTTTAAAACACATGTTGATTGAGAAAAATGGCATAGAATTGTCAAAAAGGTCAAATTGTTCCTTTTTTTTAATAGTAACATGCCATTTTAAGACTGAAGTTGAACAGTGGACAAAATTAGACAAACTGTGTAGCACCAAAAAAAAAAAAAAAAAAAAAATCGATAAAACTGTCCATAAATCGGCAACATTAGTGAACAGTATGAAATAACGTGCTTTACAAACTTGGGTCCTCAAATAGAGAACACTGTTCAGAGAAAAGTGATAAACCTGATCCTGTCTGTTTGTGATGCTGGAATCAAAGTCAACATTTACTTGTTTTCTTCTAGCAATATTTTAATGTCAGCCATGTGTTTTTTGTTAATAAATGACGGGATAAATACTTTCTCTTCTCGTGGTGTCTAATATTTGAGAATATTCCAGCCTGGTTTCGTCTTCCAAATCAAGGTTGTTTGACCTTTAAGTGCACAAAAAGAAGCTCACAAAGACCAATAAAGTTTTCAATTCAGTTTATTTATATAAGGCTAATTCACATCAGTGTCATCTCAGGGCTCTGGTCAAAGCATCCACATTATAAAAAGCCAGTTAGTAAAAGTTATCTAAGGAAGCCAGCAGATTGTGTTAAAAGCTTCAACTTTGCTGCAAACTCCCATCCTGAGCAAGCACACTGGTGACAGTGGAAAGGAATGACTCCCTTTTCAGCAGAGTAAGGCTCAGAAGCCTCACCTGGCTGGGATTAGAGAAGGCAGGAAAGAGACAAACGCACAGAATGGCTGCTCCAGGTGTAGTTTCTGTGGGAAGACAGACAAAAAAGCACCCGTGCTAATGATAAAAATATAATTACTAACAAAGAGAAGAGCGGCAGAGCGAGGAAGAGTGTGTCCTCCACTGCAGCTAAACTATTTAACACTTCTAAACTCAGAATAGACAACCTTACTTAATTAACAGCTATGTTGGGCACAGAGTGATTTGTTCTCACACACAGGTGCTTCATTCCTCTCCCGCCTCCGAGAAGTGACGCTCAGGCCTCATGATTATGTTACATAAGGCCGACCCAGTCAACTCTGCACTGGGTTCAGTGTGTCAGACGGGTGGAGGGACTCTTCGGTTGTTTCACACACGTAGGAGACTAAAAAAAAACAAAACGCCCAAGGCAGAAAAACAAGAGCATTGATGTGACACTGCGAAAGAGACAAGATGAAACACACCTGACAATACGAACATGTGATGTACAGGAAAATGTTGCGCCACTTATTTCACACCCGTGTGGCCATTGCAGCAGACTGGAGGGTTAAAATACACGCTGGACAAGGAGAAACATCTGCAACCTAATGCACTCATGGAAGTTCATTTGATGGATTTCAATCATCAAATGAACGATAGTTGCAACTCTAATTACTAAGGATGAATGATTTTACGACTTTCTTTTGAACAGCATGAGAAATGTAAAGATTGTCCCTATTTTGTCATTTTTGTGTGTTTTAATTAAGTAACCCTCTCCACAGGAGAGATCGGCCTCAAAGGCTATAGCATCTCATCATTCAAGGCAACTCAACTGTTTTTGGAAAGCAAGAATGCACCAAAAAAAAAAAGCTACCAGTGGAAACAACCTGTAATAACATATGCAGACACTAGAGGGCGCCCCAGGACTAATAAAATATGTTTCACGTCTGCATGATGGAGATGGTTGAGACAAAGACATGACAGTGAGTGTTAATAGAATAAAATGTTTCAGGTGAATCAACACCCTCAGCTGTGATTCAAGGTCACAATGTTTCCACACAGCCAGCCGATGTTTACGAGACAGAACTGAAGACGTGTGGAAACATTTAACCTCGTCACCGATGCGTTTCGGTTGTTACGATTACAAACACAGGAAAAACACCTGATAAATATATTAATCCCTGAGGGTGAGGGTTTTGGTTTCTTCCATTTGCTTCACGTCTGAATCATGTAAACAAAAATAGAGCTGAATCTGGTTTATGAGTGTAGGTTTAAAATAAAATATTTTTGAATACGAGCTTCCTCTTTATGTGCTACTTTGATGTTTTGTAAATTTTCTCAACATATGCTCAAATATCTGCTTCACCGCTATTTTAAATATGAAAATATTCTCACAGAATCAATTTTTCTGGACACATTGACATTTTATGTTCTCCTGCAGCCTCCATTTTGAGTCTGTCTGACCTACAGAGGGCACAAGAGTTGGACAGGAAATCCACAGGACTTCAGGACGACCTTGACGTGACCCACACAGGTAAGAGGCTACAAAATAAAAGCACAAGACTGTTCACATTTACTCGGCTAATATTTATTTTAGAAATTTTTATACGTTTTTCTTGCTTTTAAAGAGGAAAGTTTTCAATAAGGCTTTTCTGATGACACGTTTAACAATCTTTGTTGTGTCAGTGGAAGATTCATTACAAGTCCGTGTAAGTACGAGTCACACACACTCCTTTTTATCTGACAAAACAAGAAGGGTTCAGAAAGAGTCTAAATTAACAGTCAGGAAATACAAAAATATAGATAAAACAATTTTAACAGCTGTTTTATTTCATTTCCTCTTTCTCTCCAAAAGACAAAAAAACTATTTCTTTGGATCAACATGTGGACTGTAGAAGACTCTATTCAGAAATCCATGTTCATCCCCATCACTCTTTATTCCACCTTGGGTTTTATTTCATCATTTTGTGAACTCCCTGCTCTCCTTTTTTTTCACATGAATAATTTCCCCCCAATGAATGCCCCCCCCCACAGAAACCCTCCAGTCTCTCTCTGGTCAGATCACAGCACTGCCTGGTCCAGATGTGTCAAGAAGCCTGGGGACTCACAGTTTGAAGGCGGACGATGCAGTTCGTGCTCGTGGTTGAACTTTTGGCACTGAGAGTCCCTAACATGAGTGTTGACTGATCTCCAGGCTGCACCCCCTCTTCTCTGGACCTTCAGTCTTGCTGAATTGTCCCACGTTTTGATGGGGGCACCAGGTGATTGGGCAGTGAACCCGGCAGCTCGTGGCCCTCCAGCTTCACCTTGATCAAGTGGTTGGCCAGGGCAAACTCCTCGTCATCAAGGAAGCCATCTTTGTCCACGTCTGCCAGCTTCCAGATCTTTCCCAGGACTGTGTTGGGCAGTTTGGACTTCAGCATCTCCTTTTTGGCTGCAGCTCCAGACACTTTGCCATTGATGGGGGAGAGAGTGTAGAAGATCTCATCGTACGTAGGCTTGTCGCGACCCACCACCCACTCCAGCTCATCGATGCCTTCGCTGGCCCCCTCGCCGTAGCCGTGGCCAAAGGGTCCGCTCATGGTTCCCTCAAAGGCTCCGCCCTTCACAGACTGGCTCGGCATGGCGGCTTCTTCCTGACGCACCATCGCCATGAGGCGGGCGATGTCGTTGGCGAGCATGTCCTCCACGGACTCCAGCAGCTTGGGTTTCAGCGACGCAAACTTGGTGAAGTCCTGGTTGTTCAGTAGCTCCTGAAGAGCGGGGAGGAGAGAGACAGGAATCAGTGATAGAAATAGATCAGTCGTCAATGGCTACCAACAGGAGCAGAATACAAGAAGCAGGATTTCCTGACAAACCAGGAAAAATAAATCTCATCCCCGTTCTGGCCCATCCTGGAGGGCAAGAGCAGGAAACGAGGGCGAAGATGTGAAGACTAGAGGTTGGAAGGTCATTGTACTAGTAAAGGTTTGTTCCTACACCGGGTGTAGCTCACAAAAATAACCATTTCATCTGCAGCTTCCTGTCTGCACCGCCACACCAGCTTGTATCAGCTGTAGAAGTGGCTTTAACATGCTCGACTTCAGTTGTTTCATGTTTCGTATCTTACCTGCATCTTTGCAAGGTTGGGAAAATCTCCAGGGGAGATCTGGTGCTCCTTCTCTATTTTGTGGTAGATTTCTCCCAGACTGGCTATCAGCTCCTTCTTCTTGGTGTCCTTTCCAAACACACTGGGCATCTCCTTTTTCAGAGAGCTGATAATGTAGGCATGAACCTGAAGGCCACATGAAGAAACATTTCAGTGGTTTCAGACTTCCTATTGTGTACACTTAAAACAAGGCAATGTGTCATTTTTTAATAAGTAAACTAAAATAAATAAATTTTAAAAATCAGCTCAAAGTAAATTACAGTCGTGAGTCCTCAAAGTCTTTTATGTGGTAAGAATAAACTGTTCTTCAGTATTTCTCGAATGACATTTTGTAAAACACCATCATCTTCAAACACTTTGGATTTAGTTCTGCTTGTTGCACTTGTTGTGAACTCTTGTTTACAGAACATGGGTTTTGGTTGAGAGAAACAGACAAGTCTTACTTTCCATCAGCTTACATTATAAACATTGATTCAGCTATAAAAATTTCTCAACCTTTGATCCAATTTTGAAATAAACTTTGCACTGAAATCCATAATTTTCTGGATAATAAATCGTGACTCAAGCTTCAGCTGTGACTTTAATAAAAATTGGTTCATAGCTTTCAGAAAGTTTGAAATTTCGCACAAACCTTCACTCTCTCACAATGTAACCTGTAAATGCCTGAGATTTTTTTTTTTTTTTTTAAACTAAGCAATGCCGATATGAATCTCAGCTGCATGGCTGAGGCTTGAGGTCATGTGAAGACTAACCTTGGCGAGACGCGCTCGCTTGATGAGGTCATTGAGTTTGCGCAGAGCAGCGTTGCGTGGCAAAGACTGAATGTCCAGGAACAAGTCCTGTTCCTCCGCCTCAAACAACTTCCTGTTGTCAGGGACCAGCAGGGGCTGGGCCCAGAATGAGCCGATGTACACACGCACCACCTGGAATAAAGTTCACACAGATTAATCTTCACTGATCGCCGTTTCCATCAGGTCATAATTATCTGCCTGCGCCCACATGAGGAAATGCTTTCATGGGGCAGAATCATGACACTGCAGTCTGGCTGTTGTACAAAAAGACAAAATAAAATAAACTTCACGTGTCAAAGAGGCAAATAGTATGTGAGACGATGCATTTCTACACTACGAAGCTAAAATACAGATTCAGAATTTTGTGCATCGCTTTCTGTTTCAAGCATCCACAAAGTAATTCTGTGTCAAAGTCCACGAATAACGATGATCCAAAGGTTTCAGCTGATGAATGAACCTGGATCAAACATTAACTGAACAATCATGAGACTGCCACATGAGAGGACATGGGTTTTGAAAAGGATGGTAATATAACTTTTTCCACTTTCGTTATTTTCAACATTAAAGAATTTACTTTGCGTTTTGGTTACAGTGAGCCTGAGAACTATCTGATTTCCCTTGTCCTTGGTTAAAAAAAATAATTAAATAAACTTTTGTTCTGATCCACCCAAAGATGATCAGATTTTTCTTTGAAACATTAACAGATGGTGCAAAGTTTAGCAAAAAGATAATCGCTGCCACCAAAGATGCTAATATTTAACACATATACTGTCCAAAGGCACACAGGAAAATCAAAAAGCTTTGTACCTCGGGCGTGTTGATGATTTTTCCCAAAGACCACATCAGCGCTCCGTAGACCCTCATCAGCTGCTGAGTGCTGATCTGATCCGCTTTGTTCAGCACCACGCGCATTTTGTCCTCGTGGTTCTTGAGAGCACGGATCACCTCGGAGAACTCGTCTGAGATGTCCAGTTTGTGAGCGTCGAACAGGAGGATGATGCGGTCCACGCGCTCGGCGAACCATTCGAGTACGGCGGCAAAATCATAACCTGGATGGAGAAAAAAGGGGTAGAAAGAGGCTCTTTAACCACTGTGAGAGAATTATTTCATTGTTTTTAGTGTTTTTTTAATAGTCAAGAAAACCTCAAATCTTTTATTCAAGTTAGGAACAACTGTCTGGGGTTAGTTTCTGGAAAAGATGCTAAAAAATAATTTGCATTAAGCTGTTTCTGAATAATAGCATCCATAATAAAGAATAATTCTCGTGAACGTCACTCACTGTTGACACGTAAAGTGCTGTGAAAGATCAATAAGAGGTCAGCGCTCCGAATAGAAGTGTTGTGTTTAGAGTTTTATTTTTATAATTCAAGCGTGTTGATCCAGTAATGTTTAGAAAAGAGAGCCCTTTTCCACCTCTGGTTATTGTTTAACCAGTTGCTCTGACAACAGGAGGAGTCTACAAAGACACAGACGGTTTAAAACTAAAGCCCACTGGACACGGCACATTTCAGCTGCACAGAAATGACATCAATTGTAGAAAAAGAAATAAAAACAACCACCTTGTCAATAATGAAATAAAAACACGATTACCAGGCAAGCACAGAAAACTGCACTACTCACTTCTTTTAACATTTTTAAATACAAATGGCTAACTCTAAACACAGAACAGGTTGTTCCTGAGTTCGCCCGGTTTTCTCAGAGAGCGCTGAGAGTTGTGGCTTTGATTAGTTCCTGTGGATCATCTGATCAGACAAGAATGCAGCTGGTATTAAAAACTCATCTCAGCTGCTGCACAAACGTTCCAACACGGCTGGCTTTTGTCCCGGAATATTTCTAAACAGCAAAACGGCAGAGAAATACTGCCGCTTGAGAGACTCGGAACAAATGGACAGATGAAAAGGGAATCAGAGGAATAAAAGTGAAAGTAAAGGAAAACTATATATAGAGGTGGACATAGAGGTCTTGACAAGTTTGTACCTGTGGGTGCTCATTACAAATGAGGGTAAAAGCCCAGTCGGAGCCACTGAAGACATTAATTCACTCACTCAAAAGCCTGTTTCTAAACCCACAACAGGACATCAGACACAGAGACAGCTGCTGGAGCCCAGACTTACTTATAGCATCAACAACTGCTCTGAGTGTGAACCATATGGACTGCAAGGACGTGCAGACGCTCAGCTGTGAAGTCAGGACAAACATAGACGGATGAAAATCATGGAGTAGAAAGAAATATTAGGATTTAAGACCAACAGACGTCCAAATCCTTACCAGGTTGTTGGTGTAGGAAAACTGCTTTTAGTTTTGTACGTTAGTTTAAAAAGCTAAAACCAGGAGAAAGTTTAGTTTACCGTCAGGACTTGAGATCTGAGCAGCATGATGACAGAATGTGTTGAAACACAACTAAATTTACCTAACAGCACATTTAAAGCTTTAATAAAATATATATTAAAAAAACTTGAGCTCAGTTTAAATCCAGCCAACATGAACTGTTTCCTAAAACATTTTAAGCAAGAAGGCTGAGAATTTAAAGTCAGCTTCTACAAAGCCCTCAGCAACCTAGCTCCATCTTATATTCGAGATCTTATTGTTCCATATTTTCCCAATAGAGCACTTCGCTCTCAGACTGCCGGCTTACTCGCAGTTCCTAGAGTTTCCAAAAGCAGAATAGGAGGAAGATCTTTCAGTTATCAGGCTCCTCTCTTGTGGAACCAACTTCCAGTTTATTTCCGTAAGGCTGACACATTGTCCAGTTTAAAGACTGGGCTTAAAACTTTCCTTTTTGATAAATTCTATAAATAGGGTTGGGTTTTTTTGTGTGTTACCATAGAGGAAAAAAAAGACCTCATTGCTTAAAATGAATTGTTGAAACATGTTTTGATTTAAATTTATTTCCATCTTGACGTGATTCTTGATCTGCCATTGTGCATCTGTTCCTTCTTTCTGATTCCTCTCAAAACCCTGATGGTTGAAGCAGATGACCGCTTGTCCTGAGCCTGGTTCTGCTAAAGGTTCTTCCTCATGAGGGAGTTTTTCCCTTTCCACTGTTGCCTTTGTGCTCAAAGCAGTCTGCTCCCCAGATAAATAATGTGATCAACTTACTTTTTATGTCAATGATACTGTACAGTGCCCTGAGATGACTTCTGTTGTGACTTGGCGCTATATAAATAAACTGAATTGAAATTGAATTAATGTAACCTTTGCTCTCCACCTGGAGGAAAAACTCATGTTGGCAAAACATTCATCCACAAGACATGACAGACAAAAATCAGACCCATACAGGAAAGAAAAAAAAAAACGGTTAAACTCTTTAAACAAATTATGTATTGCTTAAAATCTGTTTACCCTTTTAACATACTGGAATACTTTTATTCTCGACATGCAGCATTTATGACTGTGGAGCTTTTATTGTGAATCGCTAGTTATATGTACAAACCGGAGTCCAAAAAAGTTGGGACACTAAACAAATTGTGAATAAAAACTGAATGCATTGATGTGGAGGTGCCAACATCTAATATTTTATTCAGAATAGAA
>JARVGQ010001175.1:16268736-16280156 GCA_031762355.1 Hypsolebias martinsi | reverse complement strand
AATAAAAAAAAAAAAAAAAAAAAAACGTCCAGATGAACTGACTGAACATTGTTGGGAGTTTGAAAGAAAGTTTCATGTGTAAGCTGTAAATCTGTGCATGCTTGTTTCAATCTATGAGGACATCTAAAAATTCCGTTATTCACATTTAAGCTTAATTTATTTCTATTTGCATGCAACAGCAAAGTGTTTTATCAGTAAATGACTAATGCTGGTGTGTAATAATCGGCTCTGGATTGGTTGGAACAAAACGTTTTGGGACACGAGAAGCTATTTTTAAGTGTGTGAGGGGCTGCATGAGTGGGCACAGCTCAAGTTTTCCTTTACAGAGCGACTCTTATCAGCCACAACCAATTATGATAGAGGGACACAGTGAGAGGCGGAAAGTACTGAGGGTAAACATGCAGCTACTGACAATGACAGATTTACATTTTAAATTGTGTAGCGCCAATTAAAAAAATGTAAGAAAAACTGTTGCTTTAGGAGTAAAATTGCTAACTACTCATTTGACAAGTAGTAAAATAAGATTTATAAGTTCTATGTAATTTACTTAAGTGAAAATGCTACGAATCATCATATATTTCCATACAATGATGAAATTTATGCTCTGCATTTTTAGATTAGAGGGACCTTTATGGATCCCTTCCTTAAAGGATTAAAAAAATACAGTATATACATACGTGTATGACCCCATAACTCGTGAGATACACCCAAGAGCAGCAGCGGTCAGATATGCAAGCGCCCTGGGAGCTTTTAGGGAGCAGGTGCCTTGCATGACATAGGGGCAAGTTGGGGAGTTGAACCTGCAACTTTCAGGTCCCAAGTTGGCTGCCCTGCTGCTGCAACACAGCCACTGTTTTTTTTTTTTTTTTTTTTTTTTAACAGAATGGGTTTGTTTGTGGTCCCAGACAGTAGCACTACATAAATGCTAAATACAGTAGTATAAAGACAAGGGCAAAGCAGCTGATAGTTTGATCTAAACAACTGAAAAGAAAAACAACAACAAAAGATGACAACAATCCGTCAGTGTCTGATTATATTTAACTTCAATTTACTCAAGTTATATTCTAAAAGTATTTTTGCTGCTCAACACAGGCACCTGTCAGTACAGGTAGCCTGCCATCCATTGTGAAAAAGAGAAATCGTTCACTCACCAGCAGTCTTGAGAGTAATCTTACTGGGTTTAGTGGCTCCCAGTACAATGATGCGTTCGATCCAGGACATTGTTGTAAAATGGGCATCAGGCACAAGGTTACTGTGGAACAAGCAGAAGCACAGTTTAAATATTATCCTGGAACAACGCTACAGAAGGCAGCTTTATTCTTAAAACAAAACCAGAGACTTGCGTGCATTAGTGCCAAATCAACTTCTCCAGATCGTTAATGATCTCAGAATCAGTTTCAGACTGATGCACATGAAGAAGAAAGTAAATGAGATCATGTGCCACTCACACAGAGGAGAGGACATTGTTGGCAAAGGAAAACCTCCTATGGATGAATTCCTTCTTTTCATAGTTAAACGTGTGGCCATCGTCGATGTAGAGCTCCCCCTCTGCGCTCCTCTGTTAACCAAAAAATAATTAAAAGCTGTATTAAGTCACTCTCACTCTGTGCAACATCGTACTTCAGCTGCGTCTCTGTAGTAGATTGTGCACGGTTTAATTACCCGAGCGTTAAGAGCCACAAAAAGAGTGTAAGGGTCATGCTCCATGCAGGAGGAGGATCGACGAACTCGAAGCTTCCGGGGGATGATGGAGCCGCCACGCTGGAACACCGGAATCTGACGACAAAAACACAACAAGCCGTCACGCGCGGGGAAACGGTGACAAAGTGCAGAAAAGCTTGAAAATAATTGCACACACAAAAATCCAACAGAAAATGATAAACACATTTCAACACAGCTTTAAAACTGGCCTTACAGAGCTCATGGTGACGGGGATGTAAAGGTTTTGGGCTCCGTTGTGCTTGTGGAAGGTGTGGATGTCAAACCAGAACTGCGAAGCGCAAACAAGTTAAGACGGCAACACCCGAACGTGGCAAAAACCCGGAAAAACGTGTTAAAGCCGACACTTTACCTCGTCTTTTCCAGGCAGGTAGGCAGTAACGCCCCTGGATCCCTCATCAGTAACAGGGTGCACCAACAAGTCTCGCCCTGAGGAAAAGCCCAAACAAATTGGTTTTATATGTGCAATTAAAAAAATTTTCAATTAATTAATTCATTAATTCAAGCTTTTATTGCTCAGCTGCAACCGAGCCAAACCACCAGAGTTATACTCTTTACATCATGAGCAGCAGTAACAGATTGAATATTGGCGCTGAAAACATTTTATTTTTATTTTGATCAGTGGTTTAAATGTTTAAGGCCACATGGTGGCAGCAGTAACAAGTTTGGGGCACAGCATTTAGCATCAGAGTTGATAATGTAAATAAATTAAGCAGCTGTCACAAGGTACCGCCATAGAAATTTATCTCGAACATGAACCAGTTTACCATTCATCGATATGTTCATCTAGCTGAACTAATAGTTTGCCTTTGTGGCTGTTATGCAAATTAAACATGTTTATCCCCTCCCATGAGCTGGGGCTAAATATGACAGTATGGGAATTTAAAAAAAAAATCTGTGTTTCCAAAGTTGATGTTCCTCTCACATCATCGTTGAGGATATTTCTAACTGGATTCTTAAAATTATCTTTAAATCCATTTTTCTGCACCCAGAATAAGAAAACATTTCAGTGCACTTGCTCACCAATCAAGAACTCATCATCCACAGCAAAAGTAGCAGGATCTTGAGGATACTCCACCCACAGTGGTCTGGAACAGACAAGTATTTAGGAAATGTCATGTTGCTATCTAATAGTTCACAGCAGTAATGATGAAACGACAAAACACTGGTGCTCTCAATTCCCCCCTTTTTTTTTTTTTATAAATAAAAGACACGTAGCAACACGTTCCATTTTAAATAAAAAATATATCCTCCGTTCAGAAAAGGTTGAGAAGAACTTTTCCGCCTCCCTGTCCCTCACCTCATGACGGGCTCTCCGGTACGATATGCCTGGTAGAACAGCTGGTACCAGTAGGGCAGGAACGTGTAGCGCTGACGCACAGCTTCGCGGATCAGAGCTGCGTTTTCCGGACCAAACAGCCACGGCTCACGGCGAGGGGTGTCCAGGTGAGCGTGGGCCCTGAAAAACGGCTGGTAAGCCCCCGTCTGGTACCAACGCACCAGCAGCTCGGAGCTCGGAGACTTGAAGAACCCACCGACGTCGGCTGCGAGACAGAGAGGGGTAAACGTTGACGTCTGGTGTGTTCAGTCGAGCTTTTCTACAGTTTGGGTTAACAGCAGTCATAATCATTTTCCATAACAAAGATTAAATGAAACACGTCAGTAACTCTTAGCTGTTTTCTCTGGAACATCCTGACTGTTAAACAGAAAAGTAGCTGGGTTACCAAGGAAACGTTTGCTCTCATACTGGTTTCCATAACAGCACTACCATCGCCCCAAAGCGAGCAGTCTACAAATTTTATTATTTTACAGCACATAGATTCCACGTTTAAAAGATGAGTAACAGTAACCACATTTTGTTGACCTGCTTTAGTTTTTAATTGCTTCTTACTACTTGTTAATTTATTACAATTATGTTTAAGCTCCGAGGATGAAATTATTATTATTATTTCTTTTTATATACTTGCAAGTCAAATTACAGATATGGAGACCACTGCCTTAAAATCTGGTAATATAAACAATCAGCTGTTTTTACTATTTTAAGGGGCTGCATAAATTTAAAGTTTTATTTAAAACATTTTTGGCACATAAGGAGTTGACATCATCAACCCAAACATAGGTTTAACAACAGTGTGGTTTTCAAGGATTTATAAATTGTTGCACAAAAGCCACAACAGTGTTGTGGTAACTTTCCTGTTGCCCCTGGGTTAAAATGACCCACCAGGCCAATACTGAGGTCTGGTGGGTCATTTTAACTCAGGGGCAGCAGGAGGGTTGAGATGATCTATAAATGATCAAAAATGGAATTTAAAAAAGTGCAAAAGCTAAGATAATTTAAAGCAAGTTAACAAATATCTGCAGTTCTGAGTGTTAAATACATAAAATAAAAAAGTCAAGTCACATGATGCCTTGAAGATGAACTCACCACCACAGAATGAGATCCCAACCAGGCCCAGACTCAGGCACATGGGGATGGAAATCTTCAGATGGTCCCATTCAGCAGCATTATCTCCTGTCCAAACAGCACCTGGACACAGAAAATTATGGCAGCGTTTTCAAAGCCTGCACTAAAAAGACGATCGAGAACAATCACAATATTATGGAGAAAATATATTTTTGAACGTTACACAATGCTGTAATGTTGTATCGAACCAACACTGTCTAAAAACTATTTTAAGAGCAAACAATAACTTTAGTTTTTCCAATGTGTGACATCAACTCTAGACCAGCAGGTACACTGAGAGGAGAAGCCTCACCGTAACGCTGTGAGCCAGCGAAGAAAGCTCTGGTTAGGACAAATGGTCGCTCAACTCCACCTGACCTCTGGATCAAACCCTCTGCTGTGGCCATTTGCTGCAGACCGGACACAAAAACATTTAAAGCAGTTTAAAAAAGTAACATGCTTGGTTTACAATTTAGTGAATTTAAATCCTTTTCAAAATCTCTTTTGTGGGAGATCATTTAGGCATAGGCTTGTCATAACAACAAATTTTGCTGGGCGATAAATTGTCTGAGAAATTATTGCGATAAACAATAATATTGTTTGAAATTTGACAATAATTAGTCATTATTGTCAAATTTAAGAAGTCAGTTTGGTGAATTTATTTTGGGTGTAGTACCTTTTTTGACCACCGATGGCAATGTAAGTCAGTGTGAACCGAAGGATGGATAGTGAGGGAGCGAGCAGTGTGACTCTAAGAAAAATGGGAGGGAGGCCCCTTGACATGGGCTGTCCCTCTTTTCTTTTTTCAGTTCTCAAAATGGTGGACAATTGTGTGGTTTGAGCTCTTTAGCATAGCATTTTTCACACAAAGTTTTTAATTTAAAAAAAAAAACAGTAAATAAGTTCTCAGCTTATTTTTGCAGAGAAAAAAGTTACACAAAGGCACAGGTTTCAACCATGAATTTTGGAGCTTTGACAAGACGGAGGTCCCCCCCCCCCCGAGGTTGACCTGTTAGCTTAGCTCGTAGCTTAGCTTCTCAGATTAGCTACTTTTAACAATCCAAAAACATGATTTTGGATGGTTAAATTGATTTTAAAGAGAAAAGAGAAAGGGAGGGGTTAGTAAAGAGCACCGGAGTTGAGCTGTGTCTTCAGTAGAGAGAGAGAGACACGAAGAAATGATAAAGCCGATAAATGAAAATGAGGTCGAGAATTTTCATTTATCATGCAGGTTTATTGTTTATCGCGACAGGCCTATTCAGGCATTAATCCTAATTGTGTTTACCTCTTTCTCGTTAGTTGCAGAAAAAAGAAATGGAACAAAACTCACAACATTTGAACTTATTTTATTAGTCAAAACGTTAGTGAGAAGAGTCTCCAACAATAGTTGAAATTTAAAATTCACAAAAAACAACTAAGAGAATGTCTACAGAACTCAACAACCAAGAAAAGTAAGCAAAATAATTAAGTGAAAGACACGACGAGCTGCGGTCATTTCCACCGTTGCACTCACCACATAGAGGCCGTACAGGTTGTGGACGTCTCGGTGCTCCCAGGACCCGTGCACTGCGTCTTTGTGCATGGTGACCTCAGGCCCGTTGAAGACCGACGGCTCATTCATGTCATTCCATGTGTAAAGGTTCTCCATGGTTCCCTGCAGAGGAAGCAGAAGGCTTGTAATCATAACAGCAGAATTACAAAAAAAATGCAATTTTAAAAACATAGCAAAAGTTTAAATATAATATGTACTGACAAAATCTGTGACAATTATTCAGCTGGAGAAAACAAGTTGAATCTCAAAGAGAAAACACCAAAAAAAAAAAAAAAAACCCTCTAAAATATGACCCTGTGATGCTTTTTCATTTAACAAATGGATCAGAGTGTTCTTCAGTTTTTATCACCTCTCTTGCCGTGCAGGTTGCACGCAACATTTTAATGCAACGTGCACCTGCAGTTACAAACTGTGCGTTTCTGAAAGCCTCACCTCGTACTGATCATAGGCGAACATGCTGGCCCACCAGGCCCTCATGTCGGCACGGGTGAAGTCTGGATAACCAGCACTACCTAAAATCCATCCAAGACAGGGAGTGGGGGGGAAAGGAATGTAAGAAAAAGATCTTGTTCAAAATAAGATTATGGGACACTGAGATACACAACCTTTATGATTCACAGTTGAATATAAAGCAGAACATTTTCAGGTGAGTGGTTTGGGGCGGTCTGTCTCTTACCTGGCCAGCACCACCCCTCGTAGTCTCCACCATCTTTGTTCTTGATGTAGAAACCCCGAGAGCGGATTTCATTATGGATCTTGTAATTGTTGTCTACTTTGATGTGAGGGTCTACAATTGCAACCATCTAGAAAAAGTAAAATAAGTCAAAAGTGGAAGGTTTTTATTCATTTTACTGTGATTTCAAGCTCAACAAGAGGCAGCTGAAGTCTATCGGTCTGTCTTGAACTGCTGGAAGAATGGATGTGACGGTGGTCAATGTGTTCACATGCCTTTCGTTTCTTTTCCAGGAGACCCTGCAGCATTTCCTTTGGTGTTGCAAACTTGTGAGGATCCCAGGTGAAGTAGCGTTTCCCATCCGTGTGCTCGATATCGAGCCAAATAAAGTCGTAGGGGATGTCGTGCTCATCGAAGCCTGCGTCCACCGAGCGCACGTCTTCCTGGTCGTTGTAGTTCCAACGGCACTGGTGGTACCCGAGGGAAGACAGCGGAGGGAAGGCTTGGGTGCCTGGTTGACACATAATAGTTTAAGATCATCTACATGCCACTTAATGTTTTGAAAAGCAAAAACCAACATTGCACTGAGAACCAAAGCAGTTTAATTTAATCTTAAAACCAAAGGCAGTTTCACAAATAGGAGTGTAAAACTTTAAACTATCTGAAAACAGTTAAAGTCCTGAGGCTTCTTCAACATCAAGAATTTATGAAGATTTATTTAATCACAGAATTTACTCTCAACCAATTTAGCATATTAAATATCACAATGTTCTTCTCTAACGACTGTGAAACACGAGTCTTCTACCTGTCAGAGAGGCGTACTGAGAGAAGACGTCTTTGGGAGTTGGTCCCAACATGAGGAAAACGTCGATGATGCCACTTTCAGAGATCCAGCGAACGTCAGTCTGTGGCGTTTCACTGGAACCTTGAACATAATCCAACATTTTCCCAAACACAGTCTGAAGAGAGAGACACATAACGAGACTTGTTAAGAGTCTTATTAAACAAGCCATTAAACTGAGAAAAGGAACTGCTTCCATGCTTTGACATGAAGAGAAACTGTACCTTTCCTGCTGTGTTTGAACTTATATCGACCCAGGTTTCTGCAGCGTTGAGCCAGAAGATACCTGTAGTCCGTTTAGTGTTGTGCGCCAACATAACTGGGACGGCCCCATACAGGGCCATAGGGTTATACAGCTCATACTGGAAAACGTCCAGGTTATAGAGCCGATAAGGATCTCCATTGCTGAAACAAACAGAACAGAATTACCCATCGAAACGCACTTACAGATGTAAAAAAAAAAAAAAAAGTATGTGCATTCAAACTGAATGTGCTAAATATTTGTTGTTATTGATGCTCACTCTGTTGTTTTAAGTTTGAGGGGTTCTGCGTGTTCTGGGATGCCATAAACGTGCTCTACCCCCGGCAATGAAAAGTCTAAACTAACGGCAGATGGACCTGAAGAACAAGTCAGCAGATAAGAGACAAAGAAGAGCGAAGCACATATTAAAAACTCTGAATACAGTACTTCAATAACTTGATCAGACACCAAAACAGATTAAATCAACTGTAAAAAACCTGAACACTGAGGCGTACCATTAGGCTTGCTGTCTGAATGTGATTTAAAAGTTTCTTCCCACATCCCCTCTTCTGCTTTCTCTTCCTCTTCCTTTGCAGCCTGCCAGACAAACAGCACAAAGCAGCCATACAGTGAACAAGGAAGACTTTATTTAAGTACAAATTGTGTAAAGAAAGTCTCTTGTGGTACCTCGGCCTGGTTTGCTGGATCCGCCCCCTCCTTGTTCTCGGCCTCCGGCTCAGCCTGGCTGCTCAGCGAGAACAGAGTCAAAGTGAGAAGAACATGGAGAGAAAAGAAAGGCCGGTCACTTCAGCGAAGTCCAACAGTCTTGTGACAAGTGACAATGTGTGTGAAGACAACTAAACTATGGTTAAAGTAAATCGATATACAAACAGAGGGGTTGCTAACTGTCCCCTCGCTCCGAACAGACGACTAAAACAAAACTATGTGAACTTTAACAACAAAAGGGACGGAGCAACTCCCTGCCTTGTGGCTACAATAAGCTCGGCGTCGGGGGACAGAACATGCAACACCCTCGAGGCTCCATTAGGATCCAGTTAGCCCCAAGAGGATCCGATAAATACTGAGAAATACTCCCTTAAAAAAAAAAAAATGGAGATGCAATAGATTTTTTTTTTTTTCAACACAAGCAGCTGCAGAAGTGAACGATCATCAGTGGACAGAGACGTAGGTGCTGCATTCTGGGTAAAATGTCCCTGAATCAGGGAGCAAATATAACATGTACAAGAGCAAACTGAATTATAACCACAAAGAGAGATGTCGCAGTGGGGTTTGGGGCAGCGGAGCCTGCAAACTAGACTGAGGGGACACGAGGCACTTTCACAAAACTCTTCGAGCCGAAACGTTTGACCGTCTTGTTGTGATTTCTAGATGAGCCGAGGCTGCGCTGGGTGGAGGTGGAGCCAGCTTGCTGCTGCTCCACCAAGCAAGAGATTAACCATCACAACAGTCGCTGTAACGACGTGAACATGTAAGCCAGCTTTGTGGCTGTGATGTGACGACATAGGGTCTGATACAAAAGTCCAAACGACATAAAACAGCTTCATTTCAGAGGAGTTTGATGACGAGAGCCACTTGCAAGGCTTGCTTTATTTCTGAAAGCTCAGCGTAAAGACAAACAGCTCTTAATGTCCATTCCACTAAACTATTTTGTGAAAGTGCCTTCAGACTACATGGATGAAGACAGACATTAAATATTGATGGTAAACTGGTGCAAATTTAGGACCCAAACTATTTTTTCCGATGGCTGCAGCATTCATTAAATAGAGCTGTCTGAGAATCCCACACAAATATGCAGTTTCAGAGTTGGATCAGATTATTGGACGAGCTGCTGGAGTGACATTCTGTGTGTATGATTAAAGTAATCAGACACTGATTTAACTAAAGAATAGAGTGTGGATCATTCCCAGTCCTAAAACAGACCCTGTTTTAAGTTATCTAATGATCAAAGTAATATCTGAGTGTTTATTTGTCTGATTGTGAACATTCTGGACAGTAATTCTCTCAATTTTAATCCTAAATTAAATCAAACACCTCCATGCACACACACATTCACACCCTCTCTTTCAGTCACATTCATCTGAGGGCAAATACAAACTTGGTGTGATGGGAAACCCTACATTTTATTGGCAATATCAGCACAAGGAACAGAATACACACAAATCTTAAGGGTCTTTACCTAGAGAATACCCTCTTGATATTATCCCACACGCTAGCCACTGTGCTAGTTACTTTATAGGAGAAACTAGGATGATAGGGAGAAGAGGACAGAACAACGAGTCAGAGACAATACTAAAATAAATAAATACACATATGGAAACAAAAATAGAAATCATCCACTGAGTGAGGAAGTGGTCTTAAAATAAAGTTTGTGTGTGTGTGTGTGGAGGTGTGGATTCTCACGTGTCCTTGCGCATCCTCAGGTGCTCAAAGGCCAACAGGCCACGTGAGTTCAGCGACATCAGCACGTCGTGCCCCTCCATGATATCGAGTCGGAAGGGCCGGGCGCTGATGATGACCCTCTGAGACTCTGCCCCCAGAGACAGCACCACCCCGTTCTCATCCTGAGACAGCACTGACAGGCTGAGGGAGCACAGAGGCAGAAAGAAAACCAAAATGATCATTATAGTCTGAACATGTACTGAAGAAGACATTCCTCCTCCTGGTGATATTTTCTCTTTCGCACATGCAGAAAATCTCGCGGGACACTCACGGCTCTGTAGGTGGCTCCCTGACGAGCACGTCTGGGACTTCATAGCGAGGCTTCAGAGGCTTCAGCTCGTTAATCTTCACCCTCGTTATGTTTCCTTGGAGACGGTAGAGCTCGAGCAGCAGACGCACCTGAGAGACGGACAGTGGGCGAGAAGAAAGAAGGGAAGTGAGGGCCGAGAATGAAACTGTTTTCTTTAAAGAGCAACATCACTAAGTGGTTTCTACCTGGAGGTTAATAATGCTTTGTAAAAGATATGGTCAAATAAAGAGGCAAAGTCAACAATAGAAGGATTTAATGTGGTGAAAAGGCCCTAACAGGTACTTTAATTTACATCAATATATTGCTGTACATTAAAAAAAAAAAGTTTTGTAAACTCATAAAAACCTTTTATTTTTTTATTCTCTGGGAAAAAAAAAAAAATAATTTTCTGCTTTGTGTAAATAGTTGATTTTGCATTTGCATCCATTACTTTTATTATTATACAAATAAAACTGTCTATTCATCTTAAAAATAATGTTGCACTTTGTTCCCTCTTGAGGCCTGCCTTAAATATAAATGCATGCATATGTTGCATCATGTAGTATAGAGAGAAAAGGAGGCCTTCAGTGACCAAAAAAATTATGCAAGTGCTTTTTTGAGACTCTTAAACATGACTGACTGAAAACAAAGACCCGCGCTTCAGCTCCAATTTAAAAAAAGTGTGGTAATCTGGTTGGCAGAAATTGAAATTCTAAACTATGGGTACAGATTGTCAAATATATAGACTTACTAATTGTAAACCAAAAAAGCCACTTACTGCTTTATCTTTCACAAAGAAGTTATTTATTTCATACGGATTCATCATCTTATTCCCACATGTGTGGTTCTTTGGGCAGTTCCTCTTCAGTGTCAGGTTAAATTAAAAATCTGACGCTGATATGAAGAGTTGAATAGTACAAAACAATACAGTTATTAACTAAGAAATAAATGTACTAAAACTATGTCATCCATTATTTATTAAGGTAAATCAAGGACAGAAATGTTATAGTTCAAGCTGGAGTTGAAACATTTCAAGTTGCTAACTCAAACATCCACTTTCTGTGGTGTTTTTCCACATTGTTTTGTGGAAGTAAATGTGATATAGATATTAAAAGCTTATATTTTAAGTTTGATAACTCTCAATCAGGTCATCTGGACAGTTTCTTTTTAGTAGAAACGTTTCACCCTCACTCCAGAGGGCT